>CM066598.1:8637500-9117500 GCA_033816785.1 Picus viridis | reverse complement strand
TGTGCATGGCCACTGCTCAGAAGCATGTGGTGGCGGGGAGGGGGAAGGGAGGATGGGCCAGAGTGTACAGGACTAGTTTTGGTGGGCTTTTCTCAGAAGCAGACACACAAGAACCTTGTCAAGCTTAATTTCTCCATTTTCTAAGTGAAATTAATATCTGTGCTCCTTTTGTAAGCTCTCTCCCGTGGAAGTATCTAAATAAAGGGCAAATGCTACTTTTAATCCTTGATAAGGATTGCAATATATTGACTGAAGCAGAACTTCCGGTATAATGTACTGGCCTTATCCTGAACCCCTTGCTCTGTATTTGTTCAGCACCCACTGAGGCAGAACACACGTGGCCCTTCATTATGATTCCTAACCCACAGAAATAAATCGTGAAGAAATGTGAGTGAGTGCCCTATAGCATTTAGGACCCTATTCAGCTGGAAAATTAGACAGCCTCCTGAGGCACATGAGCCCTGAAAGGCCACAGAAGCTAGCAGATCTGTTCAGAAAAAGCAGTCAGCCAAGCACACAACTAGGAGAAGGTAATAAAGGAAACGTTTACCAGCTCCAAAGCAGAAGAAGCATAGACCTCATCTTTGCCCTCAGGAATCAGTCTCCTTTCTCCAGCCCTACAATGGCTTGGAAGAAGAAAGTGTTCCTAAAATATTTGGAGGATGAGAAAGGAGTCATCATCTAAGCAGAGGCATGCAGCAGCCCTTAAGTCTTAAGCATCACCATCTAGAAGAGATGATCTCTGTCCCTCGACTGGAGAGGGCCTAAGGAGACTGCTATACGCATTCTCGAGTATGCTTCTCTTTCAGGCACACAAACTAGATGTATAAATCCTTCCTTGGTATTTAGCAGAAGAGAAAGGAAACAAACAAACAAAACCCCAACCAACCAACCAAAAAATCCCACAAAAAACCCACCTAAACAACCAAAACAGAGAAAGAGCCTGAGAACGCATCTTATTTTTCACATGAAAAGCAAACCATCCTTTCTGTTGTGACAGCTATCTTGTCATTCAGGTTGCACACAATACAATTTGTGTTGCTTAGTATGATCTCCTTTTTCATATTATTGACCCTTCATGAAGTCCTTTTTGTGGACATATTTGTTCTGGCTCTTTCTGTTTGGAGTCACCTTGCTAAAGATAAATAAAGGAATTTCCATGGGCATTACTACAACGTGGAAATGAAATCCCAAATATCATTACAGAGCCTTCAGTGCTGCACAAACCACACACTGGAAATAGAGAAGCACCACGTGTAAAGGGTGCTTTTAGTGAAGAGCACACTGAAAAATAAGCTGCTTCCCATCAGCAAGTACATTCTTTATCTTCAGTGTAACATTTATAAAGCTTGTTCAGGAAAAAAAAAATGTGTTAAATCTTTCATCAGGCTACAGACACTTTATTTGGAGTCTTCACAGAAACCCAAAGTAGTGCCATAAGGTGCCTGGAATATTAGCCAAGATAAAACCTTCAGGGCCACGCACGCTACTGTTTTCAAATCTGTTCTTTCATCTGATGTGCCAGTCGAAATTACTTCTGCAACATGGTCAGAACCAACCTGGATGGATTTGTAATGCCTCAAATTGCTGTGGGCATATTTTTGTGAATCGCCTAGAGACAAACAGATAATTCTCTTCGGATTGTGCGAATTGCTAATTCTTATGCATGTCATGTGTTTTCCAAGAGGCATGTTTAGACAAGAAAATTGCAGAATATTCCTGATGTCACCAGAGCTCTATGCTTAGAAAGCCACAGCAGTGTAGGAGAGCGTCCTTTTACATCTCTCAGTATGTATATCAGAAGGAATTTTAACTCAGACAACACTTGCTACCTTCTCTCACCACACGACTACCTGTGTTAGAGGGGAGGCGAATGACAAAGAGCAGATTACCAGTTATCCCAATGCAATGGAACTACTGGTGTGGGCAAAGGAAGCAGAACTGAGCTTTGTATTAGCCCTGCTTAGGCAATTTGAATAAACAGAGTAAGTGTCATCTTTTGAGTCAACACGTCAAGTTTCAAGACATCAAAATCTCTGTCTCTCAGCACTTTTATACCACATGCAGAAACCCCTCACAAAGACTTCCTTGCAGTGTGCCTTTCTGATAGATAAAGCCTGGCCCATCAGCCCAGTAAGTTCCACTCTCTATTTGACCCTCTCAAAATTTCTGAACTCGTTGGCCAGTTTCACCCACATTTGACAGGAGATTTCAAAGATAATTAAGCTCCTGTGAGTTTGCTGAGAAAGGCGGCCAGTTGGTAGAGGGACCTGGGAAGCCTGAAAGAAAGGCTGCAGTGTGTGATCACACCTCGCCTCGTACCAAAAAATGCACACAGAAGAGAATGTTAGAAGAAGTCCAAGAGGAAAAAAAAAAAAAAAAAGGCATCAATCAGGGGTTTCAATTAACTCTCTATGGGAAACCAGGCTTTGATAAGTTGGTTTTTTGGCTCGTGAAGCCAATCATATTTATTTTACTACACAAGACTCCGATTCAGAGGTGCCAGGTTTTAACTAATATATAAATTACCCTCATCCTCATAACCAACAGGGACATCTCTGGATAGTGTATATTATAATGCATAATTATAGCCTCGGGCTGTCATTTTAGATGAGAATGTAACATATACAATAAAAGAAAATTCCATTCCCCATTTTGCTTCCAAAGTCACTCTGTACATGTAAAGACCTCAGTAAACTGTCCAAATAGCACAGAAATGATGGTCCCATGCTCATGGCTTAAGGCCATAGGATTATTAGAACCATGGGTTTAATTCCTGGCTGCTCCACGTTCTTCTCTAGCAGCTTTAGGTAAAACACCCTCTTCCCTTTCTTTCTGTGCCTGTATCCTTCATCTGTAAAACAAGACTGTTCCCTGATTCCCCTCCACTTCATCTTCCCTTTCTGTGTTCTACTGTCTTCTACATAAACTGGGTGATGCCTGCTCTCCTCCAAATGCCTATTAAACTCTGCCTTCTCATTCGAAAACATCCAAACACAAACATACTGAATGCATTTCTCTGAAGTATTTTAAGCAGATTTTTGTTTTGTTTTAGTTCTTGATCACTGGCCATGAAAAAATTCCAGTAGCTCCAGAAAGCTAGGTTTGTTCTGAGAAGAATGCCATCTTAACACATCAGTGGCTTTGGGGTACTTCAGAAGGTGCTGGGAATAAAACAGTTGCTTTGCTTTACTGGGAGGGATACATGATTAATATATTTGTTTTAGCATGTGTTATGCATGGAGCTTGGTTGTATTTTACAAGGGGGAGTAACAAATTATCAGTCACCGACTAGTCACTTTAAATCCCCTTTAGACTTCATCACTGCTTTAAATGGTGTTTCACAAGGCAAACAGAAAAGAATGTTTTCAAAGGGAAGAGAAAACAGTGCAGCTAAAACAGTGTTGCTCTCTATCCCTGCGGGATGCAAAAATAATCTATGACTGTGACTTCAGTGAATTTAGTTAACTACAGCTAAATTGCATCACAGAGCCTCACTTGAACAGATCTGCAATAGTTAATGAACGTGGTGGGGAGACCAGATATTTCTTCAAAACAACTCATCAAGTAAGCTGCCTCTACTTAACAGATGTAAAGGCAGGGCCCAAAGTAGAAGCTGGCAGAAACAGATGGTGCCTAAGGGCAGCTTTCTGTTTCAGTGCTCTTGGGGGCTAGGTTAGGCAGGACGGGAGGTGTAGAGAGGTGGGGGTTGTGTTTTTCGGCAGCAGGTAAAATCCATTTGTCACACCACCTCCAACTGGGCTTTCAGCACAAAAGTTTAATATCTGAAACCAATGAGGCATTCTGCTCTCCGATGGCAGCAGGGCAGGAAAACCTCTCTGAGCAGTATGGAGCCCCAGCCTTGTTCAGCAGGGAAAGATGTCAAACTCCTCATTCCAAACGACTTGCTTTCCCTCTTCCTTTTTCAAACAAATAAAAAAATGGGTATGCAAAGGGAAGTGTTTTATCTTATTATACCTTCAGGGAAAGAACACAAACTGACGAAAGTAAGTGTGTTTTCTGTCTCTGTTCTCCCAGAACAACATCAGTAACCTCATAAAAACAGCCCCTGCTTTCTCCTTCTCTAAAACACAGGCACATACATTGTGGCACCAGCAATAAATTTCCATTGCCTCCAACTTCTAACATTGCCAAGCTATGTGCCATAGAGAGCATTTTTATGAGCCAGTCTTTGACTGCCAGGATTTTGCCTTCATAAAGAAGAGATTTTAGTCCATTCTGTCTATTTATTTTGTGTAGAGGAATCAAGGTCAATAAACCATGGAGAAATTCACTCTACCTTATTCCATTTCAGACTTTTGTCATCCACGCTTTATCGAGTATCTGAATGAATTTTTAATATCATGCCACAAAATGCTTTGGTCTTCTATCATATGCTGGGACTCTATAAATCTGATAACACTTGGGAGTTCTCAAATATACTCAGCACTGAAGAAACAGCTTTAAAGTTTAGTCATTCTGATGAAATGTAAGAGCTTATATCAGTGACAGGTTGACAGAAAAAGCTGTTTTCCTTTCCATTTCACAGACTTCCACGTATGAACGCCATGAAACATGTCAGGACTTTCTCTGAGTCTATGAAGACAGAGATGGCATCTGCTCCCAGTGGGGAGCCCTTCTAACCAGTAATACTGTAAAATTTTGTGATTCTGAAATCTGATCGACAGCCAAAGGAAGGGCAGGGAGGAGGTGTTTACTCTATTTTATAGGAGCACATCAATTGCTTGTCTTGGCACATGATGTATATTTTTATGGCATACAATGCCACTTTCAGCATTTTTTTTTTCAAGTAAAATGTATTCATGTTGGCTGAACAGGTTTATAATTTCCTGTTGCTGGGGGAAAAAAAAAAAAAAATAGAGGCATTTTATAAAAGTAGGCTTTAACCCTACACACTCCTCACTACAGTTTTGAGGTAAGTGGGGAAAAGACCAGGACCTTGAGCCTTAACAACACTCACACAGATTTACACTTTCAGCTGCCCGGCATAGAAGCCCATTCAGCTTCTCACAGCACCATTACAAAGTTGATCCAACCTTCCAGTGATAGCAGATAAAGGAAACAGATCCACTGACTCCATGGTCTATTAAATATTATCTCACAGCACTGTGGCCACATTGAGATCTCATTAAGCCGTTACATTATATTTCCACATTTGCTCTTCTGATAAATATGCATCTGTATTACTCCATTGGATTGACTCAGCAACACACACCACTACAGTTTGAACAAAATCATTTGAACACTGCACAAACGCTTACCCCACTCTTCAGCTCACACTCCCAAGCAGTCAAATCTACCCAAGGACAGCTGTACATGTGGTCTAGTGTTCGCCCACCTAAGGAACATAATTGTTCTTTATTCCACCACTGTAGCACAGCACTTTTCAACCTGCCATTTGTTGAATCCTGAAACCCCACAAAGGTCCTCCAAGAGCGATCCGCATTGTAGGGAAAGATCACAAACCATTCCTGGGGCAGCTTTAAATGTAGGTTACGCTAAAGAAAATCTTCAGGGGTGCGGAATTCAAAACACCTTGCAAATCACTCCAGGCCTTGCAAACATACCAAAGCCATCAGTCCTTAGTGCTCACACGGTGATAGAAACTCTTCCTGACAAAGAGGCAAAGGGAAAGGCCGAACATGGTGGCTGGCCTGTAACTTCACTGGCTGTTACATGACTCACTACACAAGGAAATGATGGTAGAAACTGTGCACACTTGCAGCAGGTGAACATCAAATCTAAATTACTTCACAAAGGATCTCGCAATGAAAGACTGCAGCAAGCACAGTGCAGACACGGATTTGCAGGACTGATTTGTCTGTGTGCACAGAGCTAGTGTGCTTCTTGGGTTTAGTTTGCAGGTGCCTCATGGAAGCACCCAGAACACCAGACATTTTCAGAGCCTCATCTCCTATCTTTCACTTCCCCTGAACTTAACTTACTAAGAAAGCAAGAGAAGAGGTTCAAATGCTCTCACTAATTATTTTCTGTTTCATTCTGTCATGCCAAGGTGTTGGTTGCATAGACTGTGGTATAAAAAATTTACATTAGTTGGGGAATTCAGCCATGGTCCATTAAACCACAGGAAAGCTTCAACTAACTGAAACTACTCTGAATCTGGAACTACCAAGGTTACACTTCCAGGAATCCCCTTCAACATATCATTTAGGAACACTCTCATCTGACTTCTGGAGAGGTAAGGATTTTGTCCATGCACTTAATCATGTCCTAGCAACAATGTGAGATACACACGCGTTAAAGCATTTCAACTGCTTCGGTTCTGATTCAGATAATCTTGTGGATAACTATAACAGATGGCATTCACAATGCTGCTGCTTTAGAAGACAAAGCTCTTCTAGCCAACTGCCACTCTTCCCCCTTCTGCTTTTCTTTACTAAGGATACGTCAAGGTGAAATAAAGTGAGGTTCAGGCCTTAACCAGTGAGCATCAGCAGGGCGTTTGTGATGCCAAATGGCATAGATGGGAAAAGAGAAAGAATTCAAGACAGAAAGGATGAAGCAGAAGCAAAGCAAAGTAAATGTGCAAAAGATGAGGGACACACCCAGAAACTCAGGTGATTTTGTTATACAGCAAGAAAAGACAAAGCTATCCATTTGTAACTGTTCTTCCTCTTCACTGGAAAGGGAAGAGATTGCCTGCACTCACCTGTATTTATAGACACAATTCTGTCTTAGGTGACTTTGGTGGGGAGGAGACTATTATAAGAACAGGCTTCTACTTACAGCATGCACCTACTGATCAGTCAAAGAGCTATTGATTCCTGGCTCCCAGGAAATAGCTTGTTTCAATGCACATCAAGTACACACACTACCTCGCTGAAAACTTCCAATAGCAAGGACCTTATTCTTGGGATAATTACGACAATTTTCGATTGACATAATTGTGGATATTGTGAACTTGTTCTGCACTCACCATGCTGCTTGCATTATTGCAATAAGGCCATGTTTATTTTAGCAGTTAAAGAAGGTAATGTTAGCAAAAGTTCAGCTTCAAAGGACTTCTGAGTTAATTGTGGATTACAGCCTCTCAGGAAGCAAAAAGAAACCCACCACAAAACCACCACACAAAACCCACACCACCAGAAAAAAAAACCCAAAACACAAAAACCCCAAACCTCCAAACCCTCAAAAAACCCAATCCACACCTTCAGTCTTATAAAACTGAGGACAAAGTGCAGCATTTCACTGGTGGAATTTCAGATGAGAATTCTATGGGGTTATTTTCCTATTAGTCTGAACAGTTTATTCTAGGGTTGGCATGCATTCTACATTTTGAGAGAGTTGGAAGAAAGGCCATTTCTAAAACTCTTTCACCCCTCCCAGCCACAAGATAATTTCAGAGCTGTATGCTCTTCCAGATGCAGAGCTGCATCAATTGTGACCAGTTCTGGGCCCCTCAGTTTATGAAGGGCATCGAGACACTTGAATGTGTCCAGAGAAGGGCAGCAAGGCTGGGGAGGGGTCTGGAGCACAGCCCTGTGAGGAGAGGCTGAGGGAGCTGGGATTGTTTAGCCTGGAGAAGAGGAGGCTCAGGGGAAACCTCATTGCTATCTACAACTACCTGAAGGGGGTTGTAGATAGGAGGGAGTTGGTCTCTTCTCCCAGGCAACCAGCACCAGAACAAAAGGACACAGTCTCAAGCTGCACTGGGGGAAATTTAGGCTCGAGGTGAGGAGAAAGTTCTCCCTAGAGAGAGTTGTTCACCATTGGAATGGGCTGCCCAGGGAGGTGGTGGAGTCACCGTCCCTGGAGGGGTTCAAGAGGGGATTGGATGTGGCACTTGGTGCCATGGTCTAGTCATGAGGTCTGTTGTGACAGGTTGGACTTGATGATCTTTGAGGTGTCTTCCAACCTTGGTGATACTGTGATACTGTAATTTATCCCTCTACACTCTCGTCTGTCATTACTCTTCTTAATTAACACAATCTGAAGTGCATGCTTTTAGAGTTAAGAATTTGGGTAAACTACTTGCTTTATTTTATATGTAACTGACCAGTACCTTCAGAAGAATCCCCTTCTGTTCTGGGGCAAAGAAAGAAAGAGTGCAGCATCTAACATATTGTATTGGTGCTGCATGCTATAGCCAGGAGAGGAAAATAGTCTGAGTAGTTATTATCAGTTTGCTTTAGAAGTATGTTATTTACAATACGCAACAGATGTTCCCCGAATGTTAATGGGAAAATAGAGGCCTTTTATTTATTTCTTTTCTGACAGACTAAAAAGTGCAACTAATACAATAATAATAATCATCATCATCTTGGAAAATCCAAAGATTGCTTCACAACTTGGAAAATGCTGCGTTGAGTCATTAGTCTTGTTATCTGGTATTTTCATAACTCACTAGATACACACTGTGAACTAGGACTTGCTGGTAATCATCCTTTCTGTGTGCAGAAACAGGCCTGCAAGAAATGTCAATTAAGCCTAAGAAGCAGTGTTTTTAAATTAACCCCCAGTAAGGCAGTGCTGGCTGTACATGTGTGCCTGTGCCCTCCCCACAAAGGGACAGGATCAGAACTTCCAAACTGCAAGTCCCATTTCCTATGCTGCTGGCTGCTAGCAGAATGTTTTCTTCAGCTCAGTGTTTGTCAGTCTGTGGTTTGTGAACCCAAGTGATTCACATGCTCCTTGTGTAAGGGTCCCTAATATGGACTTGGTTTCTTTTACTCTACTGGGGTCCCTAATTCCATTGCCAAAAGCTTAAGGGAGTCTATCTGCTGAAAAAATGGGGAAATCAGTGCTATCTCACCAAGCTCCTGCTCCTCAGGAACTAGGGCTCACAGTTCCTTCCTGATTTTTGCCATGGAGTTCTAAATTGCCCCCATGTGCAGTACAAGTGATTGCTTAGGCAGATAAAATGGAACATGGTGTTTTCGCTCTTCAGAACTGCTACACGATCTCACACATTCTGGGATATTTTCCCCCACTCTTTGCTGGATGTAAAAATTATGGACACTGCTACCTTTTCCCTTTCAATACTGCTTTATCTGATCTGAATAATACTACCCAGCAGTGACAACTGGTAGGCACCACACAGGAGCACAAGAGGACAAAAGCTTGATTATCCATGGTCTTGTGCCTGGTATAGTCACTCAGGAAGCCTACAAAGCATCTGTGAAGTACTATTAACCTGAAACAGTAATTTTTTCACCAGTCCTTCAGGAATAAAGTGGAAGCCGGAGCCTTTGTTACCTTCTATCTGTACAGCACAAATCACACTACTGAGACATGTAATTTTGCTTAAATTTTTGCCTGGCTTTCTATAAAAACAAGTTTTATGCAAAACAGGCTGTCAAGTCCAGCCAGCCCTAGTCATTTTCAACCCCCTTGTTTCTCTCCAATTAAATTTGATAGAGAACTAAAAAATATCAAGTTATGAGAAGTGGTATGCAAATCAGTAGCTCTAGTACAGCCCTTTTAAGAGACAGCTGACCAATCTGCCAACAGTAAACTACAGGATATGTCTTTTGCTTGGCCAGAGAAGGAATATACAACAGAGCCAGGAGTACATGATGTGTGCATGGGCAGAGGGAGGAGGAAATGGTTGTACAGCATGGGACACCAGTCTAAGGCAGTTAGATTTCACTGCTCTCCGTGCTTGTAGCACAGCTTGTTTCAGCAGTAAGGAAAACAAGTTGCAATATGGTCCTACAGCACTGATCAAGTGATGCTCTTTCCAAACAAAACCCTCACTATCTCTGTCCAAATAAATCCTGTTTATGACAATACTGCAAAGGAAGAAATCTTGATTCTTTCATAGTTTTCTTCCCACCTCAGCACAGCAGTTGGGAAAATAACATTCACTGCCATTGCACATGACAGGTAGAGGTAAATAAAAAGAAGTAACAGCCACATCTGGTTATCATTAATACTTTAGCAGACTTCCTATTTTTAAATTAGTATCATTCTGCAAGCAAAATGACAGCTCCTCGGCAAGCCGATGAATCTGCAGAAACAAAGAAACAAACAAACTAGCAGTTTACTGCTACAGCTGCAGACAGCTCTGACAAGCTTCTCAGAGCACTCAAACTAGCAGAGCCTGACTCTGTAGAGGCATGGAAATGCCAGGCTGGCATTATTCAGGGTGTTTTTACAGGTGAAGAGCGAGTTAAGTAAACTACTAGCCATCGACTGCTGCCAAGTGGGCCAGGTGCCTACTGTAGGAGACACCTGCGGCTCCTGAATGCACCAGGTGCACCCATAACATTTTATCTGCACTGCCAATGGGACACAATCGATGGGAAATCAGCTGGCTTTCTAGGTCAGATGAATGCAGCTTGCTGTCAAGCTCTTCCAGCTCCTGTTTGGGAAAACCTCAGCACGGCATAGGGCCGCTTCCACTCAGAATTAGATGGCGCAGGGGGAAACCTGCCTTCCTTTCACAGCATGAGCTTGATCTGACTTATTTATATTTTGGAGCGAACACCTGAAAAACACAGTAACAGGAGAACAGAATAAGGTGTCTGCAGTCGCTGTGCTCAGGCAGGAACAGAACCAGGCCAGCTCTGACCCTGGCATATTGTGTCTCTTGGCTCCAGAAGGCAATAGCTTGCAAAATCTATTGCCTCTGCAACACAAATGCACATCTACACAGATGAGCTGTGGTACAGACTTCAGGAAATATCAGTCTCCTGAGGTAACCACAAGCTTAAAATCAGGCTTGAGGATGACAAAAAAGGTCTGCCTGCCTGTGTCCTGATGTGGTTCATCCATCTCAGGGAGTTACCAAGGCTTCATCTGCTCTGCTTACTTACGTCAATGAAATCAAACAGACTCTTGAAACGACCGCAGGAAGTTCTCCACATGTTAGCTGAGGCATCTGGAGCCTTTCCCATTATTTAATTCTCACTGGGTTGCCAATTCAAAACATCAAACCAGAAAGCAGAGACATTTCTCAATCTTTTCTAATAAGGGATTCACCCATGTAAATCCCACCCACAGAATTATAGTTCTGGGCAAATTTCAAGATAATTTTTCTTCCATTCTTCCTGAACACTTGAATTTTCTCAGGTGCTCCATCTTACTATTATTTTGGTGGTAACTACAGCAGTACAAAATGAACCATCGAACAGTCAACATGGTTTGCATTGCATGTTGCACATAAAAGTACTGCTCAAACTGACTTCTACCGCTCCCTGACACCTATTTGCAGATAAAGAAATCAATGTACCGAGGAACAGAGTTAAGTCCTAGACAGTCCCTGATGGGAATTAATCTGTACAGATCCTTTACATCAGTTAGTGTACATCTCAGAAAAAAAAACCCAACCCAATAAACAAGCAAACAAAAACTCACCAAAACCAAACACCGATCCACAGAGGTCAGATTTCAATCTCCAAAATGAAGAAATGGAATCTGATCCTTAGACAAAAACCAAAAAATCCACCATCCCCTTGTTTCTGCCCTTTCCACATCTGTATTTCTCCAGCCCCACACTGACTGAAGTTGTTTTGCCCAGACTAAAATCACTCTGTATAGCTGTGCTACCTGGAACAGCCTGGGTGGTTGTATATGCTAGTGAGCCTCCAGATGCGTCTTTTTTATTTTCCCCCAGCTTCTCTGCCCTTTCAAGTAGGATATTAGCTCTCACTTACACACTTAATTAAATACAGTCAGAGTGCAGGATGCAGAGCACCTGCTGGAACCTGAGAAGTTTCTTTAACCGTGTAACCTTTGCCTTTAGAAATCCTCGTACTGAGAAAGAACTTCATCTGCAGGATGCTTTGCAAAATATGGCACGTAGTTCTTGCCTATACCTTACCACCTGACTCCACCTGCACTTAATGGTTTGTGTAGGAAGTCACACTGGGGACTGTCTTCAGGCTCTCACTAAACCTGCTACTTAGCTGAGCTTTTCAAATGACACAAAACATAAGCAAACCTACAATGACTGGAATTATCAGGGAAAAGAATTAAAATGTCCATATCTCAGCTGAAACAAAGTAGGAAGCACCACAAACACATCACTGACCAAAAGAAAACCTTCTGAACAAAGTAACGAGGAATAATGGAACTTTCCCTTCTGATGCTAAGGTTTGGCACATCTGGACCACAGAATATACTACAGAGGGTTATATAGACTTCTCCAGCTAACACACAAACCATAAGAACTTCTAATAAACAAGTAGCTAAAATAACTGAAAATCCACAAGCTTGCATTTACAGAGGGCCCTCAAACACCTGGGGTTTCCATAGCTAGGTCTGGTTTACCATGCCTTGTGAAGAGCAAAAAACCCAGCGAGTTGGCAAGGAGAGCACCGTTAGGGCTCACAACCACAACAGCTTGCAAGGAGACCCACACGGAGAAGGCCCAGTCCCTGAGACAGCCTGCCCCTGCCCTGACTTCCCACAGACCACTCATCTGGTCATAATCTTCTGTAAGGGCTGAGCGTTCTCCTCCTAGGTTGCAGTCCTTTAGCTGAGGTTGCTATGGAGCAGGCTGGCATCACGGGCCCGTGTGATGTATGTTTGCTGTCAATGCTGAAATAACACTAAATGCGTCTGAGCGGGCCCCACCTGCCGAGCAATATGTTCCCCATCCCTCAGGCAGAGCTGTGTGCCGCCCGGCGAGGAAAAACTTCCTCCCACCCAGCACATGGCAGGGCAGCCAGATACACGCTCGGGTGTGTGTGTGAGTGTGTGGGACCTGCCAGAGAACAGACACCCCCATCCCTTTCGATTGCTGTGACCAAAACCTCCCTCCTTCTTATGCTTTAGGAAAAAAGGAGGGGGAAAAAAAAGGGGAAAGGGATGAAGGGCTGGAATCACAGCCTGCTAATCCCATACATCGTTACCACAATTGGCGGAGAAGTTGGCTTGTTGACGATTGATTCATGAGCTCCTGTTGCAAGCCAAGAAGAGAGAGAAGATGGAAATATCCTTATTTATTTATTTGTAAGTACAGCAGGAGGCTCTCCTGGACGCTGGTGGACACCACAGATCAGGCTAATACATGGGAGGTTGCTCTCTGCCTGCCACAAGAGCTCACACAGCGACACTGATTTCTTCCTGAATTGATCGACATGATCGCTCTGTACCACCTGTAGTTTTCTCATCACAGACAAGAATTAGCAGGGCAAGAAACCAGGACACATCCTTCCTGAGAAGGGGAGGTGTTGCGTTTTTGATGGCACCTCTGGAAGCACCAGCAGGTTGAATGCAGATGAGTTTCTTGCTCATTCATGCATTATCGACGCCTGTGCCCAAGGCCTGTGCAGTGGTACCTCAGAGAAGCAAAGTAGTTCCCAACTCTCAACACACATAACAAATGGAAAAGGATGAGCTCCATCCCATCTGGTGAGCAAGCTCTCTGCAGGTCACATTAAACAGCATAATTAATAGTTTTAGACTAAATACGTGCAACCTTCCTGTTTCACTGAAAATAACACTTTCATAGAGCAGTGCTGAATTTCTCTTTCCTCCACACCAATTTCACTTGGAGCAAGAGCTTCATTGCTTCAGAACTGCACTTTGTGCATCATGATACAACAAAACAATTATTGAGACTCATCTGCACAGCAGCAGACATTTGCTGTGCCAAATTTACTATTAAATAGATTCTTCTGAACATCCACTGGTTGCCAGCTATGCTATAAAATTAAGCCAAACTAATAAACACTTAGGCATATTTCTTCATGTTAAAAAAGGGACCAAGTTTCAAATGAAAGGATGGCCATGAAATAGGGACATCAGACTCATAGAATCATAGATGGAAAGCACAGTTGGAAAAGACCTCGAAGATCATCAAGTCCAATCTGTCACCCAACACTTCATGCCTACCAGACCATGGCACCAAGTGCCACGTTCAATCCCCACTTGAACACCTCCAGGGATGGCAACTCCACCACATCCCTGGGCAAAAAAACAAATCCATCCTTCCTGTTGCTGACATGAAAAGCTGACACTGGTGGATGGTGGGAGACCTGTTCTGCTATGTGAAATGTGTGACTGCATGTCTGAGGGTGAAACCAGCAGCAGCGAAATGTCTCACCCAGAATAGGGTTGCATGGCTTTTTTATTCCCTTTGGCTTCTTATAGAAGCTGGAAAGATACCACCTTAAAACTTGCTTTATTCAACTGTAGGGATCATCTTCAAGTCCTTTCACTCCTACACAGCATTTATACAGTGGGGCACTTGCAACTCAAGAAAGCAGCACAAACAGAAGCATTAAAGGTTTCTGGGGTGTGTTGTTCAAACATTTAAAAGCTCTGTTTCCAGTTGTACTCACTTGCTTTCATATATATATAGAATGTCTACAAGCTTTGCGACAGCAGCAGAGCGATGAGCATGTATGTAAGGGAACCACGTCAGAGATGTGTGGTACCAGCCTGATTAGACCCAGTTTCTCAGGACCAATACAGCTGGCATTTTATTACCTATGTAGCAAGAAGCTTTACAGAGCTTGGGTTTGTTTTTTGTTGTTTCAGGTTTTTTGCTCCCAGTTCTTCACAGCTGCAGAGTACATAAAGAAGTGTGTCCTAGTTAATACAAGTGTGGATATCCTCATTACTCTTGTAAGCGGAGATTTTCAAAGACAACTCATTAATAGCTGACTTCTTTGACACCTGGAAGCAAACAAGAGATTTTGAAACATCAGCCATAACAAGGGCAGGGTACCTGACCTAGGGAGGCCATACCTCATGGATAACAACTGTAAAAGCTTTCCTTGAACAGCCTGGCTTCAGCCTGAGGTGGATGAGCTGCTCTCTGATTGTAAGGCTTGGGCTTTTCAAATTACATGAACAAAAGCATTCCTGATGGCTTTTCCTTTGGAGCCCCTTGTGTAGCATGCTGTAAAATGAAATGAGCTTACTCCCCATTGGCTCCTGAACAACCCTCACATGTTAAAGACTTATGGACACTGCTAATCTGTGACAAAACCAGGAAGTGTAATTAGTCCTGCCAAACCATCTGTCAGGCCTGAGAGACTTGGATGATATTTGGGAAAAGCATTTCAACATGTGTGCTCTTGTCCCAAGTCCCAGACCATCCAAACTTGGCCAACAGCTGGGTAAAACAGGATTTGACACTTCTGCTGAAAAGAGCAGAGAAAGAAAATGCTGCTAGTACAGAAAGGCATCTAGTATTAGTCACTTCAAAATCCTGTTATAAATGATCTGCCCAGAACTGAGAGTAACTGACAGTAATTAAAACTGTCCTGACACTCCTACGGCAAAGACATGAAATCCTTTGCAGCAGTCACAAGCTGCACAGAACTCCTGCACGAGCACCCTAACAGGGAGACTGGCTTCCACATCTGTGTTTTGTTTTACTATTGATCCACCTCCTGATAACCCCACATCAATAGCAGCCTTCAAAGGGATGTCCTTGGAGGAGACACAAAGACAAATGGCATCGAGCGGGAAGGTGTCCATCCCAAAGGAAAGGCCCAGCCCTGAGAGCCTTCAGCATATGCTTGCCCCTGAGGTGCATTAGCACCACTGGTGTTCATGTCTTGAGAGCAGCTGTTGGGTTTTGCCAAAATGACTCAAGCGGTTCCCTTCTCGTGCTTCTCTCCATGAAAAGGTTTAGGTACATTGCACAGCAAAACCATGAACAGAAAAGGGAGAGGGAAAAACGCTAGCTTGAGAATATTTCTGTAGTCTACACTCTGCCATGAGACAAAGCATCCAGACAGATATCAACACCATCAAGTAATGAACAACGTAAGGATGGTTAAAAACCAGTCAAGGCTGGACAGTGTCAGCGAGCACAAGGCAGACCAGACGGCAGACTCTGACAAAAGACTTTGCAAGTCAAACAAAGCCTGCACTTATCACTGAGGTTTGTTAATTCATGTGGTCAGTGCACGTCCGAGGGCCAAAGCCCACAGTTAAACAAACTGGAAACTCTGGCTATGAACATGGTCACAATGACTTTGGTTAACTTCCTAGTTGCCAAAATTTGCTGCGGTTTCAAAGCAAACATTTTTCACAGAAGAATCATAACTCAGTTGAGAAAAGTGGTGAGAAGCTCTGGAGAAAAAGGCCAGAGTTTTGTTTTTCCTTTAATGGTTTTACTGGTCTGGAAGACTGTCAGTAGTGACAGTCAGCTAATCCTGATCTTTTCCTGGCATGATCTCACAGTTACCCTGTTTCAGTTCCAGAAGGGATGATCTCCAGGTTGCTCAGGAAGCAGTTATTTTTTTACCCACTCAAATTTGATTCCAAGAACTTATCTGATGGGATTCAAATTCCTTTATGATTTCAGTCAGTTTCTGGACACTCTGCTCTGACCAGGCAGAGCAAGGAGCAAGGTCTGCACCCCACCACACACACCTCTGATGCTTCTCACTCACAAGACAGGATCAATTACACAAGCCACACATGCACACTGCCATCCCTGCTCTAAAACCAAGTACTTAGATGCAATTCCATTTTCACATAGAAGATTTTGTCTTGATGAACAGTACAAAGAGGAGCAAGTATAAACTTCAAACTGTTGCAAATTGTCAAGGAGCACAACTGCCATCCTCCAGTCAGTCATGAGACCATGAAACTGTGCCTCAAACGCTTGCATCTCTTGATGTCAAACAAGAAGCAAGCCTAGATCCCCAAAAGGAGGCCAATCAGCTATTAGGTTGGTTGATTTATATTAAATATTCAGACTCATCTTTGCATTTCAGAAGAGGAATTACCGTTGGTGCCATCATATCAGGCATGGCTAAAGGTGTAGCCAAGCTTTATAAATCTCACAGCTCAACTGTCTTCGCTGCAGAACTCATCATCTGCTTTTACAGATCCCTCAGAATTTGTATGCTTAAACAACCTTAAAAAGTGCCAACAAATCGGTGGATATGATTACTTACAGTCTAGCTACAGCTAAGAAAGGTGACAAAGCTTTTCAGTTTTCAGGGTGGAAGAGTGTCTGCTGTGACCTCTCCAAACACTGACAGACGCTGCAAGGCCTCTCCATTGATTTAACCGGATTTCCTGAAGTCACTGCTTGCAAAAGGAACATGTGCAGGGATAGAGAGTGAGTGTCCCCGTGGTACTGTCATATATGCCAAAGCTCTCCAGATTATTAATACATGGGCTTGCCCCTTCATTCTACAAGAGCTCTTGTAACGCCTCAAATTAATTGGAGGAGAGTTCAGCAGCTCCAAAGAGATGATTAAGATCAATTATTAATTCCTCTTCCTATTCTTTTATCTGCATTAAACTTCAGGATTAGAATCCTGCTAATGAAGCAGAGCTCTAATAAAAATAAATAGTACAAAAGTAGCTCTTCAGCAAAGAAAAAAAATAATTAGAAGAAATCATTTTTGCCTGTTCTGAAATTTCTCAGTCAGATCATCCTGTTGCATTCAGTAAGTATGAAAGAAAACATAATTGCACTTTCTCTTGGAAAGCAGAAGATGGTGTTTTTTTGGAGGGGGGTGAGAGAATAAGACAAGTGGAGTTTAAGGTGAGTGCCCTCCAGAAGCTATGGCTAGAGAACATGTATGCAAAACACCAAGAAGGAGAGATCTTGCATGTGTGTGCATCTGAAAAAAAACCCCAAGAGTTTGTAGATCGACGTGGTGGCTGGGGAGGGTGTTTGTTTAAAATCTGTATTTGCTGGAGTTCTCTGGAGGATCAGAGAGTGGGAATGAGAGATCTTCACATCTTAACCAAGGAGCCAGAACGTGAAAGACGTTACGCGGGAGTGGTGCTGAGCTGGCACTAACAAACAGAGACAAGGAACAGAAAGGTTAAAAACGTTACAGCTAACATCCTCTTCCCCTTTCAACTGCCTGAGCTTTACACTTCTAATCCCAAGAGCTCTCCAGTTCTCCACTGTGTCTCCTAAGATAACCAGAGAAGCCTGGATCTGAGATATTTATTTTTGTTTTATATGAAGAGGGGGGGGAAAAAAAAAACACCACAAGAAAAAAGAGGCAGCCAAGAACTAAACAAACAACCTCTCAAAACGTTTTGTACAACCAAATGAAGCAAATGGGCCACAAGCAGAATGGTGGTGGGTTGGTGTGGTTTTTTTTTTCCTGTCCTGCCTTGCAGGTCACCTTTATCCATGACACACAGCAACAAAGGCGGAAAAATGAAAGTTAAGGCCAACAGCCTGTCCTTAACTCGTCCTGCTGTGCTTTGGTACTGCAGGGCTCTCAGATTAATGTGGATGTCACACAGCATATGCTGTAAAAACGAGGCACCGCAGGATGTGTTAAGAATGGAGGGTTAAGGCTTTGGGCATTCTTATCAAGGTAAAGCTCACAGACCTGAAATGGTACGCTCTCTATGGATTTAGGCTTTTATTACTTGGATCTCTTCCCTCAGATTCACAGGCAGGAGCGTTGTGCTCATTGAACTTGTGCATCTGGCTTTCCTGAGCACTGAATTATGCAACTTTGCTTGAGCGCTGTTGCCTTTAATTTTAAAGCAATACCTGCATTCCAGGAACCACAAACACACTGAGATCCCCCAGATCTCTGATCTTCACAGTCAGGTGCACAATACAACAGAAAGCTTTCTCATGAGCTGATTTTTCACCTTGCAGAGGAGACAAAAGACTTTTCAAACAAGCAGAACATAAGAGAGTAACGTGTTGTGCACATGCTAAAGCAAATTAACAGGGGGTGGGGAAATTGAAAGTCTGGTGTGAAAACAAGCAGAATTCCATGTACAAGCCTTGTTCTCCATGATTTCTGGCAGTCAGCAGAAGCTAAGAGCTGCCAAAGTGCAAAATCTTCATCCATTTCACATAAGGACAATGGCTGTGTATTTTAAATGAAAAGTACTACATACATCCTGGGAAAAATCCATTTTAACAGCATCTCAACAGTTCAAATCTATTATAACTACAGTATCAATACCTGGAATATATA
Source organism: Picus viridis (assembly GCA_033816785.1). NCBI lineage: Eukaryota > Metazoa > Chordata > Aves > Piciformes > Picidae > Picus > Picus viridis. The sequence goes on along the minus strand of CM066598.1, from coordinate 9,098,631 downwards.
CACAATAACTCTCCAAGTCATGAGCTATGTTTGAAACCATGAACAGAAGTCACATTTGAACAACTAAAATGATCTCCAGAGATTTAATCAAGTAGAATGAAATCAAATACCAAGGGCAAACACCTAAGTCAGTAACCACAACCTTGCACCATGGGCTGCTCCACACATCTGCCCACAGGGAAGCCTAAATTCTGTGTTTCTTGCAACCAACCTGCAGCAGGAGAACCTAAATGTCACCTTCAGGAGGCAGAGCACTACAACCTGTGTGTGCATGAGGCAGGGGATGATGAAAAAAACAACTTCTGAATATCCCAGCAATAGGTCCCGTCCTGCAAGCAGGGAGGAGGAGCAGGTAAGGATTGAGGGCTGAACTTTTGTTTCTTACCCACATGCTTCCAAGACATCTGACATGCTCTGTATAAATTAGGTCACCAAAGCAGAATCTCTCTGACAGGATACCTTATTTTTTCATTTAAATTGCAGTTCTTGGCAGTTTATAAAAATTTACCAGATTGTAATCCTGTTGCATTCAAGATGCCCCAGCAAACTGCAAGCTCCTTAAGAAAGCAATAGGATGCTCCCTAAAGTTTTAATTACAGTACCAGCATTCCCTGTTTCTAGTGGTAAGTCTCCAAAGAAGCTTGGGAGTTCTTTCTGGGAGCCCGTCTGCCCCCTTACAGCCTCCCAAAAGGGGAAGGTAAAACCCTGCTGGAGGGGCTGGAGTGCCAGGTTCTGAATTTAGAAACAGCCAAGTCCTAAATAAGAGAGACAAAAAAAAAAGGAGTCAAATAAACTGAACCCCCAACCCCCACCATCCTTGTTAGCTAGTCCTCACACTGGAGAGGCTTCATACCCACACATTTTAAGGAACGTAAAGGGAACCATAAACCCAATTCAATTTAATTGGGTGCTCTCCTGACAGCACAGTTATTAATCAGATTGCATTGTACAAACCTCTGTGAAATCCCAAATGCAGTCAGAGGCACCAGCAAAAAACATTTCACAACAAGCAAGCAAGGAGCTGGATTGCTGCTCCTCTCCTTTACTCTTCCCCTCCAGTTTTCTCCCTCCTTTTACCCAATTCTCAAAAACAAAAAAAAAAAAAAAAAAAAGAAAAGAAAAAAAAAAAAAAAGCCCTCATCTTGAACAGCTCCTATAAATTATTCACATGATATTACAGTGTATGTCAGCAGTCTCACAGTGTTTAAAAAACTTAACTACAAGCCAATTAAAATGTAAACTGAGAAAGACGGATGGGGTTGGGTCGCTCTGGTGTGAACTTGAGCAGCTCATAACAATACACACAACTTCTAGACCTGCTAATTTGACAGCTACTTTCATCAGCAGACAGTTCTCCTTTCTTTTTTCTTTCTTTCTTTCTTTCTTTTTTTTTTTAATTTTTCTTTTTTAAAATTTTTTTTTATACAGTGTTTCTCAGAGGACAAACCAGTCTGCATTGAGCAGATTAATCCCTGGGTCTCACAGTACAGCACAGGCACATGGTGTGTTAGCTACTATCAGGTTCAGATTAGGTTTGTAGAATGGAAAAAGGGGGGGGGGGGGGGGGAATAGGGGGCCTTTCCCTTCTGGAGAGACCAGTTAGTGACATTTTACAGCTAAATGACAGCAATTTCAGTGTTAGATTATATTTTTAAATGCAGCTGCTCAATGTCTCACCAAAAAAAATAAGCATATTCCATTGCTACAGGAAAATAACACCCCCTCCAATAAAGACACTGAGCGCTACCCAGTGCGTGCATCAGCATAGCAAGACTGCACATCTGCCTGAAGTGCTTACTGCTGGACTGCTGAATAAGCCAGGCACCAATTAGCTTTTACAGTGATAATGACACTAATTTTAATCTTCATGGGTTAATTACATGAGCACCATGAAGTCAGATTGCGGGCTTGCAGTCAGAAACATCAGGTAAACCTCCAGAAAATGAAAGCATTATAGAGATAAACTCAATATTTAACCAGGGAAATTTCAGGCACAGTAATCTAAAATCCTAAACAAGGAACCAGAAACAATCTTGATTTCATTCTTACCCATGCTACTTGACTGATGGACCAGCATAAACAAAGCATTTCCCTTATCTGTACAATGAGGATAATGGTGGCATGCCTTAACTGTAAAACTAGTTAGAGTGAGTGCAGTAGAGAGAAGCAATCATTACTGTTACCTGCTTCCCCCCTTTCCTCTCTTTAATAAAGGTGAAACCTGTGAAAGGTTCTTCTCCTGTGACCACCAGAAACTCAACTAATCTACCCAGTCACTGCATTGACAACACACACCACTGCATTGATTTGATCTGGCATTCTCCAGTCATCCTAAATTACAGATTAATTACAGTCAGATTCCTGTGGAAGAGCATAAAGGACAAACTTCCTGCAGGCTAAAAGGGTTTACACAAAGTAGAGAAAGTAGCATCAGCTCAGGACACTCCTTGACCACCGGTGCAGGGCTTACAAAATAGGAAGGAGCAGGATGGAGGCCAAGTCTACATTGCCTTCCCTCACAGCAGCAATCCAAAATGGATGAGTCTACCCACCAAAGATACCTTATCCCCAAGGAAGCTGGTTGCACGGAAGGGGCCGTTAGAGTGACACTGTCATACCCTTTTCACAGAGTGATGAAGGAAGGTAATTTTTTAGAACAGCCAATGCTTTGCTGCAACCAAAGTGAAATTTCTTATTTGGAGATTTGCAGTTTCTGCAGTTGAAATTTTCCTGGGGGGGAAGAAACACAAAACCGGCAAACCTGAAATAGAGGTCTAAACAACGCATTTCCTGCAAGATGAGAGAGCTCAGACTCTCCAAACAGCTCTGTTCGCAGTTACAGAGGGGACAAACAGTGATGGCCAGCTTGCAGGGAGGAGCATCGAGACGACCGAGTTTGGAGTTTACAGCCACGTGCATCTCCCTGCTCAGGACTTGAAGCAAAGCAACAGATGAGCTTTGAGAAAGAATAGATTGCTCCGTTCAGGAGCTGTCTTTGTGCCTGTGAGTGCTAACCAAAGATGGCAGAGTAGTTTTGTTCCAAATGTTCTGTATAAAATGGGAAATGAGAACCAAAGTAAGAGCCATTTTTCGGTTCATATATTACAAGGAAAAAAACCCCAATATAAGCAAAACACTGTAACTTTTATATATAAACTCATGAAAACACATTGCCTTAATATGATTTTTATCCTCCAATTCTCACATCTTAAAAGTTGCATAGAATAACTCCCTATAAATTAAATCACTTTGGAGATACAGTGAAACTACTTTTCAAAGAAAAATAAAAGGAAACATAGGGAGCAACCTTTGAACACTCCCAGATCCTCATTTGTAGGATGTGTCCATGAGACAGAAATAGAACCACATAACAGGATTCTTTTTACTGATTCAAGTCGTGCCATGATTGTAAATTCTTTGCTGGTCAGACAGCTGCAAGCATTTTCATCTCAGGCCCCAGAAGCAGGGCTGTACCTTCACCAGCATTGACTTACTAGCGTTCCCTTCTGGATGGCATTGAGAAAATGAAGGGAATTAGGATGTGGCATCCAAAGTGGCAGTTCCCTGAAAACCCTGTTTGCTGTATACCTGAATTTGAGTTTTTCCTCCTTGCTACCTCCATTCTACTGGTAACAGTGCTGACCACATCTGTCATCTCCGCTGCTCTTGATCCTGTCTGAGAGAATCTGTAACTCCAGACTCCAAATCCAAACAATGAAAATTCTCAGTGCACTAAACTTCATGCCTGAAATGCTCAGGAAATCAGCAGTCCTCTAGGAAGGGGTTCCAGCACTCAGAAATACTGCTGGCTAAAGCTATACGTTATTTTCACAGTTGCTTATATGAATAAGGGGTTTCCCTTTGTTTTTAAGAGCTTGGCACCCTTCTTACCAGTCTTCTGATAAGGGGCTGATCTTCTTTCACTTGCCCTCACAGAAAAACGATTAGCTTCTGAAAAGTAACATAAAAGCTACAAATTTCTCAAACCCTGGAACTTGCATTTTCTTCATTCACTCAGTTTAAACCTAATTATTTTATATCACTTGTGGGAATTGCATCAGTCCCATCATTCTACCTCGCTTAGACATCCAGTCCCCATGAACTGACATTTATTCTGTGTCTACCCGCAGAAAAACTGTCCTGGGCCTGTCCTAGGATTCTTGCCTGATAAATACCCTAAGAGCAAGTGTCCTACTTTAGCCAGCTCATTACAGTAGAAAGCATTATCTTATAATTGATCTTATCTGTAGGTTAAACACTCTTAGCATCTTGTCAACCCTCCTATATGGTCAATTACTAGATAATAGTGCCCACTTCCACATGTCTTACCATTTAAATGGTGAGATCAATAATTAAGAGTACATAGCACCATTAAGCACCTGCTGATGAAAAGTCTGCTGATGCATGGAATGAATAGAGATAATTACCCCATCTACTTCTGTTGCTGATTCTGAGGATACCGGACTTTGAAACACCTCCATTCCCTATTGCTCCAGGAAATTTTTCCATCCCAGCTCCACCTCCACCAGAATTCCATGCTGAATAGAAAATAATAATAAATTCTCTATCCCTTGTATCTGTATTATTCCATCATAGAAAAGGAACAAAGTTCTGCTTGTGCTGTTTGAATGTTCATGATCCCCTGACTGACCAGGAGCTCCTTAGTTTGTATCCAGTCATCAAAAAACCCAAGCAATTAGCCTCTTTTTCGCATGTTTTGGTGGATCATGGTCCATATATATCATATACATGCCTCAGGATTTCAGCTTTTGCTCTTTGGTTCATGTTACAGAATTATTTGTCCTATTTCCTTTGGGACTGGGTCACAACAGATGACATAAAAATACATTAGCTTTAATAGCTGAACTATAATACCGACTGGATATCTAAACTGAGTATCACTCATATAAAAATAGACATAAAATCCAGAATGCTAATCCTTCTTTGAGACAAGGGATGTGCTTCAGTACAAGTTAATTTTAACAGAGTTTTAATGTGCTGCCAAGGTCAGGTAGAAGAGATAAAAATTCACACATAAAACATATTTACCTGCAGTAGGAAAAGCCATCTGATGGCATGCATTTTGTCTCTCAATTTTAAGTCGAGAGAACTTGATCACTTCAATAAAAGGACTATTTACACAGTGAACAACCAGCAAATCATCCACTCAACCCGTGTCTAGAGATATTCAGTGCTAAAGGGAAACCACATATGTTTTTTAGGAAAAGAACTAAAAAACCTGATTTCCATCTTCCTTATTCAATTATGGACTTTGGCACATTGAAACCCCAGTTTATTTTGTTTCTTTTCATGCTGATCACTAGGCACAACTAAATTCAGTCAAGTTTACAACTGTGCAACACAATTTCCGTAGACTCCACGTACTGAAAACCAGAAAAGTTTTAAGTATGTTTATTACTTTTAACTTGAAATCTCAATTTCACCATTGAAACTCTGCACAGTAGGGAAAATACTCTTCTCTGAGATGGAAGGGGATTGTTTAGCCTGGAGAAGAGGAGGCTCAGGGGAGACCTTATTGCTCTCTACAACTACCTGTAGGGTGGTTGTAGCCTGGAGGAGGTTGGTCTCTTTTCCCAGGCAACCAGCACCAGAACAAAAGAACAAGAGGACAGTCTCAAGCTATGCCAGGGGAAGTTTAGGCTTGAGGTGAAGAGAAAGTTCTTCACCGAGAGTGTTTTTAGCCATTGGAATGGGCTGCCCAGGAAGGTGGTGGAGTTGCTGTCCCTGGAGGTGCTCAAGAGGGGATTAGATGTGGCACTTGGTGCCATGGTCCAGTAGGCATGAGGTCTTGGGTGACAGGTTGAACTTGATGATCTTTGATGTCTTTTCCAACCTTGTTGATTCTATGATTCTAAGGAGAATGAAACCTATGCTCTTCTATATTCCTAGGATGCCTAACTAACCCAGAGACATGGAACAGGAAAATTGTTCACCCTTTTTGAATACTTATTTACACACTGGTGGAAGGGATTTTTTTGTGTGTAAGGGTTGGTTTGTTTCTTTTTAAGTAAGGACCTGCCACTTCCTGGCAAACTTTGTTCAAAAGCAACCTCCCGTAGCATTAATGTAAGGAAAGGGAATTACCTCCAAAATCTTGATGTCTGTTATCCTATTTCTCCCTTGAAAACACAGCAAAATGATCCTTTGTGTGTTCGCCCCTTTGAAAGGAATTGGGCATAATTCTGATACACTCTCTCTCAGTGAAACAAAATGCTTTCCTCATGTCAAAGAGTAAAAAGAAGTATGGAAGAGTTTATTGGGACTTTCATATTCAGGCTATATATAAAAACCTGGCAAGAAATCAAACTTCATCCATACCAGTTGGCTAGTACCAAATTAGTTCCTTAAGCCTATGATGGTCTCCATTTTGCGGTTATTATTCTTATTTTTCTCATGTTGGTATTCTTGCTAGCTTATCCTTGGGCCAGAACATTACAACAGATGTCCATTCAGCAGAGCACTCAGCATCCCTGTGTCACAGAACAACTGGAAATGTCCTAACAATAAGAATTCTTGCTGCATCATAGTGATTCCAGTCAGACACTGATGCTGAAAGTTTGATTCCTAGATATATAAATGCAGTTTAAATGCTATGACCAGTGCTGTACTCTCTGAAATCCCACAGAATTGCTTGACCTGAGCTTTTTCCCTTAGGAGAAATTCTATAGCTGTGAGTATGACACACCCATTTCCAGTCTGGATCTAAGCATACATATGGATGGATGAGAAGCTGTTTTATCCCATTCTCCACTCCTTCCAAAGCTACATAGGCTCCTACATTCTGAACACCAAAAGAGGAGTGTGCTCTGCTCACTACACACTTCCAGGCTGGCTGGCTTTTGCCAGAACTGCTTCACCAGTTTTTAATTGCCACCAACATAAATGTCAAATGTTGTATTGCAAGAAATGAGTCATGTCTGTGCTAATGACAAAGAAAATGCTTTATGGAGCTGATTCAAAACTTGCACAATGCTTAGATACTTGTCTTATTTTAATATGCTAAGACATTTCTGTGGTTCTGGACTTTTCAGGAAAGTATCAGCAGGGCTCCCACAATAATCACTTGAGACTAAAGAATATTCTTCTACGTTGCCAAAAAGTTGTTGAAATCTCCTCTAAATCAGTTACATCTCCTTCAAGAAAGAGGGGGAGGAGGAGGGGAAGAAAAGAGGAAGAAAATAAAAAGTTCTCAGAGAAAGGCTGACGGTTTTGAAGTTTTCTGCTTTTAGCAAGTTCTGTTCTATTTAATAGCTTCCAGAGTCATGAAGGTCTCAGGTAGACCTGACTTACCTAACCACATGAGCAATTAGTTCCTCCAGACAGTATGTCTGTTGTAATACAGTTCACTTAACTTCACATGGTGAAACAGTTCACTTTGATGGTGGTTTTTTTTTCCCCTTCCCTGCTATTATTTCTCTTCCTTGTCTCTTGGCAGCTGCCTGTCTTGACATCTGACCTCCACTTGCTCCATGGATTGACTGTTTCAGAGGCTGTTAGGGAATTAAAATCTCTGCCCATTCCCCTGAGAATGTGAATACACCCCCAAGTTCATTGCAAAATTCAGGTCTTCCTAATGCAAAAAGAGCACTGCTTCCCTTGGCTTGCTTTAATGTGAGGTTGATTAAGAATGGGGCTAAATCGGTACCTAAAGGGAGAGATCCCTTTCTGATGGATGCTGTCTAGGCCTGCGGTCTCAGCTGGTGATTTCAAGCACATCTTGAAACTTATGAGAGCCAGCAAAAGCCTGCCTGACCTAGAAGCAAAAATTAGCACAAAAAGCCATTTTGCATTCTTAGATTTACTTTAAAGCCAAATGTTTTGGTAGTCTGCCTAATTGGTCTGGGATTTTGGAATAAAATATTGAGATTAACTAAACAGGAAATAAAAATAACACTAACAATGCTCCAACAGATGAAGGGCAAGCACGGTTAATTGAACTGCTTGCTTAAGTATCAGTGTATACAGAGCCATCTTCTAGGGAAGATGCTGCCAAGTACTTGTCTTCCATTGTATAAAAATGTCACTTGGGCACTTGAGTGCTGTTTCCTATTGTCTGTCACCCAGTGCTCCTAACAGATACTACCTGTTGCTAAACCTCGTCCACTTGCCACTGCATTAAGCATATTTTGCCTTTTAGTTTTGGAAGCCACACACATATATATTTCTTTCCCCAAATACCACCTTAATAAAATTAGTTTAAGGAATATGTTTGTCTCCTGGTAAAATGAAAAGCTCCAACCTCCTAAACTTTCCTAATCTACATTCTCTGCTTGCAGAGACAACACAATAAAAATCCATGCGCTTCAGATTAGATGATGACTATATATACACACCCATGCTAGTCAGATATACCTGACTATGTACCATACTATATTTTTAGAATATAATGGATACAACTGTGAAAATAAGCCCCCCCAGAAGACATGGTCACCAAAGTAAAACACCACCAAGCTCTTCTCCCTCTTTTCCACCCCACACTGCCACTAGTTTCCACAGCTTACTCAAGAGGGACGTACCCACCTTTCAGGCTGCCCCAAAAGCTTCAGGAATGCATCTTTGCTCCTGTAATTTGGGACCACTCATTAAAATGAATGGTACTTGAGCTGTGCTAATAGAAGATCTGGGCCTGAGATTTCCTAGCGCTATAACCTCCTGGAGACCTATGCTGGAGGCACATCTGCTCCTGTGTTGTTCTTGCACGGCTGGTACATCAACCCTTAGTGAAGCTGCAGAGGATATGATCACAAAGCCTAACAACTCTCCTCTAATGCAAACGAAGCCAACAGAAACATCTTTTGTTAAAAGGGTTGTCTGCAGAAGGGATTATAATGACAGCACCCTGCTCATTAAGGATATTTTTTAATCTTTTTTTTTTTTTTTTTTTTCTTTTCAAACATTGTGTGCCAGTGAAATTTAAGAGCATGTATTCTACAGGAATCCAAAGCACGTTGTGATTCTGGCCTTTCACCCCACAGACATTGCTCATCCAGCACATCCTGCCAAGCTACTTCCTGGTAGTGCACTGGGTTTACTCTTCATGCCTGCCCTGTGAAACACACATACAACAATTTTCTGCTCTGTTCAGGGATTTCTTTGGGCTGCTGCTGTTCCAGAAGCTATAAGCTCATTTTTAGTTGCCAGGAAGCTGATTTCCCCATCTAACTTTAGCCATCTAACAATAGTGTTTAGTCTACAGCATGCTGAGGTTCCTTCTCTAATCAATGGAAAGAGAAAGGTAGAGTGAACCACCACTGAGACCGAGGTACTTATCCTAATGGTGGAAGATGACTCACTGAGAGAATGGGCTGAAGGCAGACAATGCACATCTTTCATCCCCCTGGAAGAAGGGAGCTGCTTTGCCGTAGGTTTCCAGTTCAAAGCTGGGACTGGGCCAATGAGCACGGCATCATCACTGCACTATGAATTCTCCATTAGAGAGGCCCAGTAAATCAAAGCATAAGGAACACGGAGTAGCATGCATGGGATAGGAAACAGACAGACAAAGGAAAGACAGATACTGTCAATATGGGTTCTTTGAAATCCCAGTAGTTAACTCAGTATGGCTCTGGGAGCATCTTCCTGTTCCCTTACCCACCACATCTGAAATTGGACTGCCTGTCACCTACTCTGAAGACTCAGCAGCCACATCCATGAGACTACAGTCACTAAAGATGAAGGACAAATTCGAGCATCTGCTCCTCATCTTATGGGCAATAAAATAAAAAATAAATTGCTTATGCTGCAGAGAAACTTTTGAGTCAGATCTGACAGCACATTTTCCACGAATAACATCAAAGCAAAGCCCTTATATCTGAGTGCTTCAAAACGCTGTCAAGTTAACAATGCTCTGTTCATTTAACTCTCGCTGAAGTGTAATGGATCAATTTTCCATCTTGTCTACATGCACAGTTAGTCTATTACAATCACAACAAGAGATTTCTGTTGACCTCAAGAGATGTTGCTTGCCTCATTAGCGCATGCAGCTAAAACCCAGCAAAGATGTTCTTGGAGGTACTTGTTTCAGATTTCAATCACGAGAGGCACTAATGCTCATATAAAACACTTTCCCGTCTTGCCCACCCATTCTTAGCCATACCTCAGCCACCTATTCAAGACTTGAGCAGTCAGTTTGTGGGCGCCATTGAACTAGTGTTGATAGCTGGCTGCCTACTGAAGCAACTGCTTTCTGAAACTGGCACCTCCAGGACTGTCATCAAAAATGAAACACAAAGGGCTTCCAGGTAAATTAGTCATCCCCTTTAAGGACCAGCTCCTGGTACCTGCATTAGCAGCGAGTGGCACTCTCTTTCCATAAGGGGCTGATTGCATAGCACTCACTTCACAAGTAATCGCTGTGGGCAAGAACATCAGCATCTCTGATTTTATTCTTTGAGTGCCATGATGAAAAGGGACAATTTGGAGAGATGATGAAAAACATGTGCCAAGACGACACTGAATCTCGCACACACTGTTTAATTTCAGCTACTTCTGACTGTGTAATTCGTGCTGCAGAGTTCACATGTACTATGTGCTCCTGATGCTCTGAAGCAATGCAGTATGTCATCCCCGGGTTTCTAACATTTCTCCTAAGAACAAGGCTAACACTATCTAAAGCTCTTTTTCAGGAAAGGGAGCCTGTGCTTTCACTTGCAGTGAAGCCATTAAAGAGGAGGAAGGACCTGGGTTAGTAAGCAGAGGACTGACTGATGCTAGTGCAGCTCTGAAGCAGAATCCACCAGGACTGCTAGGCTAAAAAAACCAACACCCTTTCCACAAACAAGAGCAGTTCATTGTACATAAAGCACAAAGAATGACAGAAAAGGGAACACTTTTTAATAAACAAAAGCACTCCCCAGAAGGAAAAAAAACCCAACAACAACATGACAGAATTTAACTGCAGGAGTATTTAATAAGAAACAGCCTGTTCCAGTCTCCTCCTCTTATAATTTAAAACAAACATAAACCAGATCTCTCCTATACAACACAATCATTCCCTCAGAAGAAACAGAAAGGAATTCAAACCTCACCCTGGAAAGTTTGGTTGTCATAAAACTAAGGAAGAGACTTGTCTACCACTGATCTTCAAGGAGTGTCTGGTCTGTTCCCCCTCACACAAACATTGCAGAACAACTATTGTGAAATTCACCCCGCACCCCAACTCCACCATGGACTCCTTGATCCGCTCAACCCTACCATCAGGACAGCTCAGCACCTAGTGATAAGCATCACACCCTGCGACCATCAGGACAGGTCCCTGCAGCACAGCGCTCATCCTCTGCCCAAGGCAGCTCCTTCTTAAAAGTTTCCAGCCATTCATTCTAAGGATGACAAGGATCTCAAAGCAAATGGGAGGACATGAGTCAGTCAACTTTCCAGGTATTTGTCTAAAGCTATTAAACTGCAGGGCGAATTCTGCAGAAGGCGCAGCCTGTGAGCTCAGCTTGCCCTGTAAGCTACAGAGAGTTCAGCCAGAAGCACACATGCATTTCTGATTTCACCCCAAAGAAACATAAAAAAGAAATAAAGGCAAGCCAACCCCCTCCCACCCCGTTTCACCTACCTCCATTAATCAGTTAGCCAAACAAATTGTCCTATTTTGCTCTATCTAGGAATCAGAGTAAATTGCAGTGCGGTATGAAAAACCTCAAGGGTTTTTAAAAAGATGTGAGTGGAAGGAAGGAAGGAAGGAACTCTCCATGCACCACAGCAGCTTTTTATGTCAGAAAACCATGTCCACCCTGACTTTTTGATATGCCACATTTGAGAGTCTGAGCTATGTGGCAGCAACTCACTTGTAACACTGACCGGTCTGAAGAGACTGCAAGGAAACCTGGCAAGAAATTCCTTCTACAACAACAAACCAGGCTTGCAATAAAAAGCCATCTGCAAAAGTGCCAATTATCCTTCTCCTCAAATGATTATGTTCCATCCAGTTTTGCTGACAAGCAAGTTATGCCACATTTTAATAGGCAATAAAATGTATTATTAAATAATTAGTAGCTAAGAAACAGAAATTAGAGGGCACTTCCTTTCACATACATCCCCCAGTACTTCAAACTATTGATTTAAAGGCAACTCGATCCTCTAAAGAGGACAAAATGGAACCTGATACAGCAGTTTACCAGGAGACAATTACAAGGCTAATGATTGTTCGCAGAGAAATGAAGCAGGAAGAAATTCTAGAGAATTCCACCCTGCTCTGTTTTGTCTGATCTGTCTCTAAATCCCCCAAAGAGCTAAAATTTCTCCAAATCTGTTCCTTGCTCTGAGCCCATTAATTACAGTGTTAAAGGTAAAGAAGTATTGATGTCTTTCCTCTACTCCCTCCCTTGCCCCCCAGGTAAAGTATGGTACTTGTTCAGCCTTTAAGGTATGGTTGCACTAACTGAAAAAAGCCCCACTAAGACCAATTAAGGCCTTTACTAAGAGGCTGAAAAGAAGACAAATGGAGGCAGAAAGCCCGATTACAAGGAACCTTTGTACAGATGTAAAGCAATTAGAATAGTCTCAAGGGCTGGCCAGTGCAGTGCCTACTAGTAAAGGATTTTACAGCTTGTCTAAACTTGGAACAATCTGTCTCTCTCTCTTCTCGGTTGAGGGTAAAAGTGAACCCTGTATTAGTGTCATGTATCGGTTGATAGCTTGGTATTGGTTTCCCTGAGCATGTTAAATCTGTAATGCCGGTCTCAAGATCCCTTGTGGATGACAATAGTGTTACACAGTTGGCTCTAACTTACAAGGAAAGAAGATATGCCTGATGTTAAACCACGATAAAAACCAGAGCCAGCTCTCTCAAGCTTCTTTTATTTGTCTAATGCTAATCCCCAGAATGTCTCAAATTTACTGTACTGTGCTGCATAATTTGGCACAGAATGTGTAAGAAGTGAAAATGTTTGCACTGCAATTTTATTAATAAAAATAGTTTTTGCAGGGACTCAATTGAAGGGAGTTTCTAGTCTCAGGTCACTCTTGCTTTTTAAAGAGTGAAAAAATACATGCCCTAAAACATGCTTGTACACAATGAAAACTGATCAAATGGTACCTGAGAAAGTCTCAGGTACCACAGATATTCCCTGATGCCCCACATCCCAAGACATGCAGACCCCCCTCAGCCCACTTTCCTCCTCCCCAGCCCTAGATATTATTCCACAAGCCCATCTCCCCAAAAGCAAGCATGATCCCACCATAGGTGACCTCTTAAGTACCTTCCTAGTTCATTTGTGGTCTGTCTGCTAGACTCTGGTACCAAACTCAACGCTGCCTTGATCACGATGATGGCTCAGACCATGTAAGCCACACCTGCCTAAATGTGGCCTTGCATTTGGATAGGAGTAAGTGGGTGGCCGAGATGTTCAGGTTCTTCATAAGGCATCAGCATAAATGCCTTAGACACTTGGCAGACATTTAAGTGACAGTACCTGCCCTTGGTAGCTTTAGCCTTTGGCATCAGCAGGACTTAATGCAGTCCTTAAATTTGCTGCCGACTGTATATTTTTCAAATGCTGATTTCTGAGGTGGAAAAGGCTTGTCTTAAGTTCAGGTCAACATAGTATGAACATTTAGTATTTCCATAGGGTAGTACACCCAAGGGAACAAAGTGAGCAAAGTCACCCTACTCAGCTGAAGGAAAACCAGAGGCTGAGAGACAAAGCTCTCCTAGGTCAGGTGCTGTACCTTCTGCACAAAATGAGGCTTTAAGGTAAGTAATGTAAGGTAAGAAATGTGAGTTACTGGCCTAGGTAGGATTTGGTATGATTATATTACCACCTCTCCAGAGTTTTGCTTTTGCAGCACTTGCTTGGATGGACGTGGAAATGACACAGATAAATTTTAAACAAAGAGGACAGAGGTTGCTGCTCACCTGCTTGCTGTCCACTTTACAGTATCTGACATTTTCGTCACAGATAAATCACATAACTCAATGTGTATAAGCCTTCTTTTCTCCTGTGAGCCATAATTTGATGATTATATGAATTATATTAATTCCATGAATTATTATTATATTAATAATTCTCCCAGGCAAGCAGCACCAGAACAAGAGGACACAGTCTCAAGCTGCACCAGGGGAGGTTTAGGCTGGATGTTAGGAAGAAGTTCTTCACAGAAAGAGTGATTTGCCATTGTAATGTGCTGCCCAGGGAGGTGGTGGAGTCACCATCCCTGGAGGTGTTTAGGAGGAGACTGGATGGGGTGCTTGGCGCCATGGTTTAGTTGCTTAGATAGTGTTGGGTGATAGGTTGGACTTAAAGATCTCAAAGGTCATTTCCAACCTGGTTGATTCTGTTCTGTTCTGGTCTATTCTGTTCTGGTCTATTCTGTTCTGGTCTATTCTGTTCTGGTCTACTCTACTCTGATAAAGACAGCCCCTTTAAAACCACAACAACAAACATAACTTCTGATAAAAGACTCAACATCTCTTACAATAGGAAATGTTTGCCCAAAGCACAAGTACTCTGCAGCCCCTGCTGTGCTACCAGGGGCTGACTTGTGGAACAATCCCAGCCAACAGCCTTCAAAAGTCTTTTGAAAATCTCCTCTTTGCTAAGGTTCCTAGGTAGACCTGAGGTTATCCCCAGACCTGGTTTCTCCTAAAAATGTGGTCTGGATAAAACAAAACAACACAACAAAGTACAGTGATGCAGCATGCTAATCCTTCACACTTGAAATTCAGGTTTAACAATGTCTGCGTTTTCAGTAAAATAAACCTGAACATCTACCACGAACATCCTTCACGCTGCAACCACAAGACTAAGAGGTTTAGTTGTTGACAAAATCATTGGTCAGTAGAGCTGTTGCTGGCTGGTTTAAAGTCAGTGCCATAAAATATCCTCAAACAGCCACCCCTCCTAACCAGTCCATAAGTCTCACGGTGCTAAAAAATTCAAAGACACAAAAATTATTTCAAAACAGTAAGCCAAAATCCAGGACACCATCTTTAGGGAGGTCAGCAGCACACCTTTGCTCCATGAATTATTTAAGTGCATATTACTCAGAGGCTGAACTCTGTACTGAATGGCAAAGAGGAGAGGGCTAACGCAGGGTCTCAATGCAAACCAAGCCGAGCCTACTTAAAATCACTTTAGCAGGTATATCATGCTACATTTAGACTGGGTTCTCTGTGGCCATCATTCCTCAGAGTAACTCACTCTGCATTCAAATATCTTGAATTCATCTTAGATATCACAGAACGTTAGGGCCTGGAAAGGACCTTGAAAGATCACACCATCTCTAACCACCCCCTGCCAGAGCAAGATCACTTATATCAGATCATATGGGAATGCATCCAGGCAGGTCTTGAATATCTCCAGAGAGGGAGACTCCACAACCCCCCTGGGTAGCCTGTTACAGTGTTCTGTTGCCCTCAGAGTGAAAAAATTCTTCTTCATGTTCACATGGCACTTCCTATGCCTCAACTTCCAGCAGTGCCCCTTGTCCTGTCATTGGGCATCACCAAGCAGAGCCTGGCTCCATCCTCTGGGCACTCACCCTTTACATATTTATAAATGCAAATGAGGTCACCCCTCAGTCTCCTCCTCTCCAAACTAAATAGCCCCAGCTCCCTCAGTCTTTCCTCGTAAGGAAGATCACACACACAACGTAATTTTTTCCCCTGAAAATAGTAGCGCACATCAGTTAGCTGCTTCACTCAAGTGGAGGGAGCCAAGCTCTTTCAAGTGGTGCACAGTAATAAGACAGGGAACAACAGGTTCAAGCTTGAACATAGAATGTTTCATCTCAGCATGAGAAACTCCTTGACAGTGAGGTTGACAGAGCCTTGGAGCTGGCTGCCCAGAGAGGTTGTGGAATCTCCTTCTCTGGAGACTTTCCAACCCCACCTGGATGCATTCCTGTGTGGACTGCCCTGGGTGATCCCGCTTTTGGCAGGGGGGTTGGACTGGATGATTTCTGGAGGTCCCTTCCAACCTCTAGTGTACTGCGACTCCTCTGTCAATATTCAAGTACGGTTCTCCAGCTGCCATGTATCCCCCTATGGCCACACCACTGCAGCCAAGGACCTAGAGTATTTGCCATCTAATGTTCTCAGCAGCAGTGATTTCTGATTCTGTGTACCCTTTCCCTCTCCCCCTCCCACACACAGGGACAGCTTGCCTCAGGTGAAGCCGAGGGCTAAAATGCTCTCACCAGTGATATGTCCGTGGTCTGGTGTCTGTATGCGACCCAGCTGAAAGCGTTCTCTCAAGCACCCGATCGGCAGCGCTACGATGCTGCCTTGCAATATTGGAAAAAGCTTTGGAGTGCTTTTGCACACTGCTGCAATTGGACTGAATGAAGTAAAATTGCCTGTGTTTCTGCAAGCCCGCTCTCCAAAGAGGCATTCACCCAGCCATTTATTTCCATGGTGCCCTGCCAAAGCATGACAAAAAAGCCCACTCCAAATTTTGCTCTATTGATGTATAAATTCAGTCACTTCAGCTAAAGAGCCATCAAGTCACTCTGATGCTTGGTAACTTGATTAAATCTGTATTAAGGTAGCAAGTCTTACTGCCTGGCCTTTAACACTGAGTCGGGAAATAATTAAGTTTTAAAGCTAGCTGGTGAAAGATAATGCCAAGTCTGCTTTGCTGCTGCAGTGCTGATAAAGGAAGGGGTATACAATTGAACATTAATTAGGTACAAGCAAACATCTTTGCTAATAGCTCATGCTCTCATTCCCAAAATGTCAACAACAGATATTAGTGCCAGATGCTGGTATAACATCTCCCATGACTGGGGCTGGGATATGGGAATAGACTTGTGCATTTGGAGAAAATGCCAGCGCTGTCAGGGGGATCTGGCATGATGTCATAAGAGCAGTAAACTTCCTCATTGGGGATTTACCAAACAAGCCTCTCTATTATTAATGATGATTCATGTGTCACATAGTGAGGCCCTGGGAAGCAAAATGAAAACAGTGAACTGGCGTAACCTGTGAACCAGAGACAACATTAGTACCCAGAGACTCGTGGATAAATCACTGGAGGCTTTTAAAGTTATCAGACATCTTCCACTCAAATTGCCTTCAAAACATTACTCAAGCCTCTGCCCCAGTTGAAAAAAAAAAAAAAAAAAAAAAAAAAAAAAAAAAAAAAAAAATAGTTTTAAAAAGACTCATTGCATCACAGAAATCATCACGGTGCTGGTTAGGTCAGTGAAGCCAGGCCAATGTGAACAAAGGCAGGATGCAGGATTTGACCATGTTATTGTGCATCAAACAGCTCCCACCATGGGGCTTTCACCACAGGGAGAGCAAAATACAGAAAGTGGAAACACAGGAAAACCAAAGCAGCAGCAAATTCTAAACCTCACTGCCTCTGAAAGGTCAGGATGTAGCATAATCCAAACAAGCTCCTAGCCAGAGAACAGAATTTAACAGCAGATACATTTTTTTGTGGAACTACCAGAAGTGGACTCCTAACATCCAAACCCACAGCCACTGGGAGCTCAGAGCTCTTAGCCCAGTGGCCTATGGAAGGCTGCTGTAGGCTGAAGGCACTGTGCCTTTGGGCAGCACCCCAGCTCTCGTCAGGAGCCTCCTTGCCAGACTCTCAACAACCCCTCTTTGTGGTGCGGATCTGACAGGAACACAGCTTGGGATGCATAAACAAAAGCTCTAAAAAAACCTTGTAAATAATGCATCTCTATAATGACATTTGAACTCAAGTTTAATCAAATCAAGTAGGATCCTTTCAAATACCACTTATCCTGTAACTGCAATTTCCAAATCTCTCAAATCCTGGCTTTCCTTTTAATCTCACATGAAAATTGTATTACACTAATACTGTTTACATCTCATTTCCTCTTTTCCATATAAAAATATCACTAACTACATTTCAAATCTCTCCCCATTGCTCTTCTGCCATGCCATAATTCCCATGAGTCTTCTTCCATGGCTCAATCTCTGCTATTTGCTGCTTTCAAAACAGCCACCAGCCCCTTGGCCAGACCAGTCTGGACTGGAGTAATCTCCTCTGAGAGCCAGGTTCCACCGTGTCCAAGCTGGCCAGCTGGGTGCTTGAAGAATTTCAGTCCTACACCATGTTATGAGTGCACCAATTTTACACCATTTCTCAGCTTTACCAGGAACAGACTAAAACCAAACTCTTCATTACAAACCTGTAAATACAATACAATACAATACACCAGGTTGAAAGAGACCTTCAAGATCACCACGTCCAACCCATCAACCAATCCAACCCACCTAAACAACTAAACCATGGCACCAAGCACCCCATCAAGTCTCCTCCTGAACTTTCATACAGGCACAAATCTTGCCTACCTTCTTCCCTGGCTCCCCGGTGTCAGTCCCTCACGAGCCTTCTTTCACTTTTTTTAGTGCAATTTCAATAGGTTGTGTGGATGTTTTGTCTGCTTCCATAACGATAACCCCAAATCCCCTGCCCTGAAACCACAAATGATCTAGAAACCCAGATGGCTTCAGGAAGAGAAGTATCTCCTCCTCCTGACACAAGGGCTATCTAGTGAGGAGACCACTGAGGACTGAACTCTGAAACAAGGCACTATTTTAATTTTCATGAAAATGTTTGGGAATTGCTTTATATTGGGTACCTGGCTTTCTTTTCTTAGCTGAAAAGCACATCACACAGATACACCCTGAGGCCACAGAATGAGTGAGAGGCATGCACCTGCATCTTTTCTGCCTCCCTGTTCACCTGTATTCAATTGCTGCTGGAGAGAACAGGCTCAGGGCTGTATCCCTCCTCCCAGGGCTCTAGGGAAGACGTCCGTGTGACAGTCACACCAGTAACACTGCTCTGCCTTTCACTCCAAAATAACTACTTGGGCTCATTAGCAGCTAGATGCAACAGCAGGCTAGAGTATTTCTGGTAAAGCCACTGGCAAACCCAACCTTCCCCCCACCAAGAGAGTCTGATTAAAGAAATTTAAAAAAATAATAATCTTTAATCATTGTATTTACCTTTTGATTTTGCAGATAGAGACTTTCAAGTACGCAAGAAATGAGAGCTGTTAAACTGCAAAGTCTTGTTAGGAAAAGAGTAGATCACACAGAAAAGGCAGAAAGGAAGCTGGAGATGCCAGCAGCACAGGTGAGCTTACAGTTCAGAGAAAATACCTGGTACTGAGCTCTGCTTACCCACACCAGCCACCAAAATGTCTCCTCCACTGCAAAAACAGCTTCGGTGCAGACAAGGCAGTGGTGAATCCAATATGACACTAGCTGAGACTTACTCATAAATACTACAGTGAGGGCCTTAGGTGAATATGCTCCTGCACACCAGGCAGAAATGACCCAAAAGCTATGCAGCATCTCCTACTTAAAACCCAGCTGGATTTGCTGGCCCTCCTTGTCCTGCCTTTCACTTTTTCCCTTGCGCCTCTGCACATGAAAGTGCCTTTGTGCTGTGTCAGTGCAGCTTCAGGAGGAGATGGATGAGCTTTGCTACGTCACGAAGCAGATCTTTTTGCTCACATAACCTTCCAAATATTTTCAGATTGTAAAATGAAATTCTTACTACTCTTAAAGACCAATCAGTGCAAACACATTAGGCCAAAATGAGGCCAATTAAGCCTCCTGCCTGCCTTCCACATTTCTCCAAAAAAAAAAGGAGGAAGGTAAACTGACTATTTTTAATGAGTTTAATTCTACTGTGAAGGCTAACAGCAATCTAGATTTAAAATGATTTTCCACAAGACTCCTGCTTTACCTTGCTTGAGACTGTTTACAGCAAAATTGAGTGCCATTCTGATTGTTCGGGTTTCACAACAAGAGGAGCTAAACAAGAAGCAAATCAGGTCCTATTTTCTACCTTCCTTTCCGTGTTCATTTCTAAAAAGATGTCCTTACAGGGAAACACAGAGCTTAAAAAAAATGGGTATTTTAATTTCAATGTTCAGACATTCGCTTCTCATGTACATTCAAAATGTGATTGATGATTTTGGCCTTCTTACAGTTACTACCCACATCTGATTCATTTGCACCATGAGGACTGTACGCTTTCCTGGGAGCATTGCCACTATGCATACATGAAAAAGTGAGATGAGGTCCAAGTCCTCTCACTCCTGCCAGCCCACCTTCCCTAGGAAGGCAGGCAGGTTGCTGTTTCTTTAAGGACTATCTCAGCAGAAACACACAAAATCCTTGGAATCTGTTTGAAAGAGAGGCCAAGGACATTCCTTCCCAAGCATTAGATTTGGTTTCACATGAGATGATTAGACTCATCCATGCTAATTACACTAGAAAGAACTAATTAGAAAAATCTACCATTCAGCTAATGAGGGCTGGGCCTTAACTATCTCAGTGCTTAATTTTTCAGGTTGTAAAATATTCCTTTACCTTCCTTCCCCCTCTCTCTCTCTGTGCCATCGCCATGTTAATTCTTGTAACAGAGTTGATCATTAAATATCTGCTGAAGCAATATTTGTTAATACCTGCCAGTGCCACAGTTTTAAACCAGCAGCACACCAACAGCTTCTCTAGGTAATTGAAGTATCAATAGGATGGGCTGAATTCTCTGCCAGCTGAGGGGAGCAAGCCAAAAGACCTACCTGCAGCCTCCAATTCTGCCCACTTAATCTGAGTTACTGGGAATGGGTAATACAAAACTGCTAATGAATTCTATGCAGTGTTTCAGTGCAGCCTATTCAATAAATACACTTTTTCCTCCCCTTGGGAATAATGCAGGATAAGGGGTTTCACATGCAATATTATCAGTGTGGGAGGAGAGTTTATTAAAAAGCAATGATAGCACCTGATAAAGACTAACATCTCTGCCAAGGGTTATAGTATTTAGCAGGAAGCTGATGGAATGAGCGTAATGAAAAGCTAATAAATCAGAGTCCTTCATTATACAATAAACTCATTAAGTTACTCCTTGAAAATGGCCAGCCAGCCAAAGCACAATGCTGTTAGACTAGTGATGTTAAAAGCTTTCCTAGAAAATATAAATTCCAAGCCAGCCTTTGAGTTTTGCTGTATTTACATAGTTAGTGTCCATTTGGAAGTTTAATGAAAGATATTAGGAAATATCTATGTGATGCAGCATCCATTCAGCACATGAACTGTGCTTCTTGAAAGAGGGTTTTCAGACAGCCTGGCAGGAGACCAAACCCTGTACTCTGGAAGATGATGTGTGAAATTAGTGCAAATTGAAATGCCAGAACTTCAATTTTTTTGGGGGAAAAAACCTTTGAAAAAAAATCAGATGTGTTTCTATATGGGATTTCTATTTTATTCATCCCCCCCATACCCATTTTCCCCTGAAGCCACTAAACTAAATCCATTTAAATATATGACCAGCATGATTCTAATTTTTAATGGGCTTAAGAAGGCCCATCTTGAAATCCTAACTGTGCAACACCATGGAGTGTAATGAGAAATCCAAACCATCACAGGTCCTGATCTATTTGAACTTTATGATCAAGGCTACACAGGAAATGAACATCATTGGTCTCATTCATACTTCAGCCACTCATGTAACCAGAAGTAAATCATGAGATTGAACACATCCAAGTGCCGGGTTCTGCACATTAGCCACAGCAACTCCACGCAGTGCCACAGGCTGGGGTCAGAGTGGCTGGAGAGCGGACAGGCACAGAGGGACCTGGGGGTACGGGTTGATGGTAGGCTGAACATGAGCCTGCAGTGTGCCCAGGCAGCCAAGAAGGCCAATGGCATCCTGGCCTGCATCAGGAACAGTGTGGCCAGCCGGAGCAGGGAGGTCATTCTGCCCTGTACACTGCACTGGTTAGGCCACACCTTGAGTCCTGTGTCCAGTTCTGGGCCCCTCAGTTTAGGAAGGATGTTGGCTTGCTGGAACATGTCCAGAGAAGGGCAACAAAACTGGGGAGGGGTTTGGAACACAATCCCTAGGAGGAGAGGCTGAGAGAGTTGGGGTTGATTAGCCTGGAGAAGAGGAGGCTCAGGGGAGACCTTATTGCTCTCTACAACTCCCTGCAGGGAGGTTGTAGCCAGGTGGGGTTGGTCTCTTCTCCCAGGCAACCAGCACCAGAACAAGAGGACACAGTCTCAAGCTGCACCAGGAGAGGTTCAGACTGAATGTTAGGAAGAAGTTCTACACAGAGAGAGTGATGGCCCATTGGAATGTGCTGCCCCAGAGAGATGGTGGAGTCACCATCACTGGAGGTGTTTAGGAGGAGACTTGATGGTGTGTTTGGCTGCATGGTTCAGTTGATTAGGTGTTGTTGGATGATGGGTTGGACATGATGATCTTGAGGGTCTCTTCCAACCTGGTTTATTCTATTCTGTTCTATCAGAAATTAGTAGAATTAGGCAAATTACATCTTCCTTATTAGGGCAATTTTTTGTTTATTTTGTAAACCAAGCTTCATAATCTTGATTGCTAAAAATGTGGCTCAAAAGGCCTATTTGCAAGTTTTGGAGATGGTCTACTACTCAATAAAATTAAAAATATTATGATTAGAAAGCTATATAAATGCACAAACAGAGAAATATAGCAAATGTTCCCCTTCATTAAGTGGCTTCATCAAAACATACAGACTTCTCATTCTAAACCAGAAAATGGGGAGGGCGGACTCAAACTGAGAGCAAAGCAATACAATGGTGTTATAAGGAGACAGAGATTCAAATGAAAGGGTTCCATTTGGAGCTTTCCTTTTGGCAGCCTGAAATACACATAGGAGTAAATACTATGGGCCGAGTGGGAATGCCTGGAAATGGCTTGGTGTTCCTTCACAGGAGTGAAAAGCAGGAGTTACTGCTTTGAAATGAAGTCAGAATGAGGTAAGAAATCCCAGTATCAGTTACAGTTAAGTATGCCTGAGTTCAGGCTACAGGGAAGGAGGACATTGGTAGAAGGATAGCTTAATATGGAAAAATAGTTAGAGGAAGGGGTTTTGAATGGCTTTTCCAACTTCCTTTGGAATGAGAGCAATACATTTGTAGAAAGGCACCCTGAGCATATCTTTGTACACACAACTGATGTGCTCCAGACGCTCTATAGGCCAAGAGCATCCATTTAGGAACACATGCTGCTCACTTGTAGCATTGCTGTTACCTCTGCCAATCCTCACTGTAGTCTTTCTCTGTCATCAAACAATAATGTAGTTACAAATGCCTGCATCTGTCCAGCCTGCTAGGATTGCCATCCTTAATAGCCTATTCTCAGATCTTCTGGAGATCAAGTTTATTCCCCACCTGTTATGATAGGTCACATCTGTAAATGACTAAGTTGTCATCAGAACTTGCAACAGAATGCCCAGGAGATATGTGGGGATGTAACTCCCCTGAGCATGAACAGGACTGTGGATAGGGGCTTTGACACGTGGAGGTGCTGGGCTTCTAGCAGACGCAGTGCTACAGGCCTACAACAGACTCCACTGGCAGAGTTTGGTCCTGAATCCATCCTGCCTGGTACTGGCAGATCAGAAGGATTTTTTTTTCTGCTTTGTACAATTCATCAGGGGAAGACTAGGTGGTAGGTACTGGAGTCACCTTTTAAAGTTCACTGTAGACCACAGATCACAGGCAGAAATGTGTAGTAAAAAAGAAGCTTCCTTTTGTGAAGAAGTTACCAGTCTACCCACCCACACACCTGCCCACATGCACATCATCGTCATCTGTGTCTTTTCACAGACTTGGAGGAGGAAGAGATCACTTCAGAACCACTTATTCCCAGGGCACAGATACAGCATTTATATTACATGGAGGAGTCGCCTACCTGAGCTCACTTTATACACAAAATATAAACAAGCACCTGACAGATCTACCTGGAAACTGCCATTCCAAGAATAACAACCCTCCTGCGCCCAAAGAGAGGAGATAATAAAGGTTAGGGGAAGGGAAAGGTCTGTAAAAACAGCTGTCAGCAGCGTACTGTGAACACCATCTTCAGAACAATTTACCTTTGCCTTAAATGTAAAGATGGGGGGCATTAGGACCTTCATAACTCACAGGATTTAATACTTGGGTTGAAGACTTATAATAATAATAATAAAAAGCTTACATACTCCACCAAACAGCCCAAAGCAGGCAACCTTTATTATCTGTTATGTCAGCTGTGCCTAAAAATATCAGGCAAAACAGTGAGTACCCTTTAATAGTTAATCCTCTAACATGTAATTAGGCATTCACATGACAATCAGAACAGGACTATATTTCATGTTTGCCTTCCCTTTCAAAGCCTCTACTAGAGGGGCACTTACTCTGTCAAATCTGCTATAGTAATCAAAACATTGAAATTACTTCTTTCCACACTAAATATACTGGAACTGGTTGTTTGATTAAATGTAGAGCAGAGAGTGCAATTTGCTAAATTACAAGTATTCTGAACATGTAAATATAGTTTAATTACTGCAATTAAAGAAGATTACTGGAGATTGGCAGATGGGAATGTAATGCTGTTTTAATTAGAGTTTTTAATGCACTGTAACATAAGCATAATATTAACCCTTTATCCTGGAAAGGGCTGGCTAGTCTCTGAAAAAATCTTCTTTGAACAATGTGCTAGAGCTAATGTTTCATAACCAGACTTCAAATCAACTCACTGTAAAGCAGCAGGATGATTTGGGAGAGTTTCAGATGTCTTTTGTAGCGCATGCACTGCAGAACAGATACATTCTGGAGTGCAGTCAGGAAAAAAACCCACACAAGGTGGGCACACTGTTTGTACCCTGGATGAAAGACCATCGGAAAACACAGCGCTTGAGTGGATGGATTGTATTTCATAAGGAGTGCAATCACAGCTACATCACAAGAGATTTAAGATCCTTTCATGAAAGTTAAAGTACCTCACTCCCAAAGATTTACAAAACGTGGAAAGAGAAAATGTTTCCAAATGCATTAGTTCAATTTTGAAAAACTGCTGCACAGAGACACAGAACAATATTGCCCAGGGCCTGGGTTATTGCTACTCAGCCTCCAGAACAGTATTTGTTTCATAAAGTAATATTCCAGAATGTACTAAGCAATTTTTGTCATCTTGAAAGCTATCACTTGCAACATTTTATCCATTTAAGTCAATAGCCCATTAGAAATTCTAATTGAAAGTTCAATACTCTGCTTGGAATCTTACAATAGAGGTTGCCTTTGGAAAGCCATTTAAAGTCTTAATCTCTTTATCATTTGGTATTTTGAAGCCTAACTTTGTTCTTGTTAGGCAGATCAATGGCATTAATTTACAAAATGGGGGAAAATGTCACCCTTCATCCTTTAAATCTCAGCGCGGCGAAGAGCAGCGTAAGCGAATCCGACCGTTGCTCTCCCACATTAGCAGAAAATGGTGCCATGGGAGGTTTGACCTACAAATTTTAATTACTGCATGAAAAATTCAGTTCCTGGAGATGAATAGAGACTTGAGGAAAAGCAGAAGTCCACCTTCTGAGTGACTGGCAGAGCTTAACTCTTCAAAGGCTGCATTGGTGAATGGAGCAGCATGTGCTACCTTCAATAGGTAAAGTCCGTAAGGTGCAAGATCAAGTTGTGCAAGCAACAGAAGAAAGGAAAAGGATTTTACCTCCAAAGCAGCTTTAGGGGTGTCCAAAATAGATGGATGGTGATACCATCCTCTAAGGAAGCAAATGTGATGAGAATTCATTCTGAAATGTTCCTGACTTCAAGATAACTTTAGAGCAGGTGCATCCAGTGGTGGTGAACTCTTGTTTGTGTGGAAATCAAGGAAAGCTTCACCATTTCAGCAACAAAGGTAGGATCTGACAGCTGGTCTTTGCCTCCAACACCATGCAGACAGTACACAGCAATGCCAGGTGTTTTGAACTGGTGTCTCCACTCCAAACAAGTGCTGGCAGATTGATTGGCTCAACATTACGGACAACTAGGTGCTTCCCTAGGCAGTTCTGAAGACTTCTAGGTTATATACACTGAAATGTTCCACAATTTACTCTTTGCAATGCAGGCACAGTAGGAGGATTGTGGTGCTCTGCAGGTGACGTAGGTTCAAGATTGAGGTTGGATTCTTTTCATTGCAGACACTGATTATTTGGGGTGAGATGTTGTGGGGTGGATAGAAAATTCTCCTGTTATCTAAGCCCAAAACTAAGGATTTTGATCTCTGTTGCAATGATTGCTACATTCATAGTCATAGAGACAGAAGAGGGGGGAAAAACTTAACAAGAGAACCCCAACAGCTACAGCTGACCCAAGATATCAGCACTTTTAAATGATTTGTGTGTTTATGAGAGACAGACAGACAGAAATGGCGCATTCCAGTTCTAGCTTTTTGCATCCTCCCAGCCACAACCAGTTTCCATATACCTTGGTATCAACACAATGAACTTGTGGCAAGCTATGTAGCACCTCTGACTCTGGTCCTCCACCTTGAGAGTTAGAAGAAATCAAGAAAGTTTTGGAGATACTTCTGTTTCCTGTGGGTTACACCGCTGTCAGAAGCTAATGTCAGGGATTTAATTTATTAGCATAGCCTGGTTTTAAGGTAATGCAGACTGAGACTATGCAGTGTTAGGTACTCTGCAAGTGCAGAGCAAGAGGTGTTCCTTCCTGCTAACAGCAGACAAAGGATCAGGGAAAAAGGAAGGGAAGGTCTTTCAGACAGAAGATCGTCAATAGCAGTGGCCAAGTGACAACAGGAAACAAGAACTCCTGCATTTACATCCTCATATACAATCCCAAACAGAAATTCTTAGAGGAGATCTCCAGCCCTCTGTTACACTTGCATTAGCTAAGTCACTATCCTCACTCCCAGTTGAAATAGCAGCTTCTTCACCTACTGATGCAACACATTACCATTCAAAACCTGACAACAACATGACTCTAAGATTTAGTCACTTGGAACACTATGGTGGAACATCTTAAATGACTATAAGATGCAGTTACTTGGAACGCTACTGTGGAATATTTTGGGTGCAGTTTCTTTACAGGAGTTGGCTTGGTTTAGCCATACCTGAAACTGAAACACTCTTGATTAGAGCCACCTTTAACATCATGGGTAATATTTATAGCTGTGTCACATATAAGATAATATGCAGGATTAATCTTACAGTTTCTCTTTGTATCCTGAGTTCTGAGAATGCAGTGACATGAACCATCAGCTTAAAACCTTTGCACTGTATCGTAAGAGCAGTATTAATTAAGAGGAGACCATTAGCATTATGCTGGCTGGTAGAAAACAGTGCTGCTCTCAGCTTCACCTCAAGATCCTGATAGAAATTGAAATAAATGTATTAGGGTAGTTAGAGGTTTTTCTGCATTTAGGTAATTAATATTTATTTCCATTTCCAAATAAATGATTTCTAATGCTGAAAAACATTTCTCTCTTGTCAGAGTCTCTCAGGTAATAGACTTTCTATTCTTTTTTTTTTTAGGCATTCTTTTAACTATGTCCAGCAAGGAAGTGAAATATGTCTAGATTGTGTGGGTTTCATACATTAAACATTTCCACATTTTGGGATGGTTCTTTAGAAACCACCAGGGTCGTCTTTTGCAAAGAAAGAGACCATAAGAAAAGCTTGATATACCTTGGGACTCCATCCCCAAATGGAAAACTTTACATAGGCTTTATTCCTATCTTCAAGAATTGTATCTCATCAGTATTTGACAGCCTCAGTTTTGGCGCCTGAGGTACTTCACGGAGTTCTGATTTCCCATTGCTGCCAAGGAGCGAAAAACAAGTCTCTGAATCTGAGCATCCATGAAGAGGCATAGCCAAATCACCCACCCTTTGCAACAAGGCTGGTGGGCTCTGCACACTCTTGGTTCTTGACTAAACACCCTCCACTTCCTTAAATTGGAGACATTTCCCAGTATAGACAAGGCCCTGGAGTTGTGCCAAAACCTATCTGCATGGGAAGGGTTAAAAACAACCTGAGTGGCTAAACCCCTGCAGCTATCATATAAGCCAGCAGCTTTTAGACAAATTGAGCAAAATAGTCCTTTCAGCTCAGCAGGCACATGACTACCCAGACAAAGGAGCCCTTCTAGATATCCCAGGAATACCCCCATTATCCTGAGGATTGAGCAAAGAGCCAGGCATTTCACGCCCACTGCCACCTGTGATTAGCTTTTTTACAGTTATTATGGAGTACTTTGATGGTGATGATTGTTTAAAGGCCTCAACAAGCGTGCTAATGTGACTTGAGGACTTGACTCCTTTTCATTCCCCAGTTGCCCCAGCTATCACACTAATTTACTTTAGGCAAAGGGGACAATAAAAAAAAAAATAATAAAAATCTGCTTAAAGAAATCACTTAGCAGAAAATTGATTCAGTCTCTTAAAGAAACTGCATGCCAGGATCCCATGCTAAAGTAAATTAGATACATGATCAAACAAAGCTAACAGTCATTTGAGCTTTGGACTCTGGTGTAGCACCAAGTTTTTACAGAATCAGCCAAAGAAAATCAAAGGAAGAAGCAAGGAATGGCTACAGCCAGTTGGTTTACATGGAATTTTCCTTTTGCTCTGCTTGGTGTTTCACAGTGCAAATGTGAAGCATGACGCTGGCTTCAGGGAAAAATGTATTTTAGAGTTTGCAAGAAGTGCTTCCAAAATGGATCACATTGTACCACTCAGTACAAAATAAACTGATACCAAGGGAGGCACCAAGAGGGATTGGAGGGCACAGGACAAAACAAGGGCTGAGCAAGTCAAGAGCTATGAAGACTTTTCTTCTTATAGACAGGCTGTGTTGATCCTAGTCTTGCAGTTCAAAACAACATATAGGGGTGCATACAACAGAAGTAACTGAACAGAAGTCCATAACTTCTCAATTAGTTTCTCTCCTGCTAATTACATATGCTTAGATAAAGCAGTCAGATGTAGCGGTCAATACCTAGTGAGCTGAGCTGCTCTCCAGCCTGACACAAGTACAAATCCTTACTGAGACCCACAGTACATTTCTGTTTTCAAGGCAATTTCAGAGGTAAAGGCCCAACAAATACTGAAGGAGCAGATATAATTCTCCTTCACAGATTTATCATTCTGCCCTCACCATTTTGTGTCGTCAATATGTCCCGCAGTCAGAACCACATCTACCGCCTGCTGCTCAAATTGCAGACCTCTGTCCTGGAAAGCAAGTGAGTACAGTCTAGAGGAAGAACTGGTTAGAGGGCCCAAGCTGGCTGGTCTCTCTGCCTTCACAGAGGAGCAAACACTGCTCCCCTAGTTTAACCCAAGTCATCAACATCTCCTTTCAAGCCTGCTATTGGTACAAGCATAGCAGAATGTAATTTACCACATCACCTCAATTTAGTAACAAAAATGTACTGCTGCAACTCCGTAAACAGGGCATGTTTAATTACACAAAGAAAGTGTTTTTCCTCAGAAGGCATTAGTGTTCTACCCAAGCAGTAACCACAGCTTCCTGATGTAACAGCTAGTGGAAATACATGTGGCACAAGTATTTTCCAGACAGCAAACAAGATTTGTGAATAACAGAGGGCAGTAGATGATTAGGAGTAGTTTTGGCTTTTGGGGTAGGGGGAAAAAAGATGAAAATATTAACACAGCTTTTCTGGGGCATAACTCAGAGGACTTAATGTATGGTCACACGCTGCTGTTTAGCCCATTGCTGTTGAGCCTGCCTAGTACTGAAGGTCTGAGCTCTTTGTATTCGCTTGTACTCACCTCTAACAATCAGCATAAACACTATAGCAGTAAATGGATGGAAAGTGGTTTAGTGCCCTTCCTTTGTTTTCCTGGTGCTTCCAACCTCCTTTGGGCTGTAGCTTAACAAGATGTCTTTGGCTGCAAGCTTATTACGGTGGCTTGGTGCCAGGCACGAGTGTGCCACCCAGTCCTCTGTGCCACCAAAATTCCTGGCACAGTGAACCAGCTTACAAAAAATACCAGACAGGAAGAGAAGCTGGTAAGACTGCAGGTTTTGAAAAACACAAATACTATGAACTGGTTTCCTGTGCTGCCCATCTTACTTGATTTCCTTAATGAACATGGTTTTAATTGTGGTGGAACAGTTCCTGTTAATGTAATAACACTTGTATTTGCAAGAAGGCTGTGTCGCATTTCCTGTTATCAAAAGATGTGTACAGGCAGACAGTGTTCCTATTAGCAGGCCACACATGATGCTCTCTGGAGTTTCTGTGGCACTAGTCTAATCCAATTTTCTTCCTAAAATTCTGGTCTCTTGCAAGACATAACTCCCTTTTTCTAATTCCAGGGATCATGCTGCTTGGCACAGTCATCAATCCCTTCCACAACTGGCCAATCTAGGCCACGATTCAGGGAGAATATCTGTATTTGGTGATAAAAGACAACAAAGAGACAGTTTCTTCAAGTTAAATCCCAGATCCCTTATAATTCAATGGGAGTTCTGCCATTGACTTCAAAGGGCCAGAAGGCTACTCCTGGCTGTGTCCTGGGAGAGCAATATGATCTTAGTGGTGTCCAGGGGCTGAAAAGAATGGCTGCTTTTGGAATAAAACTTCTCCAAGTTTAGAGCCAATCTTTCATTAGAGGCTGCAAGGTCTGGTCTTCCCTAAAAATACACCAAATAACTGTACCACTGGAGAATTTTAAAAGAGCTGTTATTTTATGCCCTAGTCATTGCAAAGCAGATTGGGTTAGTCTGGCAAAAGCAATTTCTGAAGGAGTAACATAAAATATTTAAAGATTTATAGAACAAGTGGCCCACTTAGGGGCTCATCTAAGTTTTACTAAACATCTCTGGTTATGCCTTGCCATGTCAGCAAAAGAAGGCTGAGATTTAAATACATAAAGCCTGGCAGAATGTAATAACAGGCCGGGGGAGCGGGGGGGGAAGAATAAAAATATGATACATCAGGTTACTACTGAAAGGAATATTGAGCTCTAAGTGATCTCTGTACCAACGGCTATGTTTGTCTATCCAGCTGAAAAGGAGACAGCTTTAATCTCGAGGCTGCATGTTATTTAACTAAGCTGAAATTGTTTTCACTGATGTGAAGTGCATCTACTAAAGATAATGATCCCATTTTGGATTGGCTCCTTACTTCTTTTTCAGCAAAGGGGGACAGGTGGATATGCTGAGCAGAAATGCAAACAGGTTTGGTGTTTTCATTAACTCCAGCAAATTATCACAGCGCCTAGTTGCGTGACAGGTAAATTTGTGACATTCTCTACAACTGCTTCTTGTTGCTCCCCTCCCTTCCCATCAGTGTATTCCAGCCTGCTTAGAAAGGATTTACTGCAGCAACACTGAAAGTGCCCCTAGAGTTAAATAAGCCACCCATGCCCAAGACCAGTGGGCCAAATCTTTATCTCCAATAAATGACCCTCAACTACATCACAGATTTATCTGTACTTACTACAAATGTATTCCCTTCCCTTTCACTTCAGACCTGCTTCATCAGAGAATTAAAACTTGAAAGGGCAGGCTCAAATATGGAATGAAGCTGAATGAAGACTCAATGGAATGAAGCTGGAGGTAGGGAGATTCAGGCTGGACGTGAGGAGGAAGTTCTTCACCGTGAGAGTGGTGAAGCCCTGGAATGGGTTGTCCAGGGAGGTGGTTGAGGCCCCATCCCTGGAGGTGTTTAAGACCAGGCTGGAAGAGGCTCTGGCCAGCCTGATCTAGTGCAGGGTGTCCCTGCCCATGGCAGGGGGTTGGAACTAGCTGATCCTTGTGGTCCCTTCCAACCCTGACTGATACTATGATACTATTAAATACTTCCCTAAATTAGGAGCAACTACATCCCATTGCACTCTCATAAACCACCTTCTGTTCCAAAGCTAAACATGAACATGAGAAGGGCTGAAGGATGCTGGCTAGCTTCTTGGTTCACCACTGCTGAGTCTGTACTTTCGATGCATGCAAGCATAAAAAGTAGGGCCCCTGAGGTTTGTGAGGGCTGACCTCTTAAGCCTGTCCAGGTACCTCTGGATATCATCCCAACCCTCCAGTGTGTCATCTACACCACACAGCCTGTTGATGGCAAACTTGCGGAGTGTGCCAGTATGCCTTGATGCCTCTGTCCATGTCACTGACAAAGATATTAAATAGTGCTGGTCCCAGGATGGACCCCTGAGGGACACCACTCGTATTGAAGTCCACTGTACAGCTCTTCTTTCTAAATGCCGGAGGCCCGCTTGCACTAGCTTCATGTTATTTGTTCATATTCAGCTGTCAGTACTCCAATGTAAAAATGAGAAAGTCACTGCAGTTAGTGACTCGTTAGGTCAGGTGACCTAGAGCTGAATTTGGACTCTTTTAATCCCTGGAGATAAGCCGTCAGATAAAGCTTAGGAACTTCAGCAAAAATGAAGTGGTGTTATGGCAGTCCTAATTAACGGGCATCTACAAGTGCACTGGGTACTCTGGGCCATATGAAGGCAGATGGACCATGCAATACATCTACCTGCAATTCATCATTAATAACCTTCCTAAACTGCTGCCATCCCCTGAATATACTGCCTGTGCCTGGATTTGTATTATCCTGTTCGAGAATCTGCTGCACTAGTTTGGGCTCCCAGACCTCCCCTCTGTGCCAGATGACTTTCTGACCCTTTTGCAAGGTGCACAACATGAGGCTTTGGCTTGTGACTCTCTGTGTACTACCACAGTGACAACCTCCACACTAGGTGACAAATTGCTGGCATTGTTCACAGGGGAGGAAATCCTCTCCTGGCTCTTGTCAGAGTGGCTATTTTAGCTTTGCCAATAGGGCATTTACAGGAGCATCAGAGGTTCTTCTAATGCCACCTTCTCTTATCAGGTTAATTTATGCCTTGTTCTTTATGCCTGTTTAGTTAAGGGCATGCTGCAGATATGGAGAGAAAAGTGTCACAGACTCACCACCTGGCTCCTCTGTTTTGATCTGGCTGGCAAATGCCGGAGCCTTTGAACAGCATGGTGCTAAGTAATAAACAGACCGCGTCTTAAAAACACCTGGCACTGCCTTCAAATGGTCATTTTGTATCTGGTTAGTCCCTGGCACAGGTGCCAAGCTCAAAGGCATGAGGCTCCCCTTCCCTTCCCCTGCCACCCAAGTACAACAACAAAAAGCACAAGACGACACAACAGCAATTAAGTGTAGTAAAAGGTTCTAATCCAGCCCAACAGAAAGGAGGAGCCTGAGAAACAGCAACAATAAAACCCCCCGAGTGTAAAAACCTCAGGGAAGGGAAGGAAAAAATAAATAAACAAGGATGAAAGAAATGCCCAGTGGCAACCATTTTCAGTGTGACCTAGTGAGCTTTCAACTTCAAACCAGTCAGATCAAGAGCTTCCCAGCGGCGTCACCTAGGGATCTGTCATTCACACATCAAGCTTCGCTCACTCTGCCTTGTCTCGTGCAGACATGCTGCCAGATACAGAAATATCACGGCCTTCTTGCACGATAAGGGAAACAAAGTCAAACAAAAACCCCTCAGACCAACAGCAACCCTGAAAACCAAGTGCACTGACAAGGCGTGACCCTATTGTCCACAAAAGGGCAACATCACAAAGCAGACCAGAGAAAGGATGCCAACAGAATGGTAACCCTCTACTATTAAAATACAGTTCAGGCTAGAGGCTTCCAGCGAGCCCTTCCCACTCGTGGAGATGATTCCTTCCAGAGATTTAGTGGAAGGAATCAATAGCTGCCACAGATGCTTTGCAAACGGAGGGAGATCATCTTCTTGCAAGCTCACCATCTGGCTTCTGAGCAGTTTAGAGGGTGCCACTGAGCCGGGGTGTTGATATTTGGAGTGTCAAATAGAACAAAACCAGCTACACCTCCACTATTACGCAGCTCTTATCATACACCAGAAATGACTGATGTTATCCAGGATGTGTCCTCCAGTCTCTGACTGTTTGAGAAGAAACTCTGAAGTCAAAGACTAATACTTGTGGTGAAGCACGAAAGGGCAAGAAGTAGTTGGGAAAGAAGAGAAAGGTATTTGTTACTACAGTTAAAACACACACTATCTAATTGAATGTGCTTTTACAGAAGAGTTTAAGGCAACACACAGCAACCAGTTTTTAAATTAGGCTTGCAATAATTTATCAATAGCAGATACACAGTAACTATGCTTATTTTTACCTAGTCTATTTCTCCCATATTAAAAGTATTCACAGGGTCTGCAGACAGCTGTTAGGAAAGTATCTCCAGTATTTAGTGTATAAGCTTGGTATTCATGGTCTGAAATAGGGACAGGCAGCAGCTTGTGAAAAAATACATGAAGAATTCCAAAATTTCAGGGTAACTATATACACACACTGCCTTTTCCATGAATCCATTAAACTAAGAAGTGAAAAATGGGCAGACATCCTTAGATTTTCAACAGTTTATACAGCCTCTCGCACACAAAGTAAGTGGGCTCAATAACAAGCAAGTAACAGCCACTCTAGGAGGAAGCGAGACATTTTTCACCAAACTACTTGTTATCAACCTTTCAGCTTGCTATTTTCAAACACTTGCTGATCAGCCATTAGACAGGTTTCACTTGAAAATTAACAAGTAATTGGAAACCATTTCCAGAAGAGCCAGTATTGCATGCTCAGAGCTCTGGCATGACTAAAGGTGACGTACACGTGGAGCACGGTAGAAGTCACCTTGCACTTCTGGACAAAACATTACCTAGCCACCACCATCTCTCAGTGTTGTTACTGGGAAAGAAGGACACATCTGATTCTCAGCTCCAGACAAATGCAGCAAGTGAAGCCATTTGATGATTTGAAATTACAGTTTGCATCAGTGATATTCCTAAGAAGCTCACAGGAGTTCTTCACAGCAGTATTAACAGAAAGAAGTTCCCAAGGTGGCTCTATAAAAGCATACATTTATATATAGTCAGCAATAGCTTTCAAGATGGTGGTCAACATCTGTGAAGTGTGTCTAAGAGTCATCTGCTTAGATACTAGAAAGGATATTATGTGACAGGTCATGAATAAGAAATATTCAGAACAATGCATATTCTGAATAGTTTGTGAACAACAAAGGCTGAAATATGTTCCTCTAAGCCCTTCACAGAACAACTTAAAATGACAAAGTAATAAGCTAACACATTTGTTAGCAGGTCATCTGGAAAAGAGACAACGGGACATATGGGTAGCTAAATTATTTCCAACAAAGAGTTTGTTACCAGACAAGAAAAATGTGGCCCAGCTTTGACTCAAGTGGCTTTAATTATCGCCCCCTTCACTAAGGCTTCATGGACCTCCCTTCTCAAACATGGACTGACCTCACAGCAACCCTGGGCCGGTACAGCCCTGGAAGGGGAGACCATGCCACCGAAGGTGGCGCTGAGAGTCTGGTGGCCAACTCCAGCAGGCTCCAGAGCAGGCTGCAAATGGATAAACCAGCTCACAATGCCTTCCACCAGTTGGCAAACAAACGAGACGTCATGTTTGTGCAGTTCAAGCATGGCTGCCAATTCCTAATAGAATGAGAGTTTCTGCAGTCCCAAAAAGGGGCTCTGTGATCCTTGGAAACAAGATTCTCTTGTCTGGCCTTCCATTCATTTTGTAAAACATGTTAGGTTTAATTTCAGTGCTTGGAGCTGCAGCTGGCCAAGGAGCAAAATCACATTCACGTGTTTAAAAAAAAAAAAAAAAAGAAAGAATAAAAAACAAGATCTGGAAATGGATGAAACGGATGCAGGCTGCTAAATTTTGATACTGGTTTACAGCCAACCTCCAGAGAATGGTTGGGTCAGGACTTTTGGGCTTTTTCCACTAAGCAAGCAAAACATTGCTCTGCTTTTTATACTCATGAAAGCAGATTTCCTTGTCTCTTTTTTCTTTTTCTTCTTGATGTAGGTAGCATTTGAGATGCACTATTAAAGGTTTGCTTTCCAGTGAAAAACATCAGTGCACTCCACATCTCTCAATAGCTATTTTGACTGGGCTTAGCAATGCCAACCAATTAGCTCTGATGCTGCACCATCTGCAGAATTATGCTCTAACAGAATCACAGAATCACTTTCAGGGCAGTAATTTCAGGAATGAAGAAATACCTGGTGTCATTCAAATTGGCTAAGTAGAGAATCTGTGAATGAGGATAGACATTTTCCTTCCCTGGCAACTGACCTTCCGTGTCCATCCTTCTCAAATTCCCTGGCAATATTGATTATCCCACTTCCAAGCCTGTTGGGTTGAATCCTGATCATGAGAACCAAAAGAGGCTCAGAAATATGCCATCTTGCCAGCCTCTGAATGAGACATGGCTGGGATAACACATTTCCAACTCGCTGCAAACATTGTGATTTCACCAGTCAACTCTTTACACCTAACTGTTCAGCGGTGCTAACCTTGAACAACTACCAGTAGGCAACCAATGACTGAGTAACGAACACTGGCCTGCTTGTTCCTGCTCTCTGAGGTCATCCTGTAATCTCAGACTCTGGAATTTGATCCAGCACCCACTCCAGCCTTTGTGAGCCTTTCCAGAGAGCTGAACAAACCCTGGTTTGAGTCCTCCTGAATTCAATTTCTCATGCATTAGCCTAATCGAATGAAATTAATCTCTGCTTTATCACAGCTGGCAGGTAACATTTCTCATGAAAGTTGGTTTTTGTTTGGCATATATGCCTAGCATTTTTCCTATACTCCAAGAGTCATTCAGTATTAATGTACAATCACTTGTTTATTAAGTATAAATGAGGCAGTTAAAGGTGTACATTTTCACATGGTGGAAAGGAGGACCACTTCTGCAATTCCCATTAAACTTTATGAGAACCATGAGGCTTGAAGTCAAATTAATCCTGCTGTACCAAGCTAAAAATGAAGTCTTGAATGTTATTATGCCTGCCGTGTATGGTGCCTGTATTTACACTTCAGGTACAGAGTTACTGGCAAAACTGAAAGCACTCATAGTATCTATCCCAGGAAGCAAGAATTCCCCTGATATTGTAGTCTGTTTTCTATTTCACAGTATTGGAACTCCACTGTGTGTAGACATAGACAGTAATTTTAAAAGCCAAATAACCAAGGTCTGCAAGCTGTTGTACACGTTTGAAATTCCTTATCTAATCACATCTTTTATGGCATATTTGGGTATTATTTACCTGTTTTAGTATGCTGGATATCTCTTGAGTTTTCTACACTTAAGACTTCTCTGATGACATGGTCTTAAACACAGCTTCCTCATCTCGCTAGCAACCCTCTAGTAAAAATGGCAACGGGGTTTTGGTTTAATCCTTTCTTAAAACCACAATGACAACATGGGAGACAATGAGACTTCATTCCTGTACTGGAATCTGTCTGGAATTCTATTTCACTGGAGCTACTCTACCCTTCTTAAGATGCTTTTGTTTGGCTTCTTGGCCAGCATCCAGCCATTCCATCTTTAATTACTGGACACTGCTACACAGCTTGCAAACAGAGATACTTTTCCCCATATTATTTCCTCCACCGTTAAGTTTCAGTTTACTTACTCTTGCTGGGAAGGGCTTATGGCTGAATTAAAAATAGTCTGAACATATTTAACTGGCTTGTAGGCTTGCTTGAGAGGCCCTAGCATTTGCATGTATTAAATCTGAACTTAGCCTGCAATCACATGCATACCTATACTAACTATGAAATACGGGACTAAAATAACAGCTAAAAAGTATGGCTATAGTAACAAGGAGAGGAAACTCACAGCAAAGCTTATCTTTAGTACACTTGGAGTACCCAGCAATTGCCAGGGGTGGGTGTTCTCTGAATTTTCTCCACTTGTAAATAATGTATTCCTGGAGCAGAATGTTCTGAACAGAAATACACAGTTTTGATTGACACTTTCAATACAGCATCTTCTTGGAGAAATAATATTCCTCTGCTCTGCGGATGGATGTCTCTAGGACACTGAAGTATGGCAAACTGCCTCATCCTTACCATTGCTCATCACCTCCAGAATTCTCTTCTCACTGCTGCTTTCTAGCCTCGTTCATCGGTAGATATTTCAGAGGAGCAGAACATTTACTAAGACACCAGAGGTATATGATTCCTAATAAAACTTAGCCTTACTGTGAGACAGTTTCTTCCTTTGTGAGATTTTTTAACACCTATCAAAACAAACAGCTGGCATACGGTAAGAGCTTTGTATCTGGGCACCATGCATTCCACTGGTGTGAAACATTCAGACACGAGGTTTCTGCCCAAGCCTTAACAAACACAAGTGCTACCTGAAAAACTGAGATCCTGTGCCATTGCTGCACATCTCAAAGTTCACAGGTGGTTGGATGCAGCGTTTCAGTCTGGAGAAGAGAAGGCTCAGAGGTGAGCTCATTGTGGCCTTCCAGGATCTGAAGGGGGTCTACAAGAAGGCTGGGGAGGGACTTCTCGGGCTATCAGGTAGTGATAGGACTAGGGGGAATGGAATGAAGCTGGAGGTGGGGAGATTCAGGCTGGATGTGAGGAGGAAGTTCTTCCCCATGAGAGTGGTGAAGCCCTGGAATGGGTTATCCAGGGAGGTGGTTGAGGCCCCATCCCTGGAGGTGTTTAAGCCCAGGCTGGACGAGGCTCTGGCCAGCCTGATCTAGTGTGGGGTATCCCTGCCCATGGCAGGGGGTTGGAACTAGCTGATCCTTGTGGTCCCTTCCAACCCTGACTGATACTATGATACTATGAATTCAGGACCATCTCATTTCAGGGAAATGTGAAATGTGGTGC
The DNA here is from genome assembly GCA_033816785.1 of Picus viridis. Taxonomy (NCBI): domain Eukaryota; kingdom Metazoa; phylum Chordata; class Aves; order Piciformes; family Picidae; genus Picus; species Picus viridis. The sequence goes on along the minus strand of CM066598.1, from coordinate 9,060,111 downwards.
TGAGAGGATGAAGCAACTAAATTAAAAATAATCTGTTGAAGCAGCACTTAAAGCAAGTTTTAAAACTTTACTTGGGATTCCCCCCAGGAGAAGCTTCTTTGTGTGGTGACCAGATCTGCACAAAACCTTCATCACAAATGACAAAATATGGGATGGATTGAAAACATCATTTGTGGAACTTGTGCCAAGGAACATGTAGATTTGACCTGATTAGTATTATCAGATAGAAAACATGCATAGGCTGATAATATTGCAAAGTTTTGACCTCAGCTATCAAAGCATGTTTGCTGACTTTGGCTGAGTTCCTCCTTGAGATCTGGAGCTGGAAGTCCAACACAGGTTGAATGTATACAAAGAAAAAAGCAGGGGAAAAAACAATATTTGTACAGAGCTCTGCAAACTGACCCATACTGAGCTCTAATGAGAACATAATGGTTTACCCAGCTGCAAGAGAACAGAAGCAAAAAGCATAAGAGAAATACTTTTGCTTTCTCATTTTTAAAGATGTGTTTGGGCTTCAGCACACATGGAAGATTCGTTGTTTTTTTTTCTGAATGCATGTGTGTATACTTTTTAAAGTGCATCACTTGCATTTTAAACCACATGGAAACACATTTAAGCCATGAAAGCACATTTAAGGGAAGGTTTGGTTCCACTGAGAGCAATAAAGAAAAGAGGAAAAAAAAAAAAAAAAAAAAAAAAAAAGAAAAAGAAAGAGAGAAAACCAACCCATAAGCCTGACTTTATAAATCTTTGGATTATCCTGCAGTCTATGGGGTATCTTCTATCTAAACTACCGTAACCCACAAGGGGATTAGAATGGATAGCCTCTCACCCGCTCCTCTGAGTCACAGCACTAGCAAATAGACCCACAGTGCAGTGTGGGCAGACAGGAAACCACTAAAGCCAGAGCAGTGATTATGTGCATGCTCTGTGAGACACATTGAGCAGTGAGCCGAAATGTTTGTGTGTGTCAGATCAATCTTTTCACTGACCAGGACAGCTGTACTCACAGGGGGATCACCAATCATCCTGCTAGGAACTGCTTCTGTCCTTCAACAGGCAATTAACGTGAGTCCATTACAGCTCCCTGGAGGCCCCTGGGGGCTGCAAAAGACATCGACTGAAAGGTCAGAAACCTCATGAGGACAGGAAAGAAGCTGCGCCTGACGAAATGGAGTGGAAAGCAGTAGCTATTTGTCACCCGCAAGTAATTAAAAAAAAAGGGGGGAGGAAGAGGGTTGAAGGGGGTCCAAGCGTCGTACACAACTGTGAGCACATGGCAGCAGCAAGAGCATAAATAGAAGCTACAGGAGATTCTTCCTGGGGCAAAGATTTTATCCAGTATTAGAGGTGGAGGAAGAGTCAACAAATCCCGCTCAACTCATTCCACAAAGGAACTGGAAGCATGGGCTGATTAATGGCCCACCATAGCCCCAAGAAAATCACGGTAAGGACTCCCTGGGGGCCGAGGTTCACCACCATGAAACAAACATTTTAGAAGAGAAGTAACAAGAAATTAAGCGACCAGGAAGCACACAGAGACTGCCATTCAGAAGTAGCAAACTTCTTTACAAAGAAGCAACTGCTGAGGCATTCAGTGGTGGAAAAGCAACAAACATGGTGGCTTGGGGGATACGTTACAGACTGCTCTTTCTAGTTCAGACTTCTGGCCAAGACCACCAGGTGGATATGTTTTTGAACGTCTACACAGACCTCTCCAAGGACACCACCAACCAGACTTGGCAGTTCTGCTATGGAAATGCAATCAGAGAATGCCAGGTAGGTGGCCAAAGGAGGACAAGAAGGCTCAGCATATACAGAAGACTTAATCTGCAGTAGTCTGCAACGAAAAGTTAGCCTAAATTACTTGATGATGCTAATTTGGAACAACTTTCACCTACAGCGTTCAACTGAAATGTCATTACTGTTGCTCTTGCCTCTTGATAAGGATCTTTCACAGAGATCAAGCACCACATCTGTAATCAATAGAATGAGCTGAAATATTGCAAATGCTAACTCTGCATACTTAGGAGGTGAATAGTGAGAATTAAATTAGCAAAACAGCTTCTGTCCATCTCCTTGGATGCGATTCCAAATTATTTGTGTAATTGAAATTTTATTTGATGCACAAAACTTAAACTGCATTAAAAGTAAAAGGACAGAAGAAAGAAATTATCTATAAACTAGGTATTGATAAGTCCTGTCTTCACATGACTGCACAGGGACTGTAAGCAACACAGGCTCCACTGCTTGCTGGCACAAACCATGACAGACAGACTCAGTTTGCAGTACCTCCAGCATACCTCAGATGATGTAAAATTTCCATCTTCTACTTCATGCAAAATAAATATTGGTGACTGTGCTCTTTGTTTGTAGGGAGATGCAGGTAAGTTTGGATTATTTATAAGGGCATAAAATGTTTGACTTTGCAGAGCACCCATCACGAGCTGACTGGAGTCTGGATATGAATGCTGGTTTTTGTCCCACCTGCAGCTTTTCCAGGCCTCCCAGCTACACCTGCCATAGGCAAAGGTAAAAACTTCCAGATGGATTTCAGTGTTTCACCACAATATAACCAGCTGGACTCACTGAAGTAACCTACAGTTCCAGCATCAGAGGAAGTTCATGGTGCATTTCTTTCTTACTCAGTGACCCAGAGATTTTGGTTACCCTGCAACCAGCTCTTCCTTCTGTCTCTTATTTTCTGGGTTTAGACTTCATTGGTCTGCTGCCCTCAAGATCTGATGTGTATACTCAGAGGTGTGTGTACATATCTATATCCATGAACTTTCCTTTCCCCACATGCAGCTGAGTTTAGTAAACCTGTTGTGGATTTAGGTAAACTTTAATGCCTCCATGTAGCACAATACAGAAACCTTTTGTTCTACTGTTAACTGTCTTGTCCCTTCTCTCTCGCCTCTCCCTTTCTAAAATGCCTCTGTCTAAAATAAAGGCTCTCAAATTAGTTTGTTCCTGAGAGCTGCATGACTGCATTTATGCCACCCAGCACTGCAGGGCATTACCCTTTGTGACACTGACAGTGTCAGCAGGTTGATGTTTAATAGAAGCTGCCGATTAGTATCCAAGATACCAGTTAACAAGACACTTTCTTTTAATGGCTTCTATTGATGAATGAATTAATGAAATTCCACAACTTCTTTAAGTGTAGAGAGTACTCATGTGACACCCTTGGGCAGCATACAAACCACCTCCACTGATGTTTGTGTTCAGGCTGCCAGCAGGCTGCAAGACAAATCAGGCTACAAGGGTCCCCTTTCACATGCCATCTAGCCAGCCCTGGTGAAGACCCGTGGGAGGACCCACAGCTGGTGGCCTCAGTGCTGTAGTACTGACCTACAGTCCCTGCATGTATGGCCCTGTGCTGACATTTAGGAGAACTGGTAGAGCAGAACTCCGGTAAACAGTCAAAATTTCTTGTGGGATATCCAAAGCACTTCAGGACATAACACTCCATGCAACCAGCACTTCAGCAGAAAGATGGAGGACAGATTTGCATTCAGCTTCTTGATCAAATGTTAAGAATTTCTGAATTGCCTTAAGAGTTTAATTTTATTTGTCTTTAATCTAATTAGTAAAGAGATATTTGGGGGGGAGAGGGGGAGCTGATTGGCAGGGAGGGAGGGGAGCTGATTGGCAGGGAGGCAAATGCCTTCATGTCTGCAATATAAAAAACTTTTCCATTCCTTACACAGCTTTAGAGTAGTCCATGCTGGATGTCAACAGATTACTGTTTCCTTCTAATTATCCCACTGCTTTGCTGGACTGTCTGTTCTTGAAAACTTTCTTTAAAGGCTTTAATAGCAGGCATTCATTTCTGCTACAGATAAGGTGAGTCTAGCTTTTTATGCGTAGTAATGTAATAGGAGCCCAGATCTAATTTAATAGATCCTTTATGTCTCTGTCAAAGGCTGTTAACATTGATTGGTGCAACGTCTCACAGAAGTCAGTAAATACATTAATCTCTCGAGAGCTTGCAACAACAACTCTGTTAGCAGCATGAGCAATACAGAAGGACAAACCACTACTGAATCAATGAAGAACAGACCTGAAAACTTCCGTTAAACCAAGTCTGGAAAACTCTGGAAATCAGGGCACCACCGATATACCTCGATCAGTGAACACTGCTACACGTAGACCAGACCTGCTGAAGTTTCAGAAACACCAGGCTGCGCGAGTTACTCTGTGCTAACACATTTGATTGGAGTTTAATTTACAAGCACTCTCCCTGGATCAGGAGTCCAACTGCAAAGGAATGGGCACGAGATAAACAAACGGAGAGACTCATCCTAGCTATGAAAGTTGGCAGGAACACCAGAGAGGGAACTGTTTCATGGCATTCAGAAAATGTGATAGATCTATTTGTTAGTTATTTATTTATTCTTTTTTTGCCTGTCTCCGCTTATCACGGAATCAATAAGGTTGAAAAAGACCTCAAAGATCATCAAGTCCAACCTGTCACCCAACACCTCATGACTACTAAACCATGGCGCCAAGTGCCACGTCCAATCCCCTCTTGAATCCCCTCCACCTCCCTGGGCAGCCCATTCCAATGGCGAATCACTCTCTCAGTGAAGAACTTTCTCCTCACCACACCACTTTCTGAATGTAACCGTACAGGACTTGCCAGATGCTGAACATCCACAACTCCAACTGCTTTAAGAGGCTGACAGAGTCTTCAATTACAGTGCCTGACAACTCAGCACAGAAGCTCTTTTATTCCTCTAAACAACTGTCCAGAGCTGGTAAATGTATATTAACACAAGGAAGAAGATTCATGTAAATATTAATGATTGATGCAAAAGTATGCCGTGGAGTGCATCGTTGTGTCCTTTTCATTTCAAAGCCAGCCTATAACAGAGCTTTGGTAGGAAGCAGAAGGAAAGTATCATGGCAGGAATATCAGTGTGTTTTGGATGCAAAGCAGGAGCTTATCTGTTTTACTACTGCAGTACCAGAGAAAATCAATTTTGACACAGAACTGCCACTTTACAAGCAAATAACTATACTTTCCAATAACCTAATCTGTGCAAAGCCTACTGAAAATTCCCTAAAGAACCAGTAGTTAAAACCTCCATTAAATCAAAGGGTTTAATATGGGAAGGGAAGAGAGGATGCAGTTTGACTTGGGAATGTAATGGACTCAGTGGGGAAATAAATATGTTGTTTTATGTGTACAGTTACAGAATTTGAGAACACAGCATTCATTTCAAAGGGAATTCTCTTGCTGTGCAACTTATTCCTAAACAGATGTGATTTTTGCTTATTCAAAAACATTTAGGTAACAATTACAGCATAATAAATTATAATTGCCATCATCTTCCAGCTATGCTATGACTTCTATGCAAACACAAAGAAAATGCAATTATATAGAACTGTAAATCCTATTTTCAGGTAGCTTAAAGCATTGACAAAACACTTGTTTATTTTACTCAAAACGTACAATACTTTCAAATCTTATCTGTAAAAATGAAAGGGCTCTGTCTGTGAAGCAGTCTGGCAGACTGATACAGTCTGCCTCACACAACTACTGCTCAAACTGGGGCCTACCTCTAAGGAAGTTAATTATCTTTTGGAAGCATATATTTTATTCTTACATTTTCTATTAGGAGTCTCTCTGAGCTAGTTTCTAAGCTGATATTTTAATTAAGTAGGGCACAACCAACATTTGAACAGTGAGGCAAGAGAAAGTAACTAGAAACTGACAGAAATTCAAGATTTTCATGATTGAATAGTACAGGAGATGATACTTTGCATGAATATAGATCATCCTGCAGCATTTCAGAGAGCTGTAACTCAGGGGTGGAATTCTTCAAGAGAACCCAAACATAATTCCCCATGAAGACCACAACTCTTTGTTAAACTTCATAAAGCTTTGCTGTGCTTCCCCAGGATATCACTAATTTCTTCCTCATTTACTTCTCTAGCATTAGAAAACAAATTCAGACTTTCATGCTGGAAAACTCTTTTGTGTCAGCATCTGCCTTTCATTTTTCTTTTCTTTCCCCCAGGGTCTCTTGACTAGACAGTTCAGAACTCAAATTCAACCTAGTAGTAGTTAATGGTAAGCAATGTTCATCTTGTACTTGCTACAGGTTTCATACAATCTGCCTTTGTAAATAGCTGAGCCCACAAAGAGCAACCAAAGCATCTTTCATGTACTCATCAGATTACAGTGAGGTGTGCACTCTCAATGGATAAGCATTGGCATGCTAGAGAGGGTGCCAAGGGTGGCTGGGAAATCAGCATGATCAGGAAAGTCCTATGAAGTAGTGAGAAACTACTCATAGCACAACAAAAGACCATGATGCTAGCAGGATATCATCATGAAGAGACTCAATGTGCTGCTTACACAATTTTTAGTTAAAGAGTGTGAGCAACAGGGAGAACTTGATTTGGTGCTGAGCCCTCCAAAAATCAAAGCATATTCATCTACAAGTTGATACAAGCCATATGATTCTGGGGAAAAGCTGGTAGCTCCAGAAGGGAAGTGGAGACTTCAGGTTCCTCATGGACAATTAAAGAGTGCTCCAGAGTGCTGAGAGACAGCCAAGGTGTGTACACAGCTTTGCTGCCTTGGCTCCATCTGCAAGCTCTTCTGCTTTCTCTCTCCCCTAAGCAGAAGGTGGCTTAGGATCCTGGAGAAAGCTTATCTGTGTCTGTGCTGTGAGCTTGCTCTGTGTACCCAAAAAGGTAAATTACAAAGTGAAAACTCAAGCCTTGAACGTATTTCTAGGAAACATCCAAGAGGAGCTGGAGAAAGATGAGAGAATGACACAAAGCCAAAATGCAGATGTAGATGTGGAATGTTTCTAGAGAGCTAAAGCCAATAGCTAAGCCCAGTTCAGCCCTTGCTGGAAAAGGAGCACGGGATGGAGGGTTGCAAACCCTTCCAAAATCCTGCCAAATGTTGGCCAGGAGAGCACAACCAGACCTCTTGTAGTAAGAGCTGATTATACAAATTACAGTATGCAAGAACTACTAACAGGCGTCTCCAACCACAGAGAAACAAAACCTAAGCTACAAGATTTAATTACAGATTTTCTTTCATTATTATAACCTGACAATCTCTCAACAAAAAGAGACATTCAACATGTTAGTTCAATGACTCATACAGTGTTTCTGTGAAGACTAAAAGAACCAACCACTGAAAAGAGGCAATTAGTCATTGATCTTATCCAGACATAATCTTGGTAAATATTGAGCACAGCCTTCCAGTGTGTTAAAAAGACACTGAATGCTAAAGCACCAGGGAATCTGAAGTTACTGCAGCTACTGAGCACTTCTGCCAAGTGTCCAGAGAGCTTCTGTTATGTTGGGTGGCTGTTGAAAACTCAGTTTGTTCTTTCCTCTGACTGTAAGCCATTCAGCCAGGACTACTGCACCAACTTTGAGGTCTGTGCCGGCTAAGAGGTAGCAACAGCAGGAAGCAGTCAAAACAGAACTCAGATAAAATGAATCAGAAAGGTCTTACAAGCCAGGTTTACTCCAAGGACTCATCCTTTGGAACAATTTTTCACTGCAGGATGAGTTCAGTTGTTCCATCTGTCCACTAACCTCTTCTTTCGCTTTGTTATTTAAGAATGGCTGGAAAAGATCAGTGCAGACTTGACTGGATTTATACTTTGTTATTGCCTTCTATTTTATACTATATTATGATATTGTAATTTTCTGAAGACTGATTTGGAATGTTCTGACAAATAAAGGTTTTGTCCAGGAAATAACTCACCAAGACAAATTTGTTTCACAGGAGCGTCCCATTCAGCAGAATTTCACTGGAATACATTTGTAAGGCCCAGGAAGGCATTTCTGGTGGTAACTAAGGCTAGGTACAGAATCATCCTCAAGTCTAGCGGCTGCTGCATTTACTTTAAAGCCAAAACAACCCAGTTCCAAGGCTACTTGTATCTCCTAAACGTCAAGGAAGGGCACCAGCTTCTGACCTGATTCTTTTGAATGCTGCTTCTGCAGACACCTTTCAAAAGTTCTGATTGGATTTCATCCCAGTTTGGAACAGGGCATTTTCAAAACCTTGACAACTTTTGAGGGACAGGAAAAACATTCCCTAGTCATCCCATTTCTGCTCCTTTTCTAAACAGAATAGACCCTGCAACAGACGAGCTAAACTCTTAAGGATTCCCATGCTCATGTTATGAAGTTACCCTTCAGCAAGCTTAAAATCACCACCAATCCTCCAGTATCACACTTCCTGATGCCTCTCTCACATCAAAATATGGCATCAGCCACTGAGACCGAAACTGAGAATGCAGACAGGCTGCCTAACAATTAACTTTATTATATATTTCCCCCCCTACTGCTAGAGAAATCAACTTTATTATCTTTGTCAGATATCACTACAGTGTTACAGCAGTTGTTAGAAATCCATTATAGCAACTTCAAGTATAATTAACCAAACTTTTACAAGTGACATCAGTTCAAGCCTGATTTTGAAGAAAAGGAAAATGAATTCTGTATTTATTTAATAAAGAATAGTTTCCACTAACAGAATTGGGGGTGGGTTCCCTAACACAATAATGGGATTTTAAAAGTGCTTTGATAAGTCACACTCCATATCTATGTTATAGGATCTGGGGTCTATGCAATGTGCTATACATCACAGCTCTGAAAATCATCTAGAAAAATACAGGAACAGTTTCAAGACCTACAAGAAGCTTACCTGACTGTTGGGACTTTGAGGGTTTCTAAGTGAAAGAGAGTTCTCAGAAAGAAGCCCAAGATTCATCAGTGACAGGCACTCAGGGTGTCAATCTATCTGCAGGTCACCAAACTGCTTTGGGAACGATTTTCTTAACAGGGAGACAGGATCCTCTCAGAAGCATAACGTGCTCCTGACCTAAAAATTAGCAGGATGCTGAGTACTCTGCTGAAGAGGACAACCTTTTACTTGCATTCCAAGGCAATATTTCAGGCTGACCTGAACTTCAGGAAGGAATTTTAAGCCTGCAAAGGAGATGTCACGTTAAGAGCTATTTGATCAGCCTGAGTTTTGGATACAAATACTGCAGTTCTCACAGAAAGAGTAGCAGACAAAAGAGGAACTACCATCCCTGACAAAACTCAGCTGCCCCTCATCAGCAGCAAAGGTTTCCCTTCTCACCTCATCTCTCAGCACTTCTTTTGTTTCCTTTAGACAAATATTTGTCCTTAAAAAGATTCCTGGGTTGCATTTAACTTTCCACTGAGTAAAATGAAAACCAAGTTCACACTCTACTAAAGCATTTAAAGGAGGGGAGAGGGAAGATGTTGAAATGAAACAAACAAGAAAGTCTTTGAAAAACACTTATTTTTCTGAAGACCTTGGGGAAGGAGTTGAACTTACAGGAGTCACAGAGTGAAAGAAAACATTTTATCAACCAGGCCACCCAGCACTCTGTCTAATGCTTTCAAAAAACCAATAGGGCAGAATGACTGTCAGAAGCTCATTTAAAGAGTCAGTTAATTTTGATCCCTTACAAAAGGTTAGTAACCAATGCATTTAAAGGGCAAAGGATTGAATGGGTCTGCTCTGTCTTAAAGCTGCAGCAGAAGAATCCATTTTCAAGGCTGAAGAAGGTTTACAAATGGTCTCCAAAAGGTGAGTAAAAGTATGTTAACTGACCTGAAGACTAAAAAAAAAAAAAGATAAAACTCCCAGAGAAAGAGGGTTAAGCTAGAACCATGGGAATTTCACCCAAACCCAGCAGCTGTAACACCAGTGAAAGATAAGAGCATACTGCAATTGTCTCTCATCTTCTCTGGTGTACAAATGGATACATGTACTCCAAAAGTGGCACAGAATGGGACATAGCAAGATCAAAGCTAGGTGCCTGCCAGTCAGTGATCAAGTGGCCACTTGAAACTCCTTTAAGAACATTCCCTCTTCAGCTACATTCATAGTCCAGTGCTGTTAGATGGAAGAATTGTTTGCAGCAGCAACTGCAGAAAAGAGTTCTGCAAAATTGCACATTTTAAGAATTGCTGGATGTATTTTTAATTTGTTCTTCTGATACAAGTTAGGAATCACATCAGGAACTGAAGTAATACCATCAGGAATCCAAAACATGGTCATAATCTCTGACTTGGAAGGGCCAGGAAGTTTTTATGTTAGTCTAAGATGTGTCTCTGACAGTAAGGAGTTTAAACCTGCTCTGCATTTGGATTTGGTCTTACAACCTCTCCCTTTTTAATTCATGTCCCTCATTTTGTTCACCTGCTCCATTTTCTGACTTGTCAGCATCCTGCTTTAGACCTTTAGTGGATTGAAAGGTGTGCCCTGTGGGTTACACTCTCTCTAAATCATCCATGATGTATTACGCTTGGCTTAAATGACTGAGTCTCATTTGCACAATTGCCCTATTAATTTACTCATCATTGATTTACATCACTTTGGTTGGAAATCTCCCACCAGACTTCCATTTTACACATGCACTTAAAACCTCCATTCCAGTCTTTTTGTCCCCTATTGTTTTCATTGTCTCATTTCTCTTCCATTTGTCATCATTCATCTAACTCTTATCTTCTTCTTCTTCTTCCATCTCCCTCCCACTGTTCCATCTTCTTTCTGTTTCTTCTTGGTTCTCCTCTATTTCCCTCCTCCCTACAAGTCTACCTTCCTCCTTCACAGCAGCTAATAAATCTACCATGAAAGACTAGAAAAAGCAGAAGATACAGGTGTAAAGGTAAAGGAACATAAATAAATCAAGACTTCTCATGAAGAGCAACAGCTGTGACTTCTTTTGGAGAGTTCAAAGACTGATGGGTGACTATCATGATCTATCTTACAGTACTTTACTATGTCCTTGCATCTTTTTTTGTCTTCCCAAGAGGATCTCAGTCTCTTAGTTCAGATTTTATGGTTATTTTTCAGCTCCTTCAATATTTCACCTGCCCCTGGACCGGTGCCCTGATTATCAGTTTGACTACCAAAGCCAAACAATTCCATCTTTTCTGTCACCTTCTGAACAGCCAAAGGCTGTGAATGTACAGGTATAGATTCTAAAATACAGACAGATGTAACCATGCACCAGAGGCATTTTCAACCCACATCTATGTATGCTTTGTCTAAAAAGAAAGAAAGAAAGAAAAGCAGTTGTTTCTAAGCTGAAAGCCTCATTCAGTGTTCCTTTCATTCAAAATTTCAACAGAAAAAAGGGGGCAAAGTGCAGAGGGCTAGACTAAGAGGACTACAAAGATTTACATATCCACACTGGATAAATAAATAACCTAACCCTAATGTCACACTCAACAGGGCAAAGACAACAAGGAGAGAGAAAAATAAAACAGGGAGAGGTTACAATATCAGAAGACCCCAAAGAGCAGTAAATGTACACAAAGTAAATTAATTTCTCACTCTGGAAGTCAGCCACAAAGGAACAAAGGCTCAAAATATCCTTAGAATGGCTGGCCATACCCTTCCAGCACATCTCAGGAGGAGTGCAGAACACACCAGTGAAGCCTGAGAGTCTTGCTGCTGAAGTTAACACCCGACACACATCTTTGTGAGCCCAAAAGCAAAAGAAATCCCTGCAGGTGAGCATTAGGAGCCTTTTCTGACTCTTGGAAGAGATGCAACACTCCCTTTAAGAGCACTGGTTATATTAGCAGTTAAACACAAAACAGCCACAGTTCCCAGTCAGTCAGCTTGTTTGCTTGTTTCTGTGATTCTTTCATTCAGGTTGGAAAAGACCCTCAGGATCACCAAGTCTACAACCCTACTCTATGAGGTTCACCCCTAAAGCACACCCCTAAACCCACCCCAAGCACCACATCCAAATGACCTTTAAACGCATCCAGGGTTGGCGACTCAACCGCCTCCCTGGGCAGCACATTCCAAAGCCTGGCCACTCTTGCTGGGAAAAACAACTTCTCAATGTCCAGTCTAAAAAAAAAAAAAAAAAAAACAACCCAAAACCAAACCAAAAAACAAAAAAATCCTCCTCCCTATAAAGAAAAAAATAAAAGACTGCAAGACCAAACTGACAATGTTCTCCACCTCCTAAACCCAAATTAACAGCCAGGCTGTGCAGCTATGGGCTGGACAAGTCCACAAACTTTCGCTGCTTGGTTATTATCAGAAAAATAGCATGTAACTCTAAAGTAATGACAGACTTCCAGAGATAATGTGCTGCAATAATATAGTAAGTGAAGTTACCCATTTTATTCTCCACCTAATTTCCATGTAGTTTGCAATTTTAAGATTTAATAATGTAGTTGAGAAAACACAAATTGCTTGTATTACCCACATATTTACATTGAACTGCATGTACCATGCAATTACAGAGTCAATGGTTACTATGGAATTACAGAGCTTCTGTGCAGCGCTTTGTGTCCTCCTATGTGAAGTGGCAAAAGGGTTTTCAGTATGGTGGAGAACAGCCTATAGTGCTACGGGGGGGGGAGAAAAAGAAAAAAATTAAAAAAGGAGTTAAATGGTTCACTTAGGATCTCTGCCTGGCCAGAATAAGAGAAACAACCAAAAATCTCAGTGCAGAAGCACCCACCATCAATTTCCTTTGGTCCCCAAAGTCCTACGAAAGACCACTCTGCAGCAGCCGATTCAGGCTGTAGACCTCCACTTGAAAGGGTTTTTATGCTGCTGTACCTGAGCTGTTGTCCAAGAAATTGACTGATTTTGATTGACTTGTTTCAACCTGCCCTCTTCTTGAAAAAAAAAAAAAAAATTAAGATGGCAGCTTGCCAGTTCCCTTTGAAGGACAGTGCTTATTTTTCGCTTTCTTTACCGCTTTCCAAACCACACAGAAACGACTTACACAGGGATGGCTCATCTCTGATGTCTGAAGGTTTGAAATTTGAAGGTTAGAGCTAATCTTAGCTATGGCATTTGGTGCTGAATTCCTAACACAATTAATTTCCAAGAAAATAAGCTTTACTAAATGATTAGGGGAACAGAACACGGGCTTGTGAGAATATTCCAGGGGGAAAAAAATACCAGAAAAAGGGGGGAAAAAGGAAAAAAAAAAAAAAGGCAAGCAGTATTTGTATAAAATAAATAGAATAATGATCACTAAGAACTGTCAAATGTAATGACAGTATGCTAAGCATAGGCAACAGACTGTCAAAGCAATGGAGATTAGGTGAGAAGGAAGTTCTTCACTGAGAGAGTTGTTAGCCATTGGAATGTGCTGCCCAGGCAGGTGGTGGAGGTGTTCAAGAGGGGATTGGACGTGGCACTTGGTGCCATGGTCTAGTCATGAGGTCTGTGGTGACAGGCTAGACTTGATGATCTTTGAGGTCTCTTCCAACCTTGGTGATTCTGTGATTCTAGAGGCCTAGATCTCTAATTTTGCCAGAACTGCATTAGGACTCTGGGTAAATGATTTCTTATTTACTGGGATTAAATATTTGAAGGAGGCTCTTGCATTGTGCTGGGCCAAAGAACCTCAGGGCAATTCTAGCTATTAAAAAAAGTTTCCTCCACACTAACATCCTGTGTTACCAAGTATCACTGGCTCGTTTGGCTTACTGAATGTAAGCTTCTAAACTCCATCCTGAGCGCCGTGGAGCTTATAATGGGATGCAAGAACTATCAGAGTCGCTGGATGTCTCATCTGTAAGAATTTGTTTCCCTAGGACTGGAATGTTGTGTTTGCTAGTTTTCCAGAAAGCTTACTACAGCTCAAATACCAGTATAACCATTGGGTTTTGAGGGAGAGAGACAGAAAAGCATGCTTATATCTGTCTGTGAATGAAATCAAATCCAAACCCCTCACCTCTCTCTCTTCCAGGTAAGAGATTATTAGGACACTTACATAAGACTGTGACCATGATTCACTCTAGAAAAGAAAATCTCATCTAGGGCAAAGAAATAACCTATCAGAAGAGAATTCCCAATCTGGATGCACTAACTGTGACATCACAATAATCACAGCTGGCTCTACCCCTTACCAGCTCACCTCATTTGACCTGTTTCCTTTGGATCATGCAAAGGTACAAACCACATTTCTGCTGGATACAGCAAAGCTAAGTCACAGGAGTTGATTCACAACCACTTTCTTGTTTAGTATTGTTCAAGCTGGGCACAGTAGGACAGTGGTAACAGATCTAGCATGAATTTTGCCAGTACAAATAGCAACACTCTCTTTTTAAGATATCTGAGCTTTCAGAGCAAAGTTTTATTGGGCTCGTGCTTTGTTTCAAGCAGTCACAGCACATCTGAGCCATTCCTAGGTGCCCTAAGGTTGGATTATGAAACACTGCACCTCAACCTCATATACTCTAGCACTTTCTAAAATCCCTTCCAGAGTGAACACCCTTGCTTGTCAAATTTCTTCTGATTCTTAGTTTAATTGGAAGAGCAGCACTTGCACTTAGTGATAAACACAGTAACATTGAGCTCAGATTCCTGCTGAAATTCCAAAATTATCCTGGTAATTCCAACCTGGTTTATTCTATTCTAATTACTGTGCCAGTATTCCAATAAATGATAAACTAATCAGTGTGTGGTGAAACAGTCACTGCCTTCTACTTTCAAAAGGAAGGACCATCCACCAGTCCATGAAATCTTTATCCATTGGGACATACCTTACATGAAGTGTAAATGAACAAGTATATTCTACAGAAGGATGCATATGATAATGTCATGCACTGTTCTTCATCCAGACAACAACAATTCCCAAGCAGTTCCAAGGTTAAAAGACAGTTGGGTTGACTAAATCCTCTGCTGAGCTTAAAAAGACACCATGAACATTAATCTGGTTTACTCCTACTAATATTCAACTTGACTGAGTCACTTGGTTGGTACCTGCCAGAGAAGGGCAACAAAGTTGGTGAGGGGTTTGGAACACAAGCCCTATGAGGAAAGGCTGAGGGAGCTGGGGTTGTTTAGCCTGGAGAAGAGGAGACTCAGGGGTGACCTTATTGCTCTCTACAACTACCTGAAGGGAGATTGTAGCCAGGCAGAGGCTGGCCTCTTCTCCCAGGCAGCCAGTACCAGAACAAGAGGACACAATCTCAGGCTGTGCCAGGGGAGGTTTAGGCTGGATGTTAGGAGGAAGTTCTATACAGAGAGAGTGATTGCCCATTGGAATGGGCTGCCCGTGGAGGTGGTGGAGTCACCTTCATTGGAGGTGTTCAGGGGGAGACTTGATGGGGTGCTTGGTGCCATGATCTAGTTGTTTGGGTGGGCTGGATTGGTTGATGGGTTGGACGAGATGATCTTGAAAGTCTCTTCCAACCTGGTTTATTCTATTGTATTCTATTTGTCTTTGTTGTTTTTTTTTTTTTTTTTTTTTACACATATATATGTAACACCTAAACCAGAAGGATTCTCATTTCAGTTTCATCTTTTTGGTCCTGTAAGCCTAGATGATTTTTGTTAAAAGGATCCTTCAGACAACTGGAGGTGCACCCTGCCCTCCTGGGTCTACCACACATAAGGATCTCACCTGTAAAATATTTTACACTAAACAGATTTTGGATGTGGTAGACTAAGAGGAAACCAACACAAACCACAGCCATTTATTAAAGTTGCTAGAGCCTTCTTACAAGATCCTCTTTTTTTCCCCTTCAATTATTAAAACTTTGCCAAACTTCAAATCATTTGGGCTGAAATTTTCTAAGCCAGGTGTGTGCCTGAGGCTGAGCAGAACGTGATCATGTAATTAAAGGCTGTATCACAATGCACACACAGAAGGGGGCAAATTAAGGTTCAACAGGCAACCTTAATTCTCACATTTCTTAACTTTCATTGGCTTGACTTTGCAACCCTAATAATGTTCTTTTAATGTAGCTTTTTGTCTGCAATATTAATCCAGAGCTATATTAATTTATAGATGTATCCCACTGAGGACTGGATGTCTCAGTGGACTAGTAATAGGATACACAGGTTCTCACCTCTAGGTCACTGGTTTAAATACAGCCTAGGGCTGAGGGGATGAGAAGTTATTACCACTGACCAGCTGTTTGGTGGCTTATATGAAATGAAGTGGTGATCTGAGGCTCTGCACCCAGGTGCCTACCTTGTACAAATCACCACTGCTACTGATCCCATCCATAATCCTTACTGGAGCACCAGACTGCCCAAACTGTAATAAGCTTGACTGCTGTGCATACATGTGCATGCACCCACAGCTCTTAAGAGTACTTCTGCAAAATGTAGTTGCAGGTGGCACCCCTTGGAGGAAGGGCTGACATGGGAATATTCCCTCCCTCCAGAATGACCCTCGATAGGTGGCTAAAACACTGCAGCCCAGCAGAGCACACGAATGATGACACTGACTCAGCGGTGCAAGGCACATATACAGCATCAGAACCCTAAACGCCACATTTAGTGAGGAGAGAAAAATGCAGCAATGCCACCAACAGAGCAATGGCTGTGCTTCCAATAAAACAAGAACACCCTGAACGTCTGCTCAGTGATACCTCTTTTAGGAAGAATAAGTGAGGACAACACATGAAAAATTAATTTTGCCCTTCTGGTGCGGAAGAACATGAAGTGCTCATGCAACTTCCAAGTGGGATTGTGAAAACACAGGGACAGTCATGCCTGAAGGAGGAACGTTGAGCTTCCTGCACCTCCTGAGGCTATGCTGCAGGGAGCAGAACTTTAGAACACACCGAAACCTCACGGGAGACATTTGTTGAAGGAACTACTGTGGAACTTCCCCGGAAGACAAACCATAATCCTCACCAATTGCACAGCCCCCTGCGGCCTCCAGCGAGGAACATTTTGCCAATTTAGCAACCAAGTCCTTCCTTTTGGGAGCAAAGTATTCTGTGACAGTTCTCAGTGGGGTGAACACCAAGAAAACACTAAGATACTGGCAAGAACAAGTTACTGAGAAACCATGAGGAGACATGAAAGAAAAAGGAAGGCATTAAGAAGAAGGTGAATGACTTTTTCCAGAGCAAGAGATGACCTCGGTCTTAGTTCTGCCTCTGAAGTCACAGCACTTTAAGGCAAGAAAACATATACAGAAACAGTGCTCTTGAAATCTTCTTTTGCAGCCATCCCTTTATCGTATTCCACCCTCTCCAGTCACAAGCCCTCCAAGCCCACAAGCTTCAGCCCACTGGTTGCCTACTCTCAGGATGTGAAAACACCAGTCTTTCCCACAGTGCAGGTAGTAGCACCCAAGCCATATAATCCAGTCTGCAGAGCCACGAAACTCATGTTCATCCCAACAAGAGTTTATAAACTATTACACATCACTTAGCTTTGTTTTTCTTTCCATTTACTGCATTCATGCTCCTTGGGAGAGGGACACATTAATAAATACTGCGTCCCGATCCTCTAAATGGCTTCAATCACATAATTTTCTGTATTCAGCACTCATACACCTCCCTTACTACAGTACATAAATGATATAAACTTTTCATCAATAACATAAAAAATTCATACTCTGTCTACAATGCAGCTGCTATCACAGGTTTATGTCAACAATCGTCCTGATTTTTAATAGCATAAATGTTTAAAGAGACAGCAATTCCTGTAAAGTATCTGCAGGGATATTTAGAGCCGACATATGCCAAAACAAGCCTGTTCTCATACAGGAGACATTGTTGCTCAGCAGGAAAACAGTGTTTATCCTCACAAATGTTTACCCTGCTTTAGTCATTAAAATGCTCCAAATGGATGGCAAAGGAAGGGGAGCGGATGATGTTGTTCCCTACCTCCTGGTTGCCCCTCTGAGCAGAGTGCGCCAACTCATGCATATTACAGCTGAGCTCTCTCTTGTGGTGTGCACCTTGATGCCTGCCTCACAAAATTACTTGCCATCTGATGTTGTAAGGGCTGGATTTGCTCTCTGCTATAAACATAGCAAGACAGGTAATTTACAACTGCTTTTGTGCTTCACAATTCTAATGAGTAGCCTGTCCTTTGATTTGTCTCTTGATTATTAAAAAACCCCAACCTCTCAACTTCTCAGAGGAGGCTCCTACCTTAACAAAACAATGCACACCCTTTTAATTTCTTCTACTTGCTGCCAGTTGTATAGGGCTTTAAGCTATAAAAGAAAAAAAAAGAGAGAGAGAAAAGAAAAAGCTTTGCATACAGGCAGCATAAAATATTTATTTTTAATCTAAGCAGGATTTCTTTACCTGCTGTGCAGCCACAGCTTCTGCTTAAGGCTTGTTTTATCATCTGTGTGTCAAGCTGAAACCGTTTCTCTTGTGATCCCTCATTCTAGCTTTAAAAAGTCTCCTACCAGACCCCAGCTGACACATGACTTCTAACTCCGGCGTGAAATTTTCCTTCTGCCTTTTTCCCTCCTCACCCCAAACTCCACAACCTGGAAGTTCTTCACTCGAACAGATGGTTTATAAAAAAAAACTGGGACATGCTCGTGTGATTGAAAATAGGACTCCTATAAGCAACATCTCATGTAACAATTACATGAACAGTTGGTCAGAACGGTGACCCAGAAACTGCCCTGTCTTCCCTCCCTTGCAGCCTCAGTAAAGCATTTCCAGTCCTCTCCTGGGTGTCTGACCTTGTGCGGCCAGGGACTGCAATAAAGCTGACTGTGTGTGAGCAGATTTCCACTGCTTTCTGCACAACCCAGGTCCTGTAGGAGGCCAGCACGCTGTAGAAGCGTGTCCCAGTGAGTACAGCTTTAAAGGTCAAAATTTAAAATATTAGAAATATAAAACCAACTCTATGCTTCCCATTTATTTGCTACATGAAAAACACCAGGTTCTGCCAGACTTGTCTGACAGACAAACTACTGCTTTGTGCAAGGTGCAAAATCAGAGTCGCACCTGCCTGCCTCTAGGTTGGCTCAAGAGTCTGTTGTTGTTGTTGAGGAGGAGGAAAGCAGTAATCTAACTGACAAATACTGAATATTCACAGCTCCTCTCAAGGACAGCAAAGCACTGCATTCCACAATCTATAAAAAAGGACTTTCAAGTCAAGTATCAATTTGTTTGTAGCAAGAAATTCTAGTTTGGAATGAATAAATCTCCTGTCCCAAAGAGAAGAAGAGTCAGAAAAGAGGATTGTGAAAGATGTGTTAGGGGGAACGCACCGTTGCTGGGCAGTGTTTCAGAAGTATATAGCTTCTTTGAGTGTGTGGGCACAGCTGGGGGGAAGGTACTTGATGAAGAGGATAAAGGAACAAGGCTGGACAAGCTTGGTGCTGACCAAGAGGTGTTACATTTGGGGGAATTACAGAAAGGAGAGATGTCATAGTGAAGCAATATCCAGAAGGGGAAGAGTCATGCATTACTAAGTATGGGAAACATGGAAATGGACAGCTTTGAACAGCTGGGCAGGGCTGGATATAGATGGGGAAAATGGGGCTGTGGCTTAAGACTTCTTAGGGAGATAAGATGACATCTGAATGAAACTTAGTAGAGGCTTTAGATGCAGTAATTAGTAAAAACATAAACAGCTCTCTTACATTTAAAGACTATACTGAGTCAAAGGAAAAAAAGTAATGCATTTTGAATGCATGCCAAAAAAATGTGTAGCAGGATGTGTCCTACTAAACAGTCAAGTGCATGACAAAGCAGTCCTACTAGCCTCTTACTCCTGTGTCTTTCACTGTGGTGCTGGGGAGGGCCTTTCCCTCTTGTGAGGAGCAGTGAGTGACGATGGGGACACCTGCATTGCACCATGCTGACAGCATCGCATGAAGTCTGGTTCAGGGGGCCTGATATTCCAACTCTTTTCCTCCTCGGGGCAGAATTTAAGATTGTGTCAAAAAACTACTGAGAGAACCCTGAAGAATTTGCTTGCTTCTGAACAGGCACAAGGGGCTGATCTTCCTTTAGTACTGAACCTGCAGATACATTCTATCAAAGGTAAATATCAAGTGGACTCAAGATCTTCATTACACAAACGCAAGCTGCCTCAGTAGCCACCAAACACTGACATCTCACACTTATTTTAACACACTTCAAGACCTGACAAAACAAAGACTTACAAGAAACAGCACTATCTTAACAGGCTAAATTTCCTGTCACACAGAGGTTTGATTCCTGTCAGAGCAACACTCATTTTAGTCTGATTAAGTTGCTGTGATTAACTTCAGAGTTTAGACTGTCCTTGAGCCTCACATCTATCTGATCTTTAATTCTACTACCCGCTCATTTCTTGCTAAGCACACAATTCCGAGTCCCACTGGAACAGCCTCATTCAGGCTCTGCATCAATATGTTCAGTGCTGAATTCATTTCTGCAGGGAGCCCAGTAAATCTGAACTTTCCAAAATCATTTGGCCCCCATTACTAGTAAGCAGTGCTCTTAAATAGGTTGTAACTCCAGCTAATAGGCTCCATAATCATAGCTGAATTGAACAAAAGGGTCCAGTATGGGCTGCCATCAGTCATTTTTATTCCCAATCAAATGCACTGCATAGAAGAGAACTTTTTTTATACTTCTGGATGCTGAAAGTAAAAAACTCATTTCACCTGAATGTAGTTTTTTTCCTTAATAAAAAGTAAGACAAAAGGCTTCTAAGGGTATCCAGAAGGTCCAGCACAGCAGCGAGGCAAAAGCTGGAACTGGTAACCTTTTCACCTTGGAAAATGGCAACAATCCAGAATATAAGGAGACAGGAAAAACATTAAGATGCAAAGCCCACATAATGAAAAATTCCAACGCTAAGAGACACATCTTCTGCTGTTCAAAGAGAACTGACTGTAACTAAACCTAATGTAAAGGAGTTAACAATAGAACTGCTTACATCTTGATCACATTTCCATGAAGACAAGCTTTGTGATATTGTTTCGTCTAGTGGAAAAAAAAATAGAAGCCACCATCTAAATCTTATCATGGAAATTGATAGTGTTTACTTAAAGCTTATTCCAGCTTTGCTGACTTCAACAGATATTGAAGTCTCCAATAAATCTATTTCAGTGGTTTTTTACAACTCTCCTCTTTCTCAACATACACTCTGGCCTCTCTGATCTGTATCAGTGGACAGAAAACCTGATTTCTGTTTATGAATATCTAGAAGCTTCATTGCTGTCTCTGCAAAGCCTGGAATAAAAATGAATAACAAGTAAATAAAGCAGAAAAGGAACTTGATTCATCTTTGTGAGGCATCAGAGCCTCGCCATATTTTCTACCTGCAAGACAACCTGCATCAAAAGGCAGTGCAGGAAAGCTCCATCTGCACGCTGGAAGGCTAACACTGCTCTAAGCATGAGGACCTGCTTCTCTCCACTGCAGAGACCAAACTTCCCCCGCCGCTCTAGGTACTAACCAACAGTCAGACTCAGAGATCCTTGGGTGATTCCCTTAGAGCCAAGTACTGAAGGCTGATCTCCAGCTGATGTCAGCTGTTGGAGCCATAGCTTTAAAGTCTGTACTCTTACCAGCACTCATTACTTTGGATCTGTCACCTGTTCTGTCTGGCACATGGTGCAGGGCAAGAGGGCTTGTGGAAGCCCATCCCTACTGCATGACTTGCAGACATGGCAAGACCCCATCACCATGACATAGCTGAGCACACAGAATCTCATGCATTTGGAACAAAAGTCAAGAGACACTGGTGAGTCATTAGGAGTAACAGGCAGCAGGGCTGTTGCTGCAAATGAAGGTGCACTGATCACAACACACAACCGTGCAGACCACTGTATAGACATCAGCAATGTTATTAGTCTCCTGCACTGATATTTGCTAAAATACAAGCAAAATTACTACTTCTTTAAAGCCACTATGAAGGAAAGACAGAAAGGTGCACTGATACAATTCCACTCCGTTATTTTTAAACAATATGTGATGGATTTGCAGTCTGCCATTGCACAAAAGGCAGGCTCATTTTCTACAAATACCCACAAAGAGAAATGATAGAGCTCAGCACTATAGCATGGCGTATTCCATTAGGAATTAAATCTCTTCTCTCTGATGGTCCCATCCACATGCTTATTGGAGAGTCTGCTGCTTTCATCTACATTATTGTTATTAATTTATGAATGGGACTAGAATTACAGACGATGAGGCTAAGGTGAGGCCACATTATAATAATAAATGAAAGAATGGCTCCTGTTTACTTTCAAAATATTTCACAGGTAAAATGCTTACTGCATTTTTAACTGTGACATACTTCCTTTAGCTGGGTTCGGGTTTGAAGTAATGATATAAAATTCATTTCATCTCTTTTTCAAGCCTGACTCTTTCATACATAACATCAGGCATGTCATATCTGAGGAATTATTAAAATAAGACGAAGCCTGCTGTATCTGAGCAGAAAAGCTTCTTTGAGCCGGCGTCCTCAGGAGAGAAGCAAGCTCAATCTCATTAGTTGGTGCTGAGAAGGCGTCCTAGTCACTAGGTTCAAGGTGATGAAAGATTAGGGCGTTTGGCCTCGGCTCATTTTGTATGCAGCTCACATCACTCCCTGCCCGTGAACACGAAATTACATTGAACCTGGGGAGTCTAACTCCATTAATTTTAAATGGAAGATTAATTTAACAATATGCGGCAGATATTTGTTACAAACCTATCATGTAAAAGTGACGGTTAGCAATAAATTGTGGTGACTCACACTGGCCGGTGGCCCTGGCTCAAATAAATCAGAAGGCATTTACACATAATTGCTGTTTTTAAAGACAGGGATATGGGAGATATGTTTCTTTGATGAAAGATTGGGTAACTCCATTCAAGGAAACAGCAGCCAATATTAAAGCGACAGCGTCTCTTTTGAAGGAGACGTTTTGTTTAAGGGCTTGCAGGGCTGGAACACACAGTTATGGCCTGTCTTTTCCTTCACCCGTGCTTATTTTTTTCTTAGATAAATCACTTCCATTGATTTTCATGAAATGTCTGCAAGAACAATAGAGGAATATTTTACAGGAGATGAGGATAAGGACAGGGACTCTGCAGACAGCACGTGTGCGCTGTCACCTGGGACTCCAGAGGAAGCATGGAGTCTACACTTAGGCAAAGGTTAACTGTGATACAATTCTTTTCTGTCAACTTTTTAACTCCTGAACAAAACACAGAATTAATAAGTGGCCCTTGGCCGGCCACTGTTCCTTTTCCTACTGCACTGACCAGGCAGAAGTATGGTCAGGTATGAAATGCCACCATTGAAAATACAATTTTCAAAGGAGGAAAACTGCAAACTCCATTGAAAATAAACAATAGAGGGGAAGAAAACTAGAAGCATCCGATTATTTTTTCTTCTTTATTTAGTTATAGACAACTATTGTGATTCTCAGGTACTCTGATGACAATTACTGGTAGAACTGGGCCTGTCTACATGTGAAACAAAAATATCTTGAAAGCCAGTGCAAGAGAGCAGAATTGGCCCCCTCAGGAAACAGAACTATCCCACACCTCCTTTCTTCTCATCTAAGAAAAAGAAGAACTGTTTCAATGCAACCTCTCTAAACATGCATCAGTGGCAATAAGCACTGTGTGGGACTGCCTGTGTGCATGCTTATTCCTTTAAAGCAAAAAAATATGCTGCACATACTTTTCTTTCTGAGCAGAGAATGAGAGAATAAACTAGACATAGCCACTAAGTGTCAATTGCAGAGTTTAGCATGCTGTGGGGAGATGTTCAGACACATTGCAGGGAAGGGCATCATCTGGACTTAGAACAAATCATTGTCTATGAGGGGCTTCTACAACCTGTAGTAATCCAAGAAGCAATGACATGGCTGAACAGAGAAAGAGCCCCTGCATGAACTCCCCAAGCACTGGCATGTCTGGGCTGGCTCAGCCTGGGTATGCTCAGTATTATGTACATATTGGCACAGTCCCCACCCCACCAGAGCTATGTTACTCCTGAGAACAGCTACAGACCACATGCACGATGGAAAGGTTGGAAAAGGTGGCAGGGCTGTGTGCTCTGTCAATGATCTAACTGTGAATACAGAGAGAGAAAAACAAAAACCAAAACCAGGACACAGGAAAAGGGAGCTAAAGCACAACTGACAACACCTGAGTTAGGTGTCCAAGCAAATGCAGTGAATTCATGCATACCCCGTTTTCTCGGACTTGAGTCTTCAACAAATTAGAATAGAATAGAATAGAATAGAATAGAATAGAATAGAATAGAATAGAATAGACCAGACCAGACCAGGTTGGAGAAGACTTTTGAGATCATCGAGTCCAACCTATCATCCAACACTATCTAATCAACTAAACCATGGCACCAAGCGCCCCAAATGCCGTGTCTTTCAAAAGCAACCAAAGGATTGGTTCCCCCCGTGTATTCATATAGATACCTTCCCCAGGTTAACATTAGACACCACCTTGCCAGAGATTATCAGCACCAATCTTTATAAACTTGTAGTAAGTGGAGAGTATCTTCACATGGATATAAACTATGGCATTGTGCTGTATGAGTTAAGGAGAAGGCTAACACAAGATAAACTATTGTGCACTTGCTGTTGCATACAGCCATAGCAAAACACTTGCAGAAATGAGACAACAAGGTTTCTCAGACTCTCTTTTCCTCCCAACAAGACAGGTGAAGACTGTTCTAAATTGGCCACCAATAATTCCTTCCATATGGTGGAAAAGAGATGTAACCTCGAACAGGCACTGGTAGGAGGGAAGAGCATTGCAAGATCTGGAAGGAGACGGAACTGTGGGTATCAGGCTTTGTTTCCAGCTCTACTGCTGTGTGGCATGACTGTTGGCAAGTCATTTTTATTTAAAGCTTACAAATTGCTACAATATCCACAGATTGAAAGGACCACTAAAAATGAAAAGTTGGACTGGCAGTTTTACTGACTAGTCTGACCTGTCCATTGACAGAGAGAGAGTGAGCGCTCTGCACCAGCTAGTTCACTGTTTGCTAGGCTTTACACCAGCTGCATGCCACAGAATAGAGCTTTGGAGAGCAGAGAAATGCTCAGATAAATAAACAGCTCTTCACATAGTCAAAAATAAATTAATTGGGGAAAAAAAAAAATTACTGTTGATATTTGAATGAAGAAGGTGGATGCAGACTAACTACACAGAAAAAGGGCACCGTTGCTTTAAATTCAGTGCCAACACCCAGGTTGCCAGCAATTGATGCCACTAACTCATTTTTGCACTTTAATGTTAAATTTCTTATGGGACCACATCACCTAATTAGAGGAATTGATAACTGCACTGTTCCATAATGAGGCCAATACATTTCAAAGTCATTAAAGATAACCAAGGCAATAAGTCTGTGTTTAAGCGGCGCTTCCTTAGATTTCACAGCCTGCATGTCGCTAGCATAGGAAAAAGCAATCCCTGCCTAGTCAACTGTAAATGCTGGGTTATTGGAATCTTTAAAACAGGCAGCAAGGAGAAAATTACATGGCCAAATCTCCTTTTTCCAGTTAATGAAGAATTAAGACTCCCATTTACCATATTAGAAGGTTCATCAGAGGTCTCTACTCTCCATAGCTTGTGTTTGACAGCAGTGTCAATTTATCTGAGTCAGAACGCAGAAGTGCATGACAGTACGTCATTCATAACTGTCACATCTACTTATCTCTCTCATTGTCACACTGCTAACGAAATTCAGGCCATGTTTTTCTGATCATGGTCTCTTAAAGGGAAAAGGATCCCCTTACCTCATCACAGTAAACTGACCGAATCGTGGCTCTAAAACCAGCGTGCTAACAAATGGCCATGCAGTTATAGTAAGGGTAGATCATATAACCCTGCACAACCAGGGAAGGAAACAACAGCATTTCCCAAAGGCAGGCTTCTAGCAAGGCCCTCCTGGCTCCAGGAGTAAGAGACATTAGGTTTTCTTGGTAATAACTAGAGGGATGGATTTATTTGATCTTCTGCCTCATGTCTGTAAGATCTGTTCAGCTACATTTGACATCTAAGTAACAAAAGTAGACTGACTTTGTTGGAAGTCAATGGTCAAGCATTGCACATCCAGGAGCACAGGCTGGATTTCTAGAACTGCATCAGACAAAGAATTCCTTAAAATTAACTTTACAGCCCTTGTTGACTCAGTCAAGGGCGAATACAATTGGTCTATCAAAACTGTCTCAAAAGATCTTCTGCTGTAAGAACATGGATATGCTAAAGAAGGACAGAAATTATTTTCTACAGATCAAAGATGCATCCTACTAAAATAAAAACAATAAACCAAAACAGCAGGTCCAATGGAAAAGGTATGGGAATATTTAAGGGAAACACAGCAACAAAATCACCTGAAGAAACAAATGGAACAGAGTAGCATTGAGAGGAAGGGCTGTGACTGAAAAAAGAAATCTAGTGTCTACATAAGCATTATGAATGCCCACAGCTGTACTGTAAAGTGAGAATGCAAGAAATGTTTTAAGGAAGAAGCTTCCTCACAAGAAACATGTACCTTCCCTCTCATCCCAGCTTCTCACACAACCAGTAGTGGGAAGACTTAGCCTGATCTACGTACAGCAATTCCCATCCTTAATATTTGTATCTTCATTTTAAATACAAGTCTTGGAATAAATTCAGTGTCCCTCGTGACTGCCTAGGGCTCTCTGCCCTCACAAGGCTCCTGGATTGGTGCTGAGCTGTAATCCACACACCAGTACCCTCAGCTGTGGAAACTAAAAAGCTTTCCCAGTGCTCTGCAGTTCAGAGGACAAGAAGGAACAAGATTTTTTTTCTTCTGGATTAGACCCAAACCTACAACTATTCCTACTACTCAATGCCATGCCTATGAGAAAAGGACCCCTCAGTTACTGCACCACCAAACTTCCTGAGATTTAGATTTACCACAATAAAACATGTTAATGTGCTGCCCAGGGAGGTGGTGGAGTCACTATCACTGGAGGTGTTCAGAAGGAGACTGGATGGGGTGCTTGGTGCCCTGGTTTAGTTGATTAGATGGTGTTGGGTGATAGGTTGGACTTGAAGAGCTTGAAGGTCTTTTCCAACCTATTCTATTCTATTCTAGTCTAGTCTAGTCTAGTCTCCTACAAGCACAGAGGTTAAGCAGGCACCCTTCTGCACGTGGAACTTGGCTTTTGGGATTTGTAACATGGAAACCAGGCTGGAGTCAATGCTGCAAGGAAGCAATGTCCTGTGTTTAAGGGCAAACAGGTGATCTAGTCCATTCTGAATCAACCTTTTTTCCCCAATCAGAGACTCTGAAATCACGATGGATTCACACTGTAACAGAAGTTTTTAAGAAACTAACGCAGCAGGCTTGAGGAGGTAGGGAATGAAAGGATCAGAGAAATTCCTGAAGAGACTGGCTGTCTGAATTGCAGAATCACTTTCATTTCCAAAAAAACTTTGCTCTCACAATATTTCAGGAGAGGGCTGTTTGTTGGTGGCTGGTATTTTTTTCTCTCTCTCACTAGAGCTAGCATAATAGAGCAGAAGGAAAATAGTGCCCAATTGGATCAAATTACTGGTGAAACAATGCAAGCGAATGTGCATTTAGGTCTGCAGCTCTGAAAACTTCAAGAACTAAAATAAATTGCATGACCCCCTGGTAACTTCCACTAGAACTTATGGGTACAAATTGTTTGCCTCAAGCTGGGTGAAATATACATTCAAATTCAGGCTCTTGAAGGAAATTATTAAGTAGAGCCATATTAGCTTTCTCTGAAGCATACTCGTTTTCTATATTGCCACTGTATAGACCAATTATGTTACCTTTCCATGCTGAGAAATGATTGTTCTGCTAACACAGTTCTGGTAAAAATCAAAAGCACTACATTTTTAACCTTGGGGGATTTTTGTTATTGCTGCTCCCTTGCTAGTTCCTTCAAATGGAAAACATCTTCCATTAATCTAAATGCAAAATTTGTTCAGCTTTCGAAAGTTACTCGAAAAATGTTAAGCACAAAGCAATAAACTTTTTATGCTCTTAAGACCACTAATGCTTTGAGCTTCATATTCATTTTGAAGAAATGAACATTTTATGGTTCACAGAGGAATAGCTACATGAATAATATCTGAGATTATAATGCATCTAGCAGAAAAAGATTAAGTTTATGTAAACTACTTAATCAGACGTGAAATTTTCTCTAGAGGATAAAAAATTCTGACCTTATTTAAGTTTACTTTAAAAAATACCAATATCACATTTCCACCAAGGGAACCCACCGATTTCCCCATTTATGTTGTATAAATATTCATAGAATTGAGGGCTAACTGGATACCACAGCCCCTAGGAAGCCAAAGTAACTTTAGAGAGTGTGCGTGGTGTGCCCCTAGAAAATATTCCATGTGAAGTGAGACTATAACAGCAGTAAAGGGATTGCATGCCAAAAAACCCATTACGGCCCTGATCGTGATTGACCAGCTCATCCAAAGGGAGATTTCTCAGTAGAGATGCTCTAATTCAGATCAAAGTCTTGTTTTATTCCATTATTCTGCACTTGTTTTTTCAACAGAGATCTGTTTTGTAGCTGTCCTTTATCCCTTTCAGCACTGCTGTCTGGAGCAGGAGCTTGCTACATCTTCATTTTGCAGCGATTCTTAGTCAGGTTCAGTAAGTCAGGTAGTCTACCCCAAGAAGTATCTGTCTAGAAATATTTGGAAACCATTTTTTTCCCCTTAAAGATCTGCAAATGTGTGTATTCTTTAAAATGTCCAATTAAAGTGGATTTTAATCTAAGCTAAAGCAATTCTACAGCTAAAGCCGGATGACTTGTGCTCAATTAAACGGTACCTGAATTTGGCCTTCGTTTCTGCTGATATGTTAAGGAAAGCTCTTGAACTGTTTCAAACTAAATTAAGGAAAACCTTGGCATCCCTGTTTTCTGCCCAGGCAGATTCATTTTTCTATTAAAAACAACCAAATTAAAAAAAAAAAAATATCAAGGGGCTTTTGTAAATACAAAACTTTATGATTCCACTATGGGTTCTGTGTTCCATATAACACACTAATGAAAAAGCCTCATGCAGAAGAAACCTGAAAAATCAATAGGCTGGACACAAAATAGTAATGCAGGTTAAACAACAGCATGATTATGAATAACCTGTTTTCAAGCATTGTCCCTTGGACATGGTTTGAGAGCAGATGATGACCAGGCTATGGGGAGTGTGATGTGATTGTTATTATTATTACTTTTAACCTGTGTTTGAAGCATCTGGGTATAAACTGTCATACCTCTGTAACACAGAACACCAGACTGGTTTGGGAGCCCTTTGATTTTGAAGCAAATATGAACTACTGAATATTCAGCCTTTTCTTACTGTCTTTATTCAGCGAACTACCCACTCAAGGCAAAGAAGTAAAGAGGAGATACTCTACACTCTCACCCCTTGAGGATATGCATTACCACCATACCCTGTGGAAGCTTTTCCTTTCTCATAGTATTCAGTTCTCTCAACAAAGGACTCCATTGTAAGCTCAAATGTTCACTCCTGCTTTGGTGGCACCTTGGACTTCTCCCACAGGGAAATGTGAAAAATACAGGTGGGCTCTCTTTTCCTTGTGAGCCCCTTCCTGCCTTCTACAGTGATAGAGAGGCAACAGGTTATTTTCATCAGGGAGACAGCACACCTTCCTTGACAACCTCCTGGCAAATATAACTGCCTAAACCATGAGGTGGGGTAGGCTGACAACATACCAGCCTGTGCCTTCGTAAGGATTGCAGATGAATCCCTCCCTAGCAAGAGAAAGAATCAGAGCTGCCTGCAAAATTTTGATGCATTAATAAGGGGAACATGAAGAAAAGGGGAAACTGTTCAGAATGACATATCCACAAAAGTAATATTTGAGGACTTTAAAGGCAGAAAGGTAACAAACATATTGAGGGAATACATCTTTGGGGGAGGGTATAGAAAAGATATCAATAGCAAGACGTTTGTTGAGAAAGTTGCCATAACATTTGACATATCTGGATGCCATTTCAGACCCTTTTTCCCTTTCATGGCCCTACTGGAGAGCTCCAACCATGCCACACACGTTTGACAAAAATCAGCCATTTTGCTCAAAATCCCAACTGCACAAAATGGCTACACAGGGCGGCATCTGCCACAGAATGATTGGTATTAGGCATAACTCATTATTCTGACAAGAACCTGGCACACAAACAAGCGATCTGGCACGAGACAGGATGAGATAAGGATTTGGCATAACCGCCGGTAGGATATGAATTAAGCTCAGTGTCAACACAACGCACATGGTTTCCTCTCCATGGACATGCCAAATCCTTGACACAATAATGAGTTATGCATGATGCCAACCACTGATTGTCAGCTCAATTGCACATCTCTTTTCTGATGCCATCAAACTGCAGTGGGATCCAAAGTTGAGAAAAGACTTTGCTGGGAGTTTTGGTGGAGATGATAGAGGCGGCAGCACACATGGAGGATGAGGTCTGTTCCCTCTCACCCCTTGCAGGCCCATGGGAAGCAGGAGAACTCACTGTACATGGGGATATATTTACACACCAATGTGGAGAGTGCTGCCTGTCCAAGTCTAATGAAACACTTTGCCTAAGAAAATGAGCAAGCCAATGCCTGACGACCATCTAGTTACATTTGAAATCCAGTCTTAAACACCCTTTTACTCAAAACCACCCAAGTTTATGTTTCATCTAATGTGTGTGAGTAGCTCCTTTCATAAGGAAGGAAATGTTCCCAGCAGTGGACTGATGCACAATCACCTACATAGGCAGCATGGAAGGGAAAAGTTATTACTTTCCAGTACTCTCTGTGGGGGAAAGGAGCAGGCAGGAGGTGTTTCTATCAGCCATAACATGTTGAGGTCCTAAGGGCTGCCACTGCATCTGCTTTGCCCTGCAATGGCCCTCCACCCCAACACCTCCTCACCCCACAGCAGGCAACACCTTACTCTTCTGCCACAAGCTAACCACCAAATAAAAGCCATTGCCCTCCACACAGACCTCCCCGAGCCTGCCGTTTCTCCTCCCCAGCCCATACCCTCTCTCCTCTCAGGCAGGCACACTGCCATCACTATGTGCTGCAGCTGGGATGGGTCTCACCAGTGGGGCTGTGAGACTCCTCTCTCACTACAGACCTCACAATCTCCAAGCCGAGTCCTCAACTCACACGTCCACTTACCCTCATCCCCACAGCCCATCTTAGAGTCAGCACTGGCAATTGAGTTTTCACCTCCAGCCTCACCACCTGCCCAACTTGGACAACAGGAAGCCTCCTGCCTCACAGACAGGACACAAATGCTAATCTTCTTGGACTTTAATGCAGCAGCAATGAATGTAACCTGCAAAAGTCAATTAGAATCTATATTTACCTCCTGATCTCCATCAAAACCCCAAAGGGCAGTTTACCTCACCATGTGTCATGTCATGTCCTCATGCTGGCTGCCTTTGCTAACACCTGAAGCAGGAACCCTTGAAAACTGCCACCAGCACTGTCAGAAACATCATGCACAAAGGAAATGAATACATGTTTTCCTACAGTTATCTCCTAAAACTTTACAGAAAAGGACAGGGAAAGGCTGATGGTTGCCTCGGAACAAAATTAAATGATAAACAAATCTAGGCTGTGTGGAAAGCGAGCTGGGCTATACTTGATCTTGTTATGTCTATGACACAGCGACCTAAACTAAATGACACTAGATAGAAATGTCTTTTAATAGCTGAGATTGCATCCAAATTGATTAAAAATAAACAGATGAAAAAAAAATCCCCTCAATAATAAAATACCATGTAGTAATAAAATGGCAGAAAGTGCTGCAGGAAGGCCCTGAATTTGTAGTCATTTACTCTTAACAGATTAACTTAATAGGCTGATGAAAGCAATTCCACCCAAGCCAGGCTTTCTTTTATTTGTTTTACTATGGCAGTAATAGTAATTATTTACTATTTACACAGGCAGGAGAGCAAGATTGTACAATTTTTATTTTATGGTGACAAAAGACTCCCAAATAATCTCTTTCCCTATCCCATCTCCTTAAAAGATATGTGAAGATCTAGGATTTTATCCATTCTGGAAACTTTCAATTCATATCTAGAAAGAAACATAACCCTCTAGAAGAAAAAAAAAACAAACAACAACTTTGAACAGGGTTGAGAAATTCAGAGGCAAACAATTTCTGTCTCAGAAAACACAATGGTTTCTAGAAGCTTAAGTGAACCTAACCTTATTATGAAAGGATTGGATGACTTCACCAACCCACAATGGAAAATCAAGCCTTTTGCCTTTTCATTAAGTATTAAAACTCAGCCCAACCAGAGCGTGTTTGAAAGGGAAAAGTATCCTATAACTGCATGGTGACCTGGGTAACCTAAGTTTGGTGGTCTCACCCCTTTCATGATGGAACACAGCTTGTGTGCCACAAAAATTGCCACCAAATCCAGCAATCTCAGCCACAAGGCTGAGTGCTGAGCAGAGCCTGGTCCTTCCGGGTCATTTTCAAGGCAAAGAACTGAACTTGCACATCCACTGCCAACTTTTCCAGGGCTTGTGTTCCCAAGGCAATGACACTACCTTTTCTTAGTAGCTGATCAAAGGGAAAAATAGAACAAGAACAACAGAAAGGAATAAAAACAAACAAACTTTCCCCTGATGACATCTCCTGCTGCTTATGCTGTTTAGCATTCCCTCTTCATCACTGCCCTCAGCACAGCCGTTCCCTCATGCCCTTCCTCAACCTCTGCTACTGCTCAGTGCAACTACAGCATCAACGTTGTCAAACAATTTTGCAATGACACTGTGTCTCAGACAATGTTCGGCCACCACCACCAAGTAGTGAGTAACCCATGCTGACAAGGCATTACAGGCCTGCCATAACCAATCACTGTCCAACCGGAGCAAAATGGCACAGTTAAATTACAACAGAATATATAACACTGCGCTTATTAAATTGGCATAGCAGTGTGCTGAACAAACCAAAACAGAAGTGAGGATCCTGGCAACATGAGTCAGAGCTACAGACCAGCAGTAACTTAAATGCCTTCATGTTAGATGAGAATTGGCCAAAAAAAGGGGGTTATTTGGGTTGTGGTGGGGGTTGTGGTGGTGTGGGCTTTTTTTTGTGGTGGTTGTTTAATTGCAAGTAAAAATATTTGGTAACAAGAAAATGACTTAGTGGAAAACGATTGAGTACAAGCAAAACAAATTTCAAGCAGAACTCCAAATGGAGATTATAAAAAGGCTGCATTTGACCTGTCAACATGAGAAAGTCCCAGAGTTTTTATTAAAAGGGGGCAGTGGGGAAGACAACCTGCTGTTTAGGGAAGCTGTATATTTAATTTTAGTGCCTATAATGGCACAGCCCATGACTATAAGGTATTATTTAAGACCTATCATGCTATTTCCTTGGAGGATATCACTCTGCACTTTCACAGTATGTTGCAGTTTGCTAGTCTCTGTACAATTTAAGTACTGTTTCCTGATTATTATTGAGTATGGGATAAAATTCACCTTCTCTGGACCGATAAATATAAGCTTTACACACAGAGTAGCAAGATCTTTCGACTGCTGTTTGCCATCGTACGATTCAATGAACACACACTTTAAGAAAATGAAAATAAACCCAAATACCCAGACACAGAGCCTCAGTTTGTTAATACAACATACCTCAAACCTAATTAAAAGTCAAATACGCAATACCCTCATCAAAATCCAAATGTTCTTTACAGAAACATCAAGGAAGAAGGGGCATACAAGGGACGATACCACAAAGGTAATCAGAATTCATCTTCTGGGATTCATACTCTATTACTCGAAGCTCATTATCAGTACTCCATACAGTAAAGCAACACCTAGAGACCACATCATTAGCTTCCTACACATGCATTACCCCACAGCTCAAATAAACACAACAAAAAAAAACCACCAATAGACAAGGAAAAAGAATCTTTTTTTTTTGTTTCATTCTGTGTGAAAGAAGACTACCAAAGTTTTAATTCAGATGTTATTAAGCATAAAGCTATGAAACAGCATCAAACCTTTGTAAAGATGGAATGGCCCTAAATATGACTGCACCTAGTCATGACTGTACCTATTGCACCATTCCAAAAATCTAGATTTTGTCCATAAATTCTTCTTTAATAATACAGCCATGGTTATTTCCTTGTCTTTTGGATTGTCCGCTGACCAATCCCTCTCTGTCAACCAGC
The DNA here is from genome assembly GCA_033816785.1 of Picus viridis. Lineage (NCBI taxonomy): Eukaryota > Metazoa > Chordata > Aves > Piciformes > Picidae > Picus > Picus viridis. Next base: position 9,026,176 of record CM066598.1, on the reverse strand, counting down.
AAAACTTATTTCATTTAGTGGCTGCACATAACTGCCTACTCTGGAACACATCAGCTAATTACCTGAAGAACACCACTATCTCTTCCCTACATTAACTGTCCAAAAGGAAGACAGGAAACCTCTAGCCCAGAGGGACAGCAGACACAAAACCAGAAATGGTCACCCTGAGTTTTGCATGCCACGAAGTACAGAAATACTCTCAGTCAAAAGGAGTTGAAGAAAACACCTATCACAGGATTCAAGGAGATAAACAATGCACCTCATACTAAAATATGGTTACAGAAACATGGGCTTACAAATTTGTCAAAACCTAATTTCAACAAGCAAGAAACCATTCCCGGTGCAGCCAGCACTTTCCTCCTCAACTGAAAAGGCAGTGAGGAGAAAAGGGCCACTCAGCAAACAAAGACAGCTCTGCAAGATGGGAGTGAAGGACATGGTTAATGTTACAGGGATGCGATACTCTTATTTCTTGCAGAACCCACCTCTCAGTACTCTACAACCTATAAAAGTCTGTGTTCCCATTTATTAGGTTTCACTGTCAGAGGCAACAGTGACAATGACTAATGTGCATGGTCTGGTGCTTTATGCTGCTCTCTCTTCATGCTGCTCTCTATCTGTACATCTCTACGGGAGCAAAAGCTATGATACAGAACAACGTAATGACAATCACCCTGCAGATCAGTACAAACAAGAATTTGCAATACCAGAAGTCATATCTGTTGTTATAGGTCAAGAAAACAGGATTTGGTAACAAATAGGAGTCAAACACACTAGACTTCTCTTAGGACACAACCTACTAATTTGTTGAGTTTTCTTTTGGGTTGAATCTATTAACTGGGGGAAAAGGAAGGGTGTTAAGCAATTGTTCTACTGTCACCCTGATAAATGAGCTAAGACTTAGGAATAGCATGTGGTAGACACCAGGACAAGCCCGGTCCCAGATACTGACAAAGAGACCTTCTGGTCCCTAACTTTCATTTCCACTCCAGTGACCAGGCACTATCATGTCCTCAGTAACTATTTCTCTGCTTCCAGCCATGTCCATCTACATGCTGTAGCCTTAACCTAAAAACCTGCAAGCGGAGATGGAGCTTGTTCCCCATACAAGGCTGGAACTGGAAAAGGAAAGGACAGGACTTTGTGTGCAACACCACTCTGAGTATTTCAACAGACAAATCACAATCTGGCTGAGACCAATTTCACACCACCTTTTTCAGGCACTCTCTACCTGCCAGTCCTGCTACACACAGCATGCTAACTAACTCTTTCTTCTCAGCATGGACCGAGAGCAGGCAATTAATTGAGCTCAGCTGCTTCAGACAGAAGATGATCACACCTATTCTGGTACTTCCATGGTGAAGTTCTCAATAGCACGTAAGCCATAGACATGGCTGAACAAAGGACTGTGGAAGGCTATCTTCAGAGCTTCACGTAGGCCCTATTTGCAGGAGGGCCCACATTATGAATGAGAGCTATGAGCACAGACACCATAGGTAGATTGCAGGAGCAGGACAAATCCCCTGCATGGGGGATAAGAGCATATTGCTCTTTGTAACATAGGAAAAAAAGGTTGCTGTGCTCAGCAAGTTACTTCTGTCTAGACAACATACACAAATCTGTAAAATACTTTCAGACATGTTATCAAGGGCTACCTTAGTTTTTCCTTCTCCCCTGGGACATGTATTTTGTGTTGCAAGCCTCAGAAGCAGAATACAAGTTAACAGCCCTAATGCTTCCCCCATTCCTATTCCCAGCTACGACACACTGCCTTCGGTCCTAGTTCTTCACAGGGCAGGAAGAACTGGAAACAGAAAAAAGGAAAGGTTCTTGTGGTTAGGAAACAATTACCCAGTGTAGCCCATTTCAGCCATCACACACCTGAGTACTCCTGTACAGTAGGTGCTTAAGAAGGCATCAAATCAGCATAAATTGAACCCATGGGTAAAGCACTGACCAGAGGAAGACATCTCATCTGCTTTTTGCATTTCCTGGTACTGTTCAGTACCATAAGCAACATCACCCGAGTACCCCATCCACAAGCTACAAGTTAGCAGATCTATGAACATCCATTCAAGATGATGAATTCTTTGTGTATCTGGCTGCATTCAAGTTGCCAAAGTGGTCTTTCAAATGAAACTCCTAAGGTATTGCCAAAGGTCTCAAGAAAGGATCATTGACCTAATAGCTACATAGCTCAAATATTATCTGGTGCTAACTTTGACTAAGGAAAGATCCTCATGCATCGTGGAAGTCACAGAAACCTGATTAAGGTTGAATCTGCTAATGGCTGATTAGAGAATCATTCTGCTGTGGGTATGAGGCAGAAACTGAGCATCACTGATCAACCTGAAGCTCACTGAAGCAGAAGATAGCTGCCTTTCTGAACTCAGAGTGACCCTACACAGCAGAACACCAACAAAAGCTGAAGTAAGCTGAAGAACTGCATTTAAGAACTCCTGTTTGGAGGGGTTTTCCTACCCAAGGGAGCCACAAACACTTGTAGTTAATCTTCAGGTAAGATACCAAAGTGATCACAAATACCATATAAACCCCATGTGCATTTTCACCACATGGTATCAAAAATCTTCTGAAGATTTTAAGTGTAAATCAGAGGGCTCGTGCCTTCTGAGAGATTTGAAGAAAACAGTAGGGATAAACTTTAGTGGAAGCCCAAGGCATCAAAACTGAACCACAGGGACAAGCAGTTGCACTGGGGGTTGCAGAGGCAGAGGGCTCTACAGCTGTGTCTGCAAGACAACAGCCTTTGTAGCCAAGGGGAAGCCTTGAGGCCTCAAGCTTCACTTTTACTCCAGTCAGCTTAATTTACTTGCAAATCAGTACACAAGCAACAAACTGCAACAGGAGAATTTTACTATTGATGGCAAGCTGAACTGAAAAAATAACTAAAGGTACATTGAGTAAAGAATAAAACAACACACCAATGGTTTGGTCAGTGATGTGCAGCTTTTAACACTACAGGTGAGGTCTAAGTCTTTCAAATTAAAATAGCAGTTTAGAATGTCACTTTTCTTCCAGCATCCTGCTGCGAGGCAGCCCATGCCCAGCCTGGTTTCAACAGGTTCAGCTTCTTTCAATAGCCTGTAAGTATAAGACTCTGCAGTTTGGCCATCAGCGTTTTGGGAAGTTATTCAAGTAGATCAGCATGTGCAATTTCTACATTGCAGGAGGTTCTGACATTCAGTGCTTCTTTCCTTCCCACAGTGGAAATAAAAATAAGTATTTCAAAATTATCTGTGAGATGCTTCTGAGGAAGCAAAGGCAAATGACAAAAGTTGAAAAGCTAATTATCGTTCTATACGCTCTCAATAAAAGCATAAATTACATCAATCCACTCCAGCTCTCTCCCCGATCCAAGGAGCCTGAGCAAATCACCCTTTCAGATACAGAAAATGTGTGAAAAATACTGACCACCTTTACTCATTACTTTGGTGCATGTGTATACGATGTGCTATGCAAATACACCCAACTCCTCTGCAACCTCAAACGTTTGCTCCTCCACAGGCCATCAATTTCAGCTTGCCCTGCTGGAAATACCTGTGACTGCTCTACATGCTGTAGCCAGTTCAAGAAGGTACCAGAGAGGGAAGCAGAGCCCTGCACTCTTTTGTCTCTTTGCCTATTTCACCCCCACCCTCCAGCTTCTTACCAAAGAGTTGCACTTTTGTACTTCGGGGCCTCTTATTTTAATTTATGCAACAGCTTAAAACATTTTGTTAGGGCTGAGTGAGACCATCTGTGCAAGAAATAAAAGATGCCTAAGGGTAAAATAGGCAAGAGCAGTAATGCTGAATACGTGGAAGGCAATTGACTGCCTATGGATTTTTGTATCTACCGCTGTGACCTTTCAAACGATGGAGTACAGTCAAGGGTAATTTCCATATAACGCCTGCTCCAGAAAGAGAAATTAATCCAGAACAGCATTAGTACTTTCCAGAAAACTGGACAGCCACAATTGCCTGTCATTTCTCAACACCTACGTACAATTTAGCATGGCATTTGCATAACATTATAGGAAATCTCCTTCATTATGTCCTACAAGGAGATCTGCCAGCACTTGTTTTCCTGAGGTGAGCAGGGACTCCGGTTGATTCCGAAACATAAACTTTTTGTCAAGGATGGCAATGTTGCTCTTAAAAATGATGGATCACTTCCTACAACTCTTAAATTACCATTACAAAGCCCTGACCTTGTGTGCATTAAGTATTCCCTAAAGATGCTGAGGAATATTTTACGAGTTGTTTCATTTTGCTGTCTTCTTTCTGATTACCTTTGGGGCTTATTAAGACAGACTTCCCTCCCCCCCCCTTTTTTTTTTTTTTAAAGTAACTTGGAGTAGTCCAGGACTAAGAAGGAAAAAGAACCTCAATTGGGGTTGAAACATATACAAGTTCAAAGATGAAAGAGTTTTATTTACAGAACACAGTTTCAAGGAAAGTGGCGATTACTTTTATCTAGGGAACCTCCTCCCTTCTTTGGAGCAATTATGTGCAGTACAGCTCACAGATGGAAAGTTTTGTCTCGCTGTTGACCTTATATTCTGGAAGAAAAAATCAGCTTCAAGATGACAGGTGACAGTGGGCCAAGTTCATCAGTGGTGTAGGCGGGTTTTCAGAGCTTGAGGCACAAGGGTAGATGGGAACACTTTCAAGAAGGAACACTTCAGGCCAGGAAAATGATGTTACCTGGAATGACTATCAGAAGCCCTCACAAAAGGTACTGATGGAAAAACCTGTTAGCTATTTAACAGGGGTGAGCTCTGCTTGCCAATACAGGTTGATCTACCCATTCTTCAGCAGTTAAAAAGAGTCAGGTACCTTGATAGGTAATTTAGTATTGGGATAGGACATTAATATCCTCCCATTTTTGTGTTTGTGCTATTCCCATTCCCATCTAAATATGACAGTCAGCAAAATGCTGAAAAAATAATTCTATTTTCTTCAAACTTTTTGCACCCCGTGGAAGGGTCCAGGGCTAGGAAGCAGAAAGAATCTAAACTGAGGCTAGAACACATTCCTAGGATCTGGACATCCAGCATCACAAAATGGCTTAGAATGGGAGAAACACTATCATCAACCCATGAGAGAATTAACCCGTTGCTATACCTCTAGCGACACAAAGTGCCAAGCAGTGATGCTGTCATACAGCTCATTCTCCTCATATGAACAACAGTGTGGTTCTGTTCTACAGAAGAACCAAAAGACGAAAGTAATCTGCGGTAGTATAAGGCAACTCCTGGCCTGCGGACCAGATAGCTCACAAGGCTGATAATGGCCTTAGCGGTCAGTGGTCCGTATCTGACCAAGGTCAGTAGTTACTCCTAGTTGACTGCTGCTCTCCAGGTTATAATTGCAGGTTTTCCACAGTGCAAATATCCTTGTGCCTGTAAGTGCAAACAGGACTTCCAAGAGACCAGCAGCTTGAACAGCCAAACAAATGAAGAGGCTGAGAAAGCCTCCAAGTAATTGCATGCAACTTAAGACTGAAGGAAGACTGGGGAAAGAGTAGGTGCAGCATCATGCACAACTCATCCCATTTACTCTGCTGCATTTACCAAAGAAAAGAAACTGTTTGGCAGCACCAGCAGCACTATAGTTTCCAAAAAACAAACCAAAACTCTGCTGGACCACTACCAAAAATCAATCTGTGGAATTTAGACTGTGAATGCGAGTGAGAAGAAATCTTGCATCTGAAAAAGCATCCCACATCTATTTTCCTTACTTCACTGCTGACAGCTATCTCCCTAGCAACATATGTTTCAGTGAACTACAGCTTTGCCATTAGAAACAGGTTCTTAATTAGGAGCTTATAATAATGTATAAACTGACAGGTGTGGCACAAAACTAGCTGGCCAAAATGCAAGGATTAGGAAAAATAAAAGCCCCACCCCCAAAAAAAAGCCAGCCAAGCAAACAGAAAAACAAACCAAACCCAACCCAACAAACTACCATCAATTTTCACCTGAATTTCTGCAGCACACACCTGCACATTCTGCATCTCAGCTGGTCTGTGCAGAAAGTGAGCTCCAAATGACAGGAGATCTGTGGCATGCCATTAAGTGGACTCGGTAATAAGGTCTAATGCCAGTGTTGTTTTGCCGGGAGCAAAACCAAACGTATCCGGGAGATGCTTTTTGTTGTAGGCGATGCTAAAATTATCCTGGCTGCTTCTAATAGGATCGAAAAGCTGGTGTCATTTGGGCAAGTGACTAACACGAGGTAGTAGGAGGTCCAAGTGCAGGATGGAGTCTCCTTTAATGATTCGTTCACCATGGCAGGGAGCAGCAATCTCAGTGCATGCCCTGTTGAGGTGATACCCAACCGAGCCAAAGCCGAAACTCCATGCAGCTCTCTAAGCCTGATGGAGACACATAATGAAATACAATCCTGTCAAGCTTGGCCCCTGGGTAACATTTTCACTTCTACATTCCATTTTCAGTTTAGGTCGAGATTTTTAAGAAGACAGCAAGCAGCACTCCAGTCCCAGGTGACAAGATCTGCTCAGATTTAGTCTTTGAATGTTGCAAATTAAATTCCCTCATCAGGCCTCTAATCACTCTTACCAGATGGGGCTTGTGCTCAATTTTGGATCCACAGGAAATTTAATGGTTATTGTTTCTGTTTAAATAGGAGATTATTGCATTTTAATAAGTTCTCTTTGGGACTTGCAGCAACAATAGAGCACTATGAATTACTGTAGATAGCTGTTACTGCATGCTGGGGAAAAATCAAGTTACTAAGTGTGACAAGTTGCTTTTTCTTCCCTTCCAGCAATCGCTCGGAGTGTATTTACCACCAAATTAAGTATGTGCCGTGGGGATAATATTTTTATCCTGCCGAGGGGGAAGGCGCTTGTCTGTGGATTTTCATTAAAATGACACATCTGTTCAGCAATTTCACAAAGTAATTCTGCTGAAAGTTTTATCAGCTAATTTTAATTATTCACTCCAGTGGGTTGAATACAGGATTCATCATGTTGAATTAATACATTTGACGGGAATTTCACAAAGGGGGTGGGGGGTTGGGGGGGGGGGGGGGAAGAAAAAGCAATCAACAAATTGAATTGTCATGCAATATGGATTAAATTGAGATTCTTTAATTAGGATAAGCCTGAGATTTGGTATTTTGAAGGTATTAGAAAGCTTAGCAATACAGTGGTAAAGATTAAGAAAATGCAATTAAATATTACACTTTGGACACAGGCAGCGTATCATGCGAGCAGCAGACAAGGGTCCTCTTTTTAGCAGAGCCGTCAGTAGTGCTGGGTTTCAAGAATTTCTGAATGTCTGAGTTATCGAGGACAGCAGCAAGGCACAGCTTCTGTCTGACAAAGCTGAGGTCCGGGGGGGTGTGGGGTGTGGGGGTGTGTGTTGTAAAGACGGGACTGTACTGGTCTTTGAAAAATGACTTCTAAGGTAATGGCCCCCAGATTCTGCATCGTCGTATTGGGTTCAATTTTAGTTTCTATGTAAACACAGATATAGAATCATAGAATCAATAAGGTTGGAAAAGACCTCAAATATCGTCAAGTCCAAACTGTCACCCAAGACCTCATGATTACTAGACCATGGCACCAAGTGCCACGTCCAATCCCCTCTTGAGCACCTCCAGGGACAGCAACTCCACTACCTCCCTGGGCAGCCCATTCCAATGGCTAAAAACTCTCTCTGTGAAGAACTCTCTCTTCACCTCGAGCCTAAACTTCCCCTGGCACAACTTGAGGCTGTGTCCTCTCGTTCTGGTGCTGAAGAGACCAACCCCCACCGGGCTACAACCTCCCTTCAGGTAGTTGCAGACAGCAGTAAGGTCTCCCCTGAGCCTCCTCTTCTTCAGGCTAAACAACCCCAGTTTCCTCAGCCTCCCCTCACAGGGCTTGTACTCAAGGCCCCTCTCTAGCCTCGTTGCTCTTCTCTGGACATGTTCAAGAGTCTCAATATATATAGCCTGGGTCTGTAGTCATACTACAAGTTAGAAATGTGAGCGTGCGTCTACAAGAAGCAGAAGAAATGGAGTCAGACCTCCAGAACGGCATGAGTGTGGGTGACCATCATCAAGTAGCTTTCCTAGATTAAATCTCCCTGCTGGACTAATGTAGTTTCCTTTTAGATGCACCCCATAAATAAAATTTTAATGTCTCAACAGAGGACTCAGTGAAAGTACACACAGAGAAATTTGTATGCCTGCTAAAAGGCAAGTGAGAGAACTATGTGCCACGGAAGATTTCCTGCTAATTTACATTTTATTACTACTTCACCTCCAAAGCCAGAAGACAGGATTACGGAGCTTCAACTAGTTCTAAAGAAATCTGGAGGCCCTGACCCTCATGGGGAAAACTGCTGTGAATATGTTGATACATGTTAATGATGAGTTGGCTGTAAGCAGTGTGACAAATTGCATAACAAAGAAATATTTGGCAGCAACAGTATGCTGCTTTTATCTAACAATTCATATTTTAATATGCTATTATGGCTGCTCTTTGCTACTGCTTATATCATATCCTGAATACACACCGAAATTGTGTCTGATCTGTCTCTGATGGCAACCTAATACCACGATGCCATGCTGTATGTTTGCCATGAATGGAACTTTTAAATGCATGCAGGAATTCCACAACTACAGAATTTCAACAGGCTATGTCTATAATTTATGTCCAAAAGAACAGTAATGCCATCAGCCTTTCAAATTCAATCCTTTTCCTCAAGAACAACACAAAAGTCTATCACAAGTCAAATTCAGATAAAAATGTGCCCAACTAGCCTTAACAGCATGAGTCATGTTGCCTCATTTTAGTCATGCAAAATTTAAATGTCTAATCCAAACTATTCATCTGAGCTTTCTCTATAGACAAATGAAAGAGCCAGGCATCATCCACTCCCCTTTCATAGACACAGCGCATGGACCATGCTTTGCAGGCAGCTCTGGCTGTGGATAGGATCTAGAGATCTGGAAATCTCGTTTACAGGAGACATTTCTGATTCTTGCTCAGGCATCTGCCCTGGAAGTCTAACCCTACTTCTTTTCTGGACCTGGTACTCAATGATCACGTCAAGGTTGTCTGCCCTCCATCCAAGTTTCTCCTTCATTTCCCAGTGCATTTATCTTTTACCTTCCTCCTGACCAGCCTTCCTGATTTCGTTCCAGCTTGCTCCCTCCTTACAGAATCCAAATTTTGCATTGAGCGTCCCAGCTTGCATTTGGACCTCAGCATCCTGCCTTGCTCTTTGGATGGATGCTCTTTGGAGTATCCTTTCTCTCTTCCATCTCCTTGCATCGGGTTTGGCCTTTCAGTGTCTGCGGCTCCTGCCTTTCTGATCTGACCACACATGGAGCTAGCAACAGCACCATAAACGCAATGCACCGAATAGCAGGATTTACCACGAGCATGCATGGAGCATGTTGGTTCCAGTGCCTAAAGTTATTACAATTCACTGTATCAAGGAGGAGGAACACCTTGCTTAGTGCTGTCTGAGGGATCTCTAACCAGCACTACACTGAGCATGAATTGCAGACAAATGCAGGCATTGCCTTTCACCAGTTTGAGAGGAGAAGAAAAGGGAATCTTATCAAACAGCACAAACCACCCACATCTTGAGAGAGGCCAGTGGCACCTCTAACTTCATAAAATGGATTTCTAAACAACTGAGATGCTGAAGTGATACAGAGTTCTGATCTTCACACCCACCCATTTTTAACGTGTTAATCTCTTTCATTTCTTAGGGAAAAGACTAACTTTCCTTTAAGGTACCATGTTGGTGTAGGAATGAAGTTTTAATTCCTGTTAATAAATGTTTTCACACATTTCCTGTGTGACCCTGGGCAGGTTTGGAGATTTCTAAAAGCATTCATCATTCTGCCATCACTGCTTCTGAAAATTAATGAAAATTTTGCCATTCAATGGATGAAGCATTAGGCCTGTTCTGAACTCTGGGTTTTATTGAATTCTTACTTTGCTATTTCTCAGAGATGTTGACAGAATCAATTTATGTCTGAAAATGTCTTGGAAACTCCTGAAGCATTGTAACAGTGAATGACAAATCTTTTTATTGTGAACCATTTTTAAACAGTCAGCACTTTAATAAGTTGTATGGTATCTAGAACAGGTCACTCTGGTTGAAACCTCTAATTATAATTTCAGTAGTGATATTAATTATTACTCTGACAACAAAACCTTGGATTTTTACCCTTGAAATTCTAGCAATCTGACATCTAAATTAACTTCTGCAATACAATGGTCACTGAGAAATACCACAAGGCTTTGGTTTTTTGGTTATATCTTTTACTTCACAATCACCAAATCAGTCACCTGTTGAAGGACTGACACAATGGCTGCTTCAAATCCACAAAACTGATGCAATGCAGTTGCCAATTTTCCTACTGCTATAGGTCTCCACTTGCATTTCACACATGGGTTTGCTAGCAAAAGCTTAATGTGCCTTGAACTGCCCTGTGATCCAAGCTAAAAATGTGGCCTTACAACTGTAGATGCATCCCTATTAAAACCAAACCAAGCCCCTAAACAACAAAACTCCAAAAAGTTAACAAACCCCAAAACTAACAAAACCAAACCAACCACGACAACACAAACCAACAAAATTCAAGCCAAAACCAAAATAGCAACAAAAATAAAGAAAAACAAAACCCAAAACCACCAAACAAGCCAACCCCAAAATGCAGATGCAAACATCTTTCTCTTTGCAGATAAAAAAAAGGATGGAACTACTCTTTGAATAGAAAATTTTGATGAACAGCTGAAGATTCATTCAAACCCTGCAAGTTCATCAGACTGCAATTCCATCCCTGAAGTTGGCTGCTGCAAAGGTAAATGATTTGAAGGCCAGGCTTCAATTACACTGGACTGTTTACACATTTCTTTCTCTCCCTGCCCTTCTGCTGCCCCTGTGCTCAGATGTCATATTATCCTTATCAGCAGATTAAAAAAACCTCTTTGCAGAAACACTTATCTGTATAATACCAGTGATGACACTTAAGCTTCAACTTTCCTATTTAACACTCCATGTGCCTTACTGATATCATCCTGGACAGATGAAATTACGTGTTCAGGACTTTCAGGGTCAGAAGAACAGCCAAAACAGGTTGGGATAATGGTTTGTCCAGCCTAACCTCCTGTCTCCAATCTATTTCAGAGTAAGAGTCAGAAATATCTCAAAGTCACAGGAAATATCTCCACCTAATAAACTTTTCTCCTTTCACTCATGATATACAGTCTCACTTAAGTCAGGATTCTTCACAGTTCCCACCTAAAACTCTTCTTTATTTTCAGCATTTACCGTAACAGCTGGACACTCTCCTGTTGATATGAATCAACACCAAATCCTTCTCAAGCCTGAAGAATATTTATTCTTTGCTGAGCTTAAAAAAAAGAATCAACAAAAAATCCCTTGCTTACAATATTGAAACTTCTCACTTCTTCTAACTCCTCCTTGCTCTTGAGTTGCAATCTGCTGTAGCCATCAACCACACCTGAGGTGCACAATCCTGAAACGCCAAACACAACTCCTGAATAAAGTCCTACTGTAGTGCCCTGAGAATGCAAGACAGCAGGAAGGCAAAACCCAGGTCTTTCCACATCCCAGTCAGACACTAGGCAGTCTTCAACTTATTTCCTGTTGTCAGATATTTAATAGATGCCATGAATAGTCTGTCCTGGCATGGTTGCATACTCAGTAACAGGTTAAAATTAATACAGCACAGCTGATCCCATTACAAAAAAAATAAAGACATTTTTGCCTGCTACTTCTGGCTTCATAGACAGCTACTGAAAATGCTAAGACAGGTGTTAAGCTAACTGGTCCTTCATAGTGTCTTGCTCCTAAAGTGGTAACACCAAACTGCTTCATCTAAGGCACTGTGTAACAAAAAGAAAGGGGGAGAGGGGGGAAATCACAACAAACTGGACCCCAGAAGGATCAGAATAGTTTTAGCTAGGTGTGGTGCCATCTAGGAATACCAATATTTGATAATTGCATTAGCACTGTGTGTGACCTTGTCAGGAAGGTAAAATCACTATATAATTATATTGGCTCATTAGAATTTCCTGTAGGAATATACCACTCTAACCTAAGAGGGAAAAACAAGCAGGGAAATGCCATCGTGACTGTACAACTTCCAACCAGACCCTTGGGGAGGCAATTACAGGACAATGGCCAACTTCCACTCTTCAGCTTGACACTATGCAGCTCTTCTCCAAGATTAGGAACCTGTTAGGAACTGAGGGCAAATGCACTGTAGAGGTAGAAGGCTCTCTGGGGGAAAAGAAATAGTTTGTAGCTTGAGGGAAAAATGCTCTATAGACCCCTGTGGACTCACAGCGCTGTAGGAAGGAAAGGCACATGGGGAGACAAATGACACAAGTCATATGCTAGTCTTTATGTTGTTCTCTAAGTAATGGCTTGTTCTGAATAAAAAATATCTTGCTTCAAAAAGGGTGCCTGATCACAGACAAGCCTGCTCATAGCATCCAGTAGTAGAATACTGAAGTTGTTAAGCCTAGGCTAGTGCTGCAGAGGCAGCATTGGCTGATGCACACGCTACTTTATGCCAGGGCCTGGTCTCAAGATCCAAAAAAATGACCAAATTCCCAGGAAAAATGAAGCTCCAGCCAGCTACTAGTCAAAGCAGGTGAAGACATTTGTCTGGTACCTGTAAAATGTGTTTTACATTCCTAACTTTCCATGAATGATATATGATCAAGAATTACAATTAAGAAAAAATGTTTACCTAACTTATTTGCATGTATCTAATTTCCACACCCTCACCACCACCCCCCCACCCCCCAGTTGCTTCCCACCTGTTGAAAGCAGCAGTTGCTAGCAGCTTCTGAATATGGGTCCCTGCTACCAGGTTCATGTCAATAAATTTCTACTTAAAACAAACACACAAAACCCCCCACTGTAAAATCCATTTCTGGTAATATAGATTTACTATTTCCTGAGCATCTATAGCACTGCTTTCTCACAACATTAATGTATCACCCATACTTAACACCTACTTTCATCTACAGCAGAGCTGGAAAGTAAAAGCAAATACACACACAATTCCAAGTCCTTTGGGAAGCTGCAGTCTAAAAACAACAATCCTGTACTTGAGATTCATCTCTTAGCTTTGCAACCGTTACAATTTTGTCCATAGAAAGGATATGGAAAGTCCATTTTCCATTGAAACTATTCAGTGCTTTCCATATTCAATTGGTCTGGTTTACAGTAATTTCTGTATTTCCTGGCTCTCAGATCTTTTATTTTCCCATAAGAAAAAGACACAGCTCTACATAGTAACTTTTCCCCAGAGATGACTTAAATCCTTTTCTTTGATTTTTACAAAGGTGGTGGAGATGCCAATTTTATTCCATGGAAGACATGAGCAAGCAAGGGCTTGTGACACTCGGGCCGTGTTCTCATCCTGTACAACAAAACACCCACCAAACAAGCTCTCAGCTGGGCTGGGCTGCATGAACACAGCCAGCCTGCACTCTGATAGACAATCACAGAATCATGCAAGTGTGAAGGGACCTTTGGAGATGGCCTAGTCCAACACCCTGCCAGAGTAGGCTGCACCCTCAGTGTAAAAAAGTTCCTCCCCATGTTTATATGGAACACACGAACTCACACAGATCAGCGCAGATGATGAGGGACAAGCCAGTCCTGAGGGTCACATTTCCTTCCACACCAAAGCTTTTCTTTACCACTTTGAGTTCTCTCCAAGGATGGTATTCCCCAGTGCCAACTTAGCCTGGCTGCAGCCAGAGTGAAAAAAAGGGCTTCTCCAGGAGACGGGAAGGTATTTTATTTATTGATGTTTATTCCCAAATGACTCTACAAGAAGTCTGTGATGCTTCATCCACCTTGGTCAAAGGCAGCTGCAATATCCCCTGTGTGGTTTGTTTTTCCATCTACACAAGGATGGTACCAGGATAGACAACTCCAAGTGATTCTGAAGCACATGGGTAAGAGACTACCCTAGTCTAGCAGGGATACTCAAGAGAACCTAAAGCAGCTCTTGGTGGGAAGGAAATCAACACACTCAACCAAACCCTTCCAATGGCATCTTGTTCTTCAATGTTCAGCAGAATGCCTGATGTAGTAACTGCAAAACAAATACTCTGGCTATTTTAAAACTATTTTGGGTAGCCATACATACTTGTGGTAAAAAGATTACTTAAAAGGTACTTAGAAGCTGTCCATTTAGTTTGAGGACTACATTAAAAGTGTCACTTTGGAATAAACATCTCATCAGTAACTCGCCTAAGCCTTTTTCTGGCTTACAAGCAAACACCATGTCTTTCTCCTTCATGTATTTGAACATCTACAGAGCTACCTCAAATTTTCAGTGGACAAAGAATAGGGAAGATAATTGCACTTGTGATTTCTGCCTTCGATATGAAGCCAGTGGGAACATTAAAAAAAAGTTATGAATACACTAAGCATTAAAGACCCCATAAATAAATCAGCAAACGCCATCTTATTTGGAACAACAGAAAACCAGAGCTGATACCCCAAAAACACACAGGTATTTTGCTTTAGTAATTCTAAACTGATCAATCCATGAAGGGGCCCAGCATGTGAACACAGAAACATGTTCCATGTCCCATCAGTATTCCTAACACAGGCAGACAGGCAGATGCCAGGTCTGCAGGAATGCCAAACGTCTATCAATAAGATATTACCATGGCCAGAAATAACCAAGCTTTGACGACTGTGTGGTTACTTCGTAAGATGGTCCAAGAGGGGGAAATATTTACTCTTCAAGTTGAGAATTCTAAAGTCAATCTGATGTCACTTAAAAATAGGAGACACCACATAACTGATAGGCTGATCATAGAAACCACACAGGGAGGATGCTGCTATTTCTGCAACTACAAGAGAGTGTAAAGGAAAGCAGTTCCACTGAATTCAGGGAATCTACTCTCATTCATGACAGATGAACATCTGGTCTTTCAGAACTGGAGAAAGGCAGGATAAATACTACCCTCCACCATTCCAACAAACTCCTGGTAACTCCACCAACTTTGATGGATTTACACCAGAATACATTTTTTTCTTAAATGAAAAATTACACAGGCATTAAAAAAAACCGTATGACAAGATGAAAAGCAGGCAGTCACCGGCGCTTCACACTGGAGTTCTCTGGAAATTCAAACTACATGGAACAATTTCAAATGCACATCATGAGCTAAAGCCCAGGTTTCACTTCCATAAGTCATTTCAGCCACTGAGAAGCCTGACCTTTGCCAACTTCCAATGAAATTTAGGACTGCAAGAGATTAGTCACCTTTTGATAAAAGCCTTAGGCTCCTGTGCTCCTGCTCTTACAGATCTGAGCCACGGCTGAATTGTGAAGGTTAAAGACAAAATCCTCTCTCGTGCTACCTTTCTTCAGCTGCAAACGTCCACTCACACAAACTGCGCTGTGTTACCCTGCACCAAGGTCTGCTCACCTGGGAAGAGGGTGAACAGATAATTCTGGAGGGGAACTGCCTAACTTGATGAATGAGTACCAGCAGTTAATTTGAAATCCCTTCAAAAGAACCCAGCAGCAATGACAACAACAATCTCCAACCCTTATGGCAGGACAGTTGGTATGTTAAAGTGTCTCATATTATCCCTTCCCTCCACATCTAACTCATCTGTTCTTTTCTTTCACTGAACAACACAATCCACATTGTTAGGTTTTTGTGTGTCAGAATGTGTGGTTTATATAACATTTTGTGCCATCTAATTAGTCTAGTAGCAATTAAAAATAAAACCATGGCAGAGCTCCACTTGCCAGTTTCACCTTGTCACAAACGTGCTTGATGTTCACTGTGACTTAAATAAAATGTTATCACTACCAGAGAAAGATCTTTTCCATCAAGTTTTTTCCACACACCCCCCCTCTTTTTTCTGTTTCTCCGCCATTTGGTGTAATTATTCCTGACAATTTGCCCATCACACTGTAAGAGTCTTTCCAGAAGGAGAAAAATACTACTTTGTGTTCTTGTGATCACAAGTCTAATTGAGCAGAAAACAAAGTTGTTAAAAAGAAAGGAAGGGGGGTGGGGGGGTGGTGAAAAGAGTAAGAAAAGGAAAAAGAAAGAGAGACTGAGGAAAGACAAGCTAATGTTTAAAAATAGTATAATATGATGAGCATGATCACAAGGAAACACACTACCACTCCTGGAAAGAAGAGATTTCTTCCTCTGACATCCAGAGGTAGTCTCTGCAGCACATCCTGTTGTCATGTACCCAATGATGACATTGAGATCTGTTTTCCTATGACGTACAGCTTTTGGTCCTAGCTGTTAATTACACCTCTCATCATTGCTTTCAGGCAGGGGTATGGTGCTGGCTGGGTCACAGTGGCACATCTCTGCCAGCACCGCCTGGGATGGTGAGGAGGCCACTTCCCCTTTCATCTGCGGCAGCAGAAAGAGAGGTGCCACGTGTGTAATTTAAACTGACAGGAAACATTAGCATTACCATACACTTTGTCAATTAAATGATGGTTTAATCAGTACAAATCTGAATGGTCAAATAATGTTATAATTAAAAGGAAATAATGGAAAGCGGTTTGGTGATTAATTAACAGAACAGCAAGTACCAGCAGCATGCCTTGGATGTGATATTCCTGCTCTCCTGTTATACCCTGGCTGGGGTGGGGGGCGGCGGGAAGCGCGCTGACCTTGCAGCCTGAGAAAATCCATTTCTGAGCTGCAGATCCCGCAGCAATGGCAATTTTCACAAGCTCAAATAAATGAGGGGGAGCTTTACCTTTTTACCTTCCCTGCAGTGCACTTCAAAGCACTGCCATATATGATCACTAGTGACTCTTTTTTCCCCTTCTGTCTGCCTTTACAAATAGGAGACTGGATACCTTGTAAACCGGGGACACCTTGACATATATTCTGGAGCACCAGAAAATAAGGCACTGTCTTTATCTCCCACTGGCTGATGTCTTGATCATTACAACAGCTCTGTACCTTTCTCAGTGCACTGGCATGCAACAAGCCATAACACAGAGTGTTTTGGCAGTCTGTCTTTAACATACAGGATGAAGGGCACAAAGCTATCGATCACCAAAGCAGTGCAGCACTAATGAGGAAGGCCTTGCTCTGGCATGTCTAACACACATTAGTGTGTACTGCAGAAAGTATGGAAAGGTACACTTAGAATATCAGGAGAACTTCTATGATTCAAGGGGAAAAAATAGCTTTCCAGTGGTGAGTGCCAATCTCTGGAGAGCAAGGCTTAGCCTCCAGGTATTCTCAATATTCCTGCCTCTAAAGAACCTTAAAAGTATCAGGGATGTTATAAGAAAGAACCCAAATCAAGACACATAAAATTCTATATGGGTTTTTTTGTTGTTGTTGTTTTACATTACATAAGCTTCCAAATCTATGCTTAATTGTTATGAGGCTGACTGGACCTTAGAATTGGACCTGTTGCTGACGGTCTGTGGGACCGTCGCTAGGATGTTAGCTCTGACTTGACTGTCTGGCCTTCAGCAGATGAAAGCTGCTACATAAGTATCATCTTTTCATGTGGAGTCATCAATCCACCTTGTAATGGTCAAAAAAAAAAAAGAAAAAAAAAGCAGCCCAGCAGATGGATGTGTTAAAAACAACTAATGGACCAGCAACAGAGTCAGGTCAAATCCTATTACACAGAACGGGCGAGCTGCCACAGTGCCAGCATAGCACAGTGCACCCAGCAAATTTTCTGAGGTCCGGGGCTCGTGAACAGGAGGGAGCAAAACATCCCAATTTGTCATGTGTTGCCTTATGACAGTGTATTGTACAATGCACCAGCAACATGCACATTCAATCACGGGTAAAATGAGGGTGGGATGTTATATTTAATATTTATACGCATGGCATACTGGCAAAATTACTGGCATCTGTATGTGTGTGAATGACTGTTTTGAGGAACATGTGTTGTGTGCAATGCTGTTTATTATCAGCAAATGAAGCCAAAAGCTAAGTTGAAAATGAATGCTAAATTAAAAATTATATAAAATGGAGTGAAATGATTTAATTAGCAGATTATAAGTGACATGCTTTACTATTAGAACTAGCTTGGGAGGGATTGAAGGAAAGGAGGAAGGAAAAAAATAATTAGAAAAAAAAAAATCCCTTGACTAGACACAGAAGGGTAGAAAAACATTTCTTTTTCCTCTGTCTGTGGAGTTACAAACACAGTAACATATTGTCCTGGTGTTTATAATGACAAACTCTGCTGCCGTCACAGTACTTGCTTAATGAGGCAGCCAGTTAGAAATAATGAGACTTTGAAACAAATTGTTCTCACTTCTAAAGAGGGAAAGAGAGAAGATGTGTGGTACTCTAATTCAGTGCAATAGGAGTGTTTTGGCAGCATCTCTATACTTAGCTCCACGTATTGTGTCCCTCCTAAGGAATCTCTGAGTAGAGGAATCACTTCGTTTCTTGCAAAGCTAAGGAAAAACAGCTCAGAACTCTCTTCATTCCCTGGTTTTGCCAGTAACTTGTTGCACGACTTCATTAAAAAAGCATTGATTGCTAAATTAATTAACATATGTGAAATGCTTTGAACATTTTTGCCTGGCCTCTACCTTTCACTCCTCTAATGATCTTCTATTAAAACTGTCAATATTCTTTGCCAGCAGAAATTGATTTAGCTTCCCTACGCTTCCAAGAGCACGCCTGGAAAGCAACCTGCTGCCTCACCTGCTAAATGGCAAGGGGTGTATAGAAAGGTGGGAAGTCCAGCCTACACAAGACACCTACACGTTTCCACCATTCCCTGGCACCACAGGCAGTGAAACAAGGCAGACTGGCAGATTCTTTTCCCATCATTTCCCTGGACACCCCATCGTGTCCCAGAACGGCCCTCCTCCGCACCGACTTTTTAAGCAGCACATGGAGCTCGCAGCCTGGATTGCTCTGTCCCCAGTGTATGTCTCCCCTCGGCTGCCTGTCAAACTCCTACTCCCCTGCTCCCAGAGTAGAATCATCTAAGTCTGCTGCACCCTGAGAATGCTTCATGTTCAATATAGCCTTAAAAAAACCCATTACCACACACAGGGCTCTCTTTGATAAAATAATCCTGCTTAAATTCAGAACCCAGAAACATATGACAACCTCAGTAAGCCTTTAAAGTAAAAGCCTTAAACTCATTTTGATCTCCAAACACCAAAAAAGCATAAACGCGAGTAGATTTGGTATATGTGGACACCAATATATCTGCTTATTTTCATAGATCCATAAAATGGTTTAGGTTGGAAAGGACCTTAAAGATCATCTAGTTCCAACCCCTCTGCCATGGGCAGGGACACCTGCCACTAGACCAGATTGCTCACGGCCCCATCCAATCTAGCCTTGAACACCTTCAGGAAGGGGGCATCCACAACCTCCCTGGGCAACCTGTTCCAGTGCTTCACTGCTCTCAATGTGAAGAATTTCTTCCTAATATCCACTCTTGCCCTGCAAGCTTCAAACCATTCCTATGGATCCTATCACTACAATCCCTCAGGTGCTCAGCAAATACCCTACTGCAGCCTAGCAAAGAGATGTGACCTCAGGCTCTGCTCCTGCAGAGCAGCCCTTGCTCAGCCTGATACTCACGCACAGGAGCAGCCCCACACGGAGCACACATGCCAATGAGACGCAGGCACAAGGTGCAGAACCAGAGGTAGACAAAAGCAACAGCCTAAGTGGCACACTTCAGATGTAAAAATTCACCATCCATTGAAGGACAGAGCTGAGATGCTGAACCACCCCCGCTGGCCAAGCAACAGGGAAGGAGGAGTAAGGCTGCCAGAGGGAAGCTCACCCAGTTTAAGCTTCTTCAAACAGCAGAGCAGATGCTGGCTGTTTAGACAGCCATACGGCTGCCTTCTCCATCTAACATACTGCACCAAAGTGCTGAACAGCAACTGCAGAAAACAACAGAAGGGAAATAATAAGGACTATATATTATGTGTAGATTAAAAAAGGAAGAAAGGGAAATAAAAAAAAACCCAACCCAACACAAACAACAAAACCAATTCTCCCATTTAGCCTGCTAGCACCTTTCAGCTACTGCTTGGTAGTTTTGATCCAGGAGACAATGGGTCATAAGAGCTCTGTCTCTAAAAGCCAGAAAGGCCACAAATTTTGAAGTCTTTAGATAAGACAATAAGCCATGTTACTTCCTGGGCATCTGTTATTCATGGAAAAGCCTCTGATCAATGTGCTTTCCAGCAATCTCCTAACTTAAAAAAATAAATAAACAAACTAGAGAGAGAGAGTGAACTTAATAGAAATCACTTTAAGTGTGTTTGTTTACAGAAAAATGGAAAGGTGGAAGTGGGGGGAGGAACATTTGTTTTTCTAGTCTCCCATGTACTCCTAAAATGGTCTGTGCATTGCCTGGGAGTAAATCAATACAAAGCAGAGTCCAGGCGAGACTGCCATCTTACATGAAGCACTGACTGTAAAATAGACACAAAAGACACATGATACTCTCTAAGGTCCCCAGCAGCTATAATATCCATCCTTGGCAGCTCGCTTGACATTTCCTTGCCCTGCTTCCCAGTCCTTTTTCTTCCTCCCTCCCCCTCTCTTCTCCCTCTTTCTCTAACAGCTATGCTCTGCCTCTCAGGGGCTCGCCGACCGGGTGAACAGATAACAAACCTGTCAAGAAGGGTTTAGCTGGGGAATAAATCCTGCATTCGCCAGGAAATGATGTGTACAATGGGAAAATACAAGGGATGACATGAGCCTTCCCTTCTGAGAGAGTGGCCAAGAGATGCTTAAAATGTTACAGCGTGTGCTAAATGGACATTGGGATGGCTGATTAGATCGTATCTCGGACATTTCAAGTGGCTCCCTTCCTCCCTACTTTTCACTGCTACTGAAGACACACAAAGAAAGCAGACAAAGCCCAACCCTACTCCTGCTCCTTAAAAAAAAATAGATTTATTTTTAGAGGCTTGACCACAGGGAAGGTGGGGTTGGTTGGCATGTACTAAGCTTAAGGCCAGGACTAAAACCCGTTTGAGTGGTGGGAAAGGTCACATGAAATCCACGGGGCAGTTACAGTTTCCACTTACAAAAGGAAAATATAAAAGCAAGAAGCTTATCTTGGTGACTTAATACACTTCTCTGCTTATTACTCTTTTCAGAGGGCCTTTTGCACAAATCTGATTTACACTGGTGCAATAAAGATTCATTATCCTTTTACACAGCAGACTTTGCATTTCTGCTCAGGATCTAATTATGAAAAACAGGAACCAGCCCATAAACAAATGCTAATCACAGTAGGAAAGTACTTTCATTTGAGTAACAAGGTAGCTCAGAAAGTTTGTTTGGAAGACTGCTGTCTCAGCGAGAGGAGCAACTGGGGAGGGGAAAAGGGAAGGAAGAACTCATTCAATACTTCTCACAGCCAGAATGTACCAGCTGAGATTTCAGGGAGCTGTTTTTTTGCTGGAAACAGAACAATTGCATATGTCAGTAAATCTCCTCTCTAGCACACACATGTGACAAAGAACCTTGTCTTTAAACACTTCTTGATGTTCTGGCATTGGCTGGCTCAACTCAAAACCTTGGATTAATCTCCAACTGAAATCTTGGAAAACTCTGGGATTCAGATGCAATTTTAAGTTGTTGTTGGTGTGTTTGTGTGTCTGAGGACCGCTTTCCCCACACCCAGACACAAACACAGTGGCTCTGACACGGATATTTTTAAGGCAATGTCACCCACCACATTGATCTTTTGTAGAGCCAAGGACCCTTTAGAATGCTAAAGCATTCTCAAACCTCCAAGTCCAAGATGCTATTTTGCAGCCTTTTAAAACACCTTTTTAGACACTTGATATAACTGCATGAAACATGGTACCAACTGATTGTTATTGGGGAAAAGCGTGTCTGCTAGGTGTACATTGAACAACATGGGATACATACAATATGGAGTGAGACAAACTGAGTAATCATAATTTGTACTGCTGCACTGAAAAAAAATCTAAAGTAGTTTGGCTAGCACAGATAAATCATGCAATGGCTCCTTAAAGTTTGCTATGTTTTATTTAACAATCAAGAAAACACAGATTTTTGACAAAATCAGAGTTTACATCCACATTATGAAGGGAAATCCACTATGCTGTAAGCAAGTAGCTAAATAGGATTGCTGGTAATATCTCAGTTGACTATGGAAGCACTAACTTATTTAGAGCAATAATAGCAAATGCCTTCCAAGAGAGGCTGTAGCCAAGTGTCCACTCATCAGTGATCAACACTGCCTAATAACACATGACAATCTGCATGACAATTTGTTTCTTGCTAATATACAGGCCAGGCTGTGTTCAGACAACTTTACTTATGCACCTTTAAATACATAACACCCGGCTACTGGTAAACTACAATGACATAACACAATGCAATGAACCTTGTTTGCAGTATCTTGAAGGAACAAAGCCTTCACTAATGATATTTTAATGAGGAAATAAATACGCCAATTCCTGTTGCATTCTGAGGCTGAGGGAGCTGGGGTTGCTTAGCCTGAGGAAGAGGAGGCTCAGGGGAGACCTTATTGCTCTCTACAACTACCTGAAGGGAGGTTGTAGACAGGTGGAGGCTGGTCTCTTCTCCCAGGCAAGCAGTACCAGAACAAGAGGACACAGTCAAGCTGTGCCAGGGGAGGTTTAGGCTGGATGTTAGGAAGAAATTCTTCACAGAGAGAGTGATTGCCCATTGGAATGTGCTGCCCAGGGAGGTGGTGGAGTCACCATCACTGGAGGTGTTCAGAAGGAGACTTGATGGGGTGCCTGGTGCCATGGTTTAGTTGATTAGATGGTGTTGGATGACGGGTTGGACACAATGCTCTCAAAGGTATCTTCAAACCTGGTTTATTCTATTCTATTCTAGCTGGCCTAAAAAAATCTGCACCCAGCAAATACAATCTTGAAGGGCATTTTCCTGAAGTTTTGTTTTGTCTTGTTTTAGTTGGTTTTCCTTGGGTTGGGTTTTTTTGTTCTTATTCTTGGTGGAGCAGACAGGACCAACAGGAATGCCACATAAATGGCTTTCTCTAAGCAGAAAAGGGATGATTACTATTGAATAAGATCATATCTTCCTTTTTTATTCTGCATAAGTGCTTTCTTAATTTGCAACTGATGTTTTAAGGAAGAGACACAAAGTACTTAGCTATTATTAGAGGAATTAGGCAACATAATATGATCCTGTTTATGCACTAACAGTAACGAGCGATGCACTGCTTTGCCAGAGACAGCATTTTATTACTGCAGGGCCACATATGCTGGGAGTTGCAATGACCTTACTCTCAGAGGTTCACATCTTATTTTCTACTGCTAAGTGTTGCTTTTTTTCCATTTCTGGAGGGGAAGAAGGTCACTTCTCACTATTACTGTTCCATTAACTTACACTACAGCATACACATTCTTAATCCAAGAGCATCTTACTTTGTGCCTTTTAACTCAATAATGCATTATTTTCTCAAGTCTTGCCTACGCTCACCAAATTAATACCTGAGGTTCTGCAGCTATCAACAGCAGAGCTGGGAAAATGCTTAGTTGAGTATTGAAGGGCTCAGGCATTGTTGCAACAAATCTATTTTTGTTTCCACCTTTGCAATTGTTAATACTGTGAGCGATGGGCTCCCACATATCTACACCTATCCAGAAGCACTGGAGGCTGATTCTCACTCACACTCAGCATCAGTGGGAACCAGACCCGACATGTGCTTCATTTTATGACTTACTGAATACAGCTGATGCCTCACTACACTTCTTAACACACATTAGACAAGACGAAGCTTGCATTTTAGCAATGCTGCATTTTATGCAGATCACTTTTTAGGCAAGATACTGTCTGGGGACAATAGGAATACATGGCATCCTTGCCACACACATTGATGGGAGTGCTGGGGCTCAGTTTGGTACAATTTTCACCTTATTAAACAGTGACTTTGCTCACCTGAAAGAATGACACAGCCACCAGTACTCATGATTCATGTGTACACTGGTGCCTTTCACTGACACTATCAACATAATTTGATCTAGCAATTGCTCTAGGTGCACGAAGTTGCTCTAGTTCAGCTTGTCCTGCCATTTCTAATTTATCTTCTTTAATAAATAAATGAACAAATAAGCAGGAATGTTTTATTTAAGAATCTGATTCTAGACATATCAAGGCATTAACACACATCCCTGCAGATTCAGAATTGGGGATCATTTTTATTCAGTGAATGCAACAGGAAAAGTCCAGGATGCCAAGAGAATAATATACTACAAGCTGGTGTTACGACGGCATGCGCCGAAGACTCCCCTGCCAAAATGAAATTTAATTATAGCCATTGTTTGCATTATCCAAACAACTATTGACAGTAAATCTATCTAGCATGATGTTTCCTCTTTGTATTCATTGAAGCTTTTAGAATGGAAGAAGACGAGGGGGAGGGGGAGGAAGAAAAAGGAAACGTTTTCCCCCCTTACTCCTTCCCCAGTATCAGGCTACACGAGGCCACTGAAGCCCAGTTGATTTCCCAAGTCCAATTATTTTGCAGTACACAATCCTCTAGAATAGCATTCCTCACCTGGGGATTCCGTCTGCCTAAACACACTGCACTTAATGGAGTCCCTGAAGTTGTCTCCATTTCATTGCTTCTAACTAATAGGCTGTGATATTTTTTTCCCCAAATAGACCACAGCTCTTCCCACTCCCTTTGCCCTTCCTCCACAGAAAAATCAAAGTGGCTAACGAGGCATTAGGAGACTGCCTGCCCATCTCCCATTGCCGTATCTTCACTACCACCTACTGACTGCAGGTCTTAAAGCCACAACAGCCTCATCTACTGCATCTCTGAGGTCTCCTCCCAGACTCATGTTTCTCATTTCTTAAAAACAAGATAGAGAGCAAGAGAAAACCTAGTCCTGTAGCTGGTGCATGCTGGCATGAAAGCTATAAGACCCCTCGAGGTATAAGGCCTAATAAAAATGCTCTCTCTTAAGATATTGGTGATTTGAATATAATCTGGTCTATTTTGACTTCTCTTTCAATCACAAGCTATCGTTTGTATTCACGTGCAACAGGTCAGGTCTCCAGCAACAGGAAGAAAACTGCAACTTCAGAGAAGAGAATGATTGTAAATTCACAGAATCATAGAACCGTCGCTCACGAAAACATGATCTTCTGCCTCCCTTTTCTTCTAAATCCTATTGCTGTTGTTTTCCTTTACTGTCTCACTCTCAGTAACTGTTCTCAGCCAGCCAAAGCCCAGTGCCTGCTCTCAATGCATCATCTTGGAAGAAATGCATGAATCAAAATACTACAACTGGCAATGTTGGCAAGTGTTGAGTTTAAGAACATATGAAGATTTTGAGGAGAAAGTGAAGGTAACTATTACTATCATATTTGAAAGGCCCTACACATCTGTCAGTAAGGAGTTCAGGTAGTGAGGAACCTGAGCTGCCTTGTTACTGGAAGGCAGGAATACCTTGTTCTGAGGCAGGATGCAGTAGAAGGTCTTTTACCCATTCGTCCACAGAAAGCAAGACAATCTGTTGTTGTTTTATTGCCCTCCTAAAGAAATTGCACTGAAGTTATCTGGGATACAAAATGGTTAGGGGAAGGACAAGATGTCTCCATGCCTTCACAGGGAAGGAATAACCCTTTGCAAGGCTAAAGGCTGGGGACAGCTCTGCAACAGAGACCTCGGGGCACACAAGCCGACCACACAAGGGCCAGCTGTGTGCCTGGCCACAGAGAAGACAGCTGCACCCTGGCCTATACGAACAGTGGAGCAGCCAGGAGATACAGGCAAATAATGATTTTTAAGCCTTGAGAGGATGAAGCTCTGAGAAAGCTAGTCAGCCAGCCTTGCCTGAGAAGGAGACTGCCTAAGGTCCCTTCAACCTGAATTATTTTATGCTTGTACAATTCATTAAAGCAGCAGACTAGAACTGCATTGATTGTGTTTTAAAACAACAACTAACTGCATTTCAAGGTTGCCTCAGAGGAGGTGGCAGGGATGTGTGGGCACAAAAGACTAAAAAGGCACAGACAGCCCTGCTATGAAGGGCTCAATTTTGCAAAATCAGCTCCCAAGTATGAATCTGTCTGAAGGCTGGAGGTCTGAGGGGAAATGAAACCTCAAAGCCTGATGCTCCTCTGCCCTGCAGTTTTCAGGGTCACTGTACTAGAAGAACACATTGAGGTAGTGCCCTGCTCCCACTGAAAGCAAGGACAGAAACTCCAGTGACTTTTGAGTATCTCACTCATCATTGGTTGCTGCCTGACAGCTGCCTCTGCGCTCTGCTACATTGCAATGGTGGAAGATGAGACTCAACATGAAAGTGAGGAATATTTTTATGGCCATGCTTTAACTACAGTGATGATTTAAGGTACTTTTTGTCCATTACATCCTGATTTTTTAAAACAAGTAAGTACACAGAAGTAAAAACCACAGTTCTTTATGACAAGTAGAAAAACCCTTCCTGGGTCATTGACTGTCTGATTGTCTACTAAAATTTCCAGCTTGATTATCTGCTGTGAAAAGGAAGTTTATATTTCCTATATAAAATCCTGGCAAAGTACTCCAAAACATCAGGACTGTATCTTGTGGTCTGCCAGCACCCAAGATTTGAGCAAATAAACAATGTTTTGGAAATGCAAGAACTTAAAATTGGAACAATAAAGACAAGTAAAGCATTAACTCACTACTTCAACCTAGCAACCATCTATTTTCTTATGTTTTACTTCTGAGTGAAAGACAAAATTCAGCTGAGATTGACTGTGTTGAGCTTGAGGTAACAAGCAATATCAGTACTCAGTACTATCTAAGGTACTAGGAGTTAGCCTGTAATAATAGAAATGAATATCACATTTAATTTAGCTTGCAAAGAGTCAAGCTATGGCAATTCTCTTCCTTTAACAGTACTGAATACAGTGGGACCTGACATTTCTTCAGATCCTGCAGAACTACTGGAGAGGAAAAGTGGAGTAGAAATTGGGTCCATCTCTCCTCACAGCTGGAGACAGCATAAAAGGGGCTCGAGGACAACCATCCCTGGGCTTCTCAGAATGACCCATAAAGTGCAGGCAAAATCCTTGAATGAAAGATGGATGGCATCACAAGCAAAAAGAGTGCTGCAGAAGTGCCAAAGGCAGCACTTTTTTTCCCTTTAATTATTTTTTTAATTATTGTTATTTTTGCAAGGAGCTTCTTCTGTAGAAGACCTTCCAAAAACCTCCTTTTGCCCGCATCCCATCTCCCCCATATGCCTTCCCCAGGCCCATTTGCTGGGGAAGAAAAGCTGTGCTGCTCAAGTGTGACAGCTTCACTGACAAACTGAAAGACAACCAAAACAGGGACATTTAAGATGTCGCAGTCACTCTTAAGTTCCACTACTTTGTTACATAAGGCAAGACAAGATAGTAATATTTAATCACATTTGACATTTAGCTTGAGGTACAGTAAGTACACCTAAATCACCTTTTTTGGCCAAAACTGGCTTTGATGTTCCCATGGGAGACAGTTATTGTTGTCTCCAAAGGTTAAACCCCTGACTAACCCCGGCAGGTAAAATGACAGGAGCTCGGGGATGAAGGTGGGAAGTCTCTAAAGAGATCACCCAGATGAACCTCCTCTCTTCCACCCAACTTATAGTGGCTACAATATGTAACTTGCAAATAGATCCTCTATTTGAGAAGAATTCCCAGAGAAGGGAGAGCTTCCCTGCTTTGCAGCCACCAGTGTTACAGTGTTTTTCGCAGAGCACATATTAAAATGCATTAAGACATAACTAGGGTTGTCTTCATGTTATGCTGCTATTCTTAAGCTGTTATGTTACTAAGCCACATTGGCGTTTTTCAGCTTTCCTTTGATGTTCTCTCTATTATCTTTTTATAGCATAATCACACGTTTTGGTATGTCGAAGATCAAAGGGAAACTGGAGCTTCTAAGGCTAAGCCTGGATATGGGGGCCTATAACTAACTGAATTCATTATATTTAATAATATTCTCTAAGGAATGGCAGGGGAAAGTCATATGAAATAATAAACATGAAGGTAAATAGCGAAAGACCACTGAAGTAAGTTTAATGGCAGTTTTGTTTTATGCTCCTGTTAAGCTCCTGCACTAAATCTGTCACCCTCCACTACAAGACTGATCAGAATTCACTGACATTTATGTCCTAGCTGCTTGGCTGTGATAGGTCTTAACAGTCCAATCCCTTGACTTTGGCTCCACTTTAACATCTCTCTCAACTAAAATTATAACATTTATTATAGACTGAGATGCTTTTACACAGATTGTTCTGAGTGCTGCTTAATTGGACAAGGCTGTGCATTTGATAAACAAATTGAGGCATTTAAAACAAAAATATTCTCAAAGCAGACAGGTGCACAGAAGAGGAAAACAGGTCTTTAAAAACAACCTAATTCCTTTAGGCTCCTTGGAGCTCCTGTGTCAAAATACCCATCTTCTGGCAGGCTTGGCAAGATTAAAATTAGTTCTAGCTGGCATCACCAGAAAGCTATAACACAGAGCTGAACAACAGTCAAAAAGGTGTAAAATTCTCTTCTACTTTAGAAAGCACAAAGAAGTGTATTCTAACTTGATCCCTCTAGCTGAATGCTTACTGATGAGTGAAAGTGCAACCATATCAATTACCTAAGCACTGCCTTTAAGAAAATAGCCAATGAATTGCACAGCCCAATGTCATTAAGGGCTTGCTTCTCACACTTACCAACGTGGAAGTTAATCTGAATCAGCTTGCAAAGTGTGCTAATTGAACAGCGCTACAGAACCTCTGTGCAGGCACAATTACTAAGAACAGAAACTTCCCTTCGATTAGGAATGTTCTTGAGGTGTAATTCAGGCAGTGTAATAAGTTACTCACTTGCAGCTGAAGCACAGTAACCAATTTGATGCAACTGCTTCAACTGGCCTGTTCCAGTGGGGAATAAACCAGGTCAGCATTAATCACCTTCAGCAGCAATTTAAGGTGACTTGTTTCACTTCACAGGGAAAGGGGCAAGAAGCCCTTCTGTGGTCCAATCGTGCAATTGAGCAAAAGGGTGAATAGGGACAAGAGAGCATGGCATAGGCAAAACAGCTCTTCTGAGGCCTGCTGGAAACAAGGCACAGAGTAATCAGGAAACCACTGTCCTCTGTTTCTGCAAGCCCCTGAGCTGTCACTGGAAGTAGCAGCATGGTCAAGGCATGAAGATGGGGCAGAAATTCTCCGCACTTGGACCAGAGACAACTTTGAACGGCTTTGTAGCTGCCAACTGCCAGCTGAGAGAAGATAATTTCTTAAATTATTCCAACACCACTGCAAGAGAACATCTGACTAATTTGAAAGTGATTTAGGACATAAACACAACTGAATAAACACTAATTCTACATTTGAGTAAGAGTCCACCAAAGAGTGCAATGGGAGTTTGCCAGTCCACTTGAAATTCTCACTTCAGATTAATCTGAAGTAACTTCCTAAGAACCATTTACAACCAAGCCCTAATCTGAATGTAACTCTGCCCTTCTTCCACTGGTGTTTCACAAATGCCCATGAATCACCTGCACATTGCTCATGAATTGTCTACACCTGCAGCAGGAGAACAAGCAGGACTCCCAGGTGCTTGACAGAGGGGCACTGACATCATGGGCAGCAGGTGAAGGCTAGCATACGGAATTGGAAGCACTGGGAAGCTGAAGTGAAATTCATCCAGAACCAAGCAGCTAACTACTCATTACTAAACCTCTGACAATCAAAAACCAACAGACAATCCACTTCAATCCATCATCTGAAAAATGTCACTTGCAGAAGATGATTTGTGCTGACCTCTTCCTCTGCATAACCGAAATTCTTGGTAATTATTGGAGGGAAGATTAAAAAACTCCTGAAACTTTGATAGTATCCTGTTAGCCTGGATTCTCTTTGGAAGCCCAAAATGAAAAAACACTAGACAGACCTAGCTTTTAGAAAATCCCAGTATAATAGGAGAGGCAAAAAGTCTGTTTGTTACGGCACCGCTTACACAAGATATGTGTGTATTGCAATACAATAATACAATACAATAAACCAGGTTGGAAGAGACCTTCAAGATCATCGCGTCCAACCTATCAACCAATCCAATCCACCCAAACAACTAAACCATGGCACCAAGCACCCCATCAAGTCTCCTCCTGAACACCTCCAATGATGGTGACTCCACCACCTCCCTGGGCAGCACATTCCAATGGGAAATCACTCTCTCTGTATAGAATTTCTTCCTATCATCCAGCCTGAACCTCCCGTGGCGCAGCTTGAGACTGTGTCCTCTTGTTCTGGTGCTGGCTGCCTGGGAGAAGAGACCAACCTCTGCCTGTCTACAACCTCCCTCAGGTAGTCGTAGACAGCAATAAGGTCACCCCTGAGTCTCCTCTTCTCCAGGCTAAGCAACCCCAGCTCCCTCAGCCTCTCCTCACAGGGCTTGCGTACCAAACCCCTCCCCAGCTTCATTGCCCTTCTCTGGACATGTTCCAGCAAGTCAACATCCTTCCTAAACTGAGGGGCCCAGAACTGGACACGGGACTCAAGGTGTGGCCTAACCAGTGCAGTGTACAGGGGCAGAATGACCTCCCTGCTCCTGCTGGCCACACTGTTCCTGATGCACATGCATACAACACATGCAGCTTTTTTCTCGTGCCCCTGGAGTTGTTTTCTAGGGCCCAAGACACTAAATACGCTTGGTTCTCTCCCAGCTTGATACTTTTCAAGTTCAGCCTTTAAACCCCATGCAGGGTAACCAGCAAACCAGTGCACTGCTCCATCTTCTGAAAAAATGATGGGATAATCACGTAGGAAATGGTACACTCAGAGCAGGGAAATTGGCCATGCTGAATCAAACCTGCCTGATACTGACACAGAACATCTCAATTCCTTCTCCCGGTTCCTCTGTTTACCGAAATCCAAACAACGGATCCAGGGAGTTTATTTTTAGAGTATTGTTCAATTAATCCTAATTCTCTTGATAGACAATGGAGAGTTAGTGCCACAGCTCTGCATTAGGCATGCTTTTCTCCTCTTTTTTTTTTTTTTTAATCTCTATTTATTGTACAATAATTTAACTTTATTGAAGTGAGGATTTCAGTCCCCAAGGTAGACTGAAGTGCTGAAGTGCAACCACACTCCTCCTGCCTGTGTTAGAGCCAAACTTCCCCAAAAATGTTACCTTTCAATCTGCACATTTTCACTACTTAAAACTGTACTTTGTTGAAACATACAGAACATCCAAAAATTTCCATAGAACACCTGTTTCTCTTAAAAAGATTCAACCACTGTTAGAATGAATTCTCAGAACTGTTATTTATTTTCTAAAAACCCATTCCCCCAAAAAAATCCCAACCCTTAAATATATATATAATATATATATATTGGGTCTGTCATCAGTAAATTTGCGGATGACATCAAGCTGGGGGCAGGAGTTGATCTCCTGGAGAGTAGAGAGGCTTGGCAGAGGGACCTTGCCAGGCTGGACAGATAGGCAGAATCCAAGGGCATGAGATTGAACACATCCAAGTGCCGGGTTCTGAGCAGTGGCCACAGCAACCCCAGGCAGTGCCACAGGCTGGGGTCAGAGTGGCTGGAGAGCGGCCAGGCAGAGGGGGACCTGGGGGTACTGGTCGATGGTAGGCAGAACATGAGCCTTTAGTGTGCCCAGGCAGCCAAGAGAGCCAATGGCATCCTGGCCTGCATCAGGAACAGTGTGGCCAGCAGGAGCAGGGAGGTCATTCTGCCCCTGTACACTGCACTGGTTAGGCCACACCTTGAGTCCTGTGTCCAGTTCTGGGCTCCTCAGTTTAGGAAGGATGTTGACTTGCTGGAATGTGTCCAGAGAAGGGCAAGGAAGCTGGTGAGGGGTTTGGAACACAAGCCCTGTGAGGAGAGGCTGAGGGAGCTGGGGTTGCTTA
This sequence comes from Picus viridis, assembly GCA_033816785.1. Taxonomy (NCBI): domain Eukaryota; kingdom Metazoa; phylum Chordata; class Aves; order Piciformes; family Picidae; genus Picus; species Picus viridis. The sequence continues at coordinate 8,994,234 of CM066598.1, read as the reverse complement.
GCCTGGAGAAGAGGAGACTCAGGGGTGACCTTATTGCTGTCTACGACTACCTGAAGGGAGGTTGTAGACAGGCAGATGTTGGTCTCTTCTCCCAGGCAGTCAGCACCAGAACAAAAGGACACAGTCTCAAGCTGCACCAGGGCAGGTTTAGACTGGATGTTAGGAAGAAGTTCTGTACAGAGAGAGTAATTGCCCATTGGAATGGGCTGCCTGTGGAGGTGGTGGAGTCACCATCACTGGAGGTGTTCAGGAGGAGACTTGATGGGGTGCTTGGTGCCATGGTTTAGTTGTTTAGGTGGGTTGGATTGGTTGATAGGTTGGACGTGATGATCTTGAAGGTCTCTTCCAACCTGGCTTATTCTATTCTATTCCTATTCTATTCTATTCTATTCTATTCTATATAGTAAGACCTACTTGATAACACTGTCAGATGGTACCAAGTTTCTCTCTGCTCAGGCATCTCCTAAATATGTTGGAAGTCAGAGAAGAAAACTGAATATATTTTTATGGGGGTTTTGGCAAGGGTTTAGAAGTCGCTTCTCCTGTCGCGTCAACCAAAGCACTGCAATCCAATCCCGGCAGATTATTATAAACCCAGAGGATTACATTTTGCAAGCTGCCGATGGGATTTAGATGCACAACCCTAATTTATTTCAAAAGAGCTGCAATTCCAAGCCCAGGCTTGGAAAACAGAGTGATATACACTTGCACGGCTAAAGACGCAGCTAAAGGTGAGGGAGGGCTGCTTTGACAAATAAATGAAGTCAAGAACAACCTATAAGGAACAATAAATGTAGTGGATTACTGATAATGTCAGAAAGTAGATGTCTCCAGCTAGAGAGACCTACTACAGACTCATTTATGATGGAATAACACAATACATAATATATTGCACACTTGGGTTTTGCTGTTTGTGAAAGAAACTCAAGCCTGTACTTTACTTGCATTTCACAGTATCATTGGAGGTAACTATTAAGCTCATTTTACTTGTGAGTAGGTTGAGATATAAATCCAAGGTTACAAACAAAATCTCTGATTCAGCAAAGCACTTAAGCACATGCTTAGCTGTAAACACATGTACCATCCCATAAAAGTAAAGATAATCATGTGCTTAAGTGCTTTGCTGAATCAGGGCCAAAGACAATAGCAGAGCCAGGAAGAGAAGCCAGGCATCACTAAAACAACTAGACAACTTTCCCTGGAACATAAATGTTATAAAGAGGAACAGATCATAAAGAGGATGGTTATGACTTTTTAGAAGAGTTAAGAACAGCTGTCACAGGGTGGGGGGTAGGGACTGAGAATAAACAAGCATTTTAATATTGGTTTTCACAGCATCCTTAAGAAAGCAGAAGGTAATTGGCTTCCTATTTCCTCTCATGTGACTCTTTCGAACCTCCTTCCTCACTCAATGAAAATTATGGTGTGTTACCTGGCAGTTCTGCTAATTTGTTTTAAGATGGATCACCAGATACCGCTGTATCTTTGATTATAAAAAAGGAGAAACAAGAAAAGGCAGATGAGTGAGAGAGAGAGAGAGAGAGAACTAGATGTCAAGTAGGGAAGAACAACATTTTTTTCCCTTGCAATTTTTAAGGCAGAAAACAAGCTTTTCGTTAGGCATTACACAGAATCATACGGGTTGTAAAAGACTTCTGGAGATCATCTGGTCCAGCTGCCCTGACAGAGCACAGTCACCCACAGCAGGCTACAACGGGACTATGTCCAGGAGGGGCTTGGAATGACTGCAGAGACAAGAGATTCCACCACCTCTCTGGGAAGCTTGTTCCAGTGCTCCACCACCCTCAAAGGAAAGAAGTTCCTCCTCATGTTTAGATGGAACTTCTTACTATCAAGTTTGTATCCATTACCCCTTGTCCTGTCACTGGACACTACTGACAGAAGACTGGCTCCATCTTCCTGACACTCACCCTTTAAGTATTGATCAGCACTGAGAGGATCCCCCCTCAGACTTCTCCAGGCTAAAAAGCCCCAAGTCCCTCAGACTTTCTCCGTAAGAAAAATGTCCTAGTCCCCATATCATCTCCGCAGCCCTTTGCTACTTAATCTATTGCATTAATTTACATCCAAAAGCAACCAACAAAACACCAAAGGTAGTCAGTATCTCCAGCGCACCACACGCCTGTCACAGAGAACTTAGCCATCACTCATACTGGGGATGCTCCAGTTCATACCCCAGCCCATGCCAGACTGCCAAATCCTTTCTTGAGAACATGCATCCATCTGATGAAGTCTTATATAAAGGAGCACTGTGAACCCAGGCAGGCTCTGAGCAAGCTCTACAGCCTGACTGATGAAATCTGAGGTGAAGAGACCTCTTGGGGAAAGACCAGATTTGTTCCAACAGCCTACTGCATGGTTTTAATAAATGTTCTGGATGCACTTCAGAAACCTTACAGGGCTTTTTGGGGATCATGTATCTGCTCTGCATTTCTTTTAGATTGGAAATTGTCTTAAACTAGCCAATTTGCTGGTTCTTCTATACAGGCTTGAGTTGAAATTACTCTCTCCTTTCTATGGAGCCAGAAGTATCGTGATCTAGATTCCCTGAGAGAAGCAGCAGGTATCACGGTGCTAACCACACATTTGGTTCAGATTAACTTATCTCCCCCTCGTGCAGGATCATAAAAAGTTAATTGGAATATGCAGCTCCAACACACATCACAACGTGAGCTGGGCCAGTGAGCACTGAAACCTAACCATGTGGCAGGCCTCTGTTTGGAAACATGCTAAACCCTGTTGGATTTCATCCTGAGAAAGTATAAAAGGCAAAGTAATTTAACCGAGATTAGTTTCTCCTGGCATAACCTTGCAACTTCCTACAGGACACACCACGATGTCACACTCCTTTGCAGGCAGAGATGGCTGCTGCTATCTAGCTCTGACTGTGATACACGGCAAAGAGCAGGTGAAAAATTAAATCAGGGCTGTCAAAGCTGGTAAGGAAAACCCAGGCAGACTAGAACTGAACAAGAGGATCCTGCCCCTGTCCTTCACCAGGGCTTTTCTCCATCAGGATTCATTGGTCTGGAGCCCAGAGCCATAATCAGGAGGGCTGCAAAGCAGATGTGCAGTTTGAAACTGGCTTCTTCAGTCAACAGTATCAATAAAGCAGTCATTAGATGAAGTGGCATGGCCCAGTTGATGTAGTCATTTCCTATTCAGTGCCCTAACAAGTGGCTCCCTAGTCTACAAAACTATTTTAAATTGTGTTTTGATTAAAGACTAAATTAATAATTAACAACCCCATCAGTGTTAACACAATTTGCAGTGCCCATGAATCCCAGAGTTTGGTACCTTGACTTTAAGCATACCTCAATATATCCATCCATTCTCCTGCAGCTACACCTCTTCTTTCTAATCCTACCACTAATCAGAAGGCTTTCACAAGTCCAACTGAAAACCTCAGGAAGTACCATGCCCTTCTACACCCCCACCCCCACCAGTGACAGACTACCACTGCAGACAGCTCTTTGTGAGCAGATCACCAATCACACTGTGACAACATCACAAACCAGGAAGAAAAGCACTTCCAGAAGACCCCTTCCACAGCTTCTGGCACAGACAGAAATTTAGAAGGTTTTGTACTCAGACCTTCTTAAATAAAACTATAGTAAGCTATGGGAGCTTGGTTGTAGTTTATTTATTTATTTTTTAAAACAAGACTGAAAAATGTGTTTTCCATGCCCTGGTGTGCCATAGCTTCTCATGCACCCTGGGTTAAGTCATGTTACACATCTGTGCCCCCATGGTGCCTCTGTGCGGCACAAAAGCAACGCTCCCTTTCCCTGGCTGCGTCTGGGAGATTGCAGAGGAACATCTTGCTCTGGCTGAGGAGATATTCAGCACCTTCCACAATAAAACAGTCAGAGCTTGTAGTGCTACAGAAATACAAATAGGCTGTACTAAACATAATTCAGCAAAAGGCATCTCAGTGATCTTGTAAGTAGGAAGAAGAAACAGTAAATAGGAAGCGTCCTGACAGAAAAAGAGCTGGCGACGCCAAATAGATGGCTATTCAACACTGCTTTATAGGCTGGATATTGAATATTTGAGAACAAGCAGATAAAGCAAGCGTGCTCCTTCCATCAGAGGTGTGTTAGCAAAAGGTAATGAATAAAGCAAGCATCACTGAGAGCTTTAGCTGTGCATCCTGTGCACAAAAAAGATGCCCATTTGCCCAGAAGGAAAGATGTGTGTTATAAAATTAGCCAGTGTGTTTTTATAACAACTTCCAAAAGGCATTCCCTCAAACTCCACTGTTATCTCCGAGCACACAAGGGTAAATAACAGTATCCATTCTGTCAATGCTTCCTTCAGCACACAACGACAACTTTTTCTCCCTTCCCAAGAGAAGGCGTCGTGGTAGAAATTGAAAAGGCCATTAACCACCATGACTGCAGCAACAGTGTGAATAATCTAATAACATCAGGTAAGCAGTGCAGAAAGGCAGCTCATCAGACAGCCCTACCCTGATGCTCACTCTACCTCACAGTTCCAGGCACTTCTTGCATGGAGGATGGTACACGCTCATTTCGCTTTTATTGAGTCAAAAATAAGACAGTAATTGGATTGAGGCTTTCAGGGGAGAGGGGAGGAGAAAAGGATCTTCTTAGACTTCCTAATGCCAATCTTCATGACCTGTCTGTTCTCTCGGTAAATGCCACATATAGGTTAATCCTCACAAATCCTCACTACGACCTTGTCAAATCAAGCTGTTCATCAGTTTGTTTGGAGGATACTAGGTAAGAATAAACAAATGAACTTGTGCTGCATATCTTCCAGCTGTCAGCTAGGAGTCCTTATAGGCAAGGTCCCTTTTGGGGGTGTCCCGCTGCAGAAACTCTGAGTGGAAAATGTGAGGAATGAAGAGGTCTACCTGAGTAACTAACACATCGGAAAGCACACTGCACATGAAAGACATAGGTGCACTTGGACTTGACCCTGTGTGCCTTGAGCGTTCTGCTTTCTCCTGTATATTCATAATTTTAAGTAGTTACTTTTAAACACATACAGTCATCCATATTAAAAAGTATCACAACATGATGCTGGGGAAGTGGATATGCCTCAGACACCAAATTGCTCCGCGGACATACAAAACAACTTAAATGCAGCAACGTCACAAGTGCCTCCCATGCACTTGCTGCTCAGCCACTGAGCCTTCTTCAAGGCATGGCAGGTCATTTACCCCCTTTAACCTCACGGCCATCAGAAGAGGTCCTAATGTGTGATAATACCTTTGCTCCTGTCTGTGCTTGGATTGATGCCATTCATTTATTCCATGTTGGCCTGCAGCCACCCAACAGATGGCAATGACTTTTAGATGAAGCAGGTTAATTTTGAATGAGTGACCCAAAAGGTGAAAGGTTTTGGAGCCCATTGCTTGCCCTCTGGCCTTAACATCTGTGAACTTACCCTTTTCAAACACATTCAGAATAGTGCTTCAGGCACTGGAAAATACACATACAGTGTTAGCACTTGGTTTGGTTTTCTTATGTATATAGCAGTACCATGTCCCACTCCAACTGCTCATCTAACTCTTGCCATTATTTCAGCAGCCAAAGAGTACAATTTTGAACGCCTGCCTGTCATCTTGTCTCTCAAGTGCCTTTGAGAGACATGCCGTGCTACCTCCTCATGAACTGAGGAAGGTCTACTCAAAAATCTATTCTCCTTCCTCATGTCTTAGGATACAGTTTATTGCCCTGCACGTATCACTGCAATCTACAGTTTGGGTTTAGTCTGTTTTCTTCTATAACCTTGTTTCACATATGAATGATTTACCCACCAATGCTGTTGTTTCTACAGCTCCATCCTAGTTGAGATAAGGATTATAATTTAATATATACTTTAAAAGATGAAATTTGTGGGTAAAGGCACAGTGCAAAGTACTTGAAGAACCAAAAACCTCTGTGTGAACGTCTTCGCCCCTATGAACGATACCTGACTTCCTAAGCTGCGCCAAGGGAAGTTTAGGCTGGAGGTGAGCAGAAAGTTCTTCACCGAGAGAGTTGTTAGCCATTGGAATGTGCTGCCCAGGGAGGTGGTGGAGCCACCATCCCTGGAGGTGTTCAAGAGGGGATTGGACGTGGCACTTGGTGCCATGGTTTAGTCATGAGGTCTGTGGTGATAGGTTGGACTCGATGATATTTGAGGTCTCTTCCCACCTTGGTGATTCAGTGATTCATCCCTTCTGGGTGGAAGTTGAGGCATAGGAAGTTCCATAAAAACATGAGGAAAAATTGGTTCACTGTGACAGAACACTGGAACAGGCTGCCCTGGGGGACTGGGGAGTCTCCCTCTCTGGAGATATTCAAGACCCACCTGGATGTGTTCCTGTGTGATCTACTATATGTGTATATACACAGGGGAAGTTTAGGCTGGAGGTGAGGAGAAAGTTCTCCACCGAGAGAGTGATTCGCCATTGGAATGTGCTGCCCAGGGAGGTGGTGGAGTTGCCATCCCTGGAGGTGTTCAAGAGGGGACTGGATGTGGCACTTGGTGCCATGGTCTAGTTGTGAGGTCTGTGGTTACAGGTTGGACTCGATGATCTTCGAGGTCTCTTCCAACCTTAGTCATACTGTGATACTGTGATACTATATGTGATCCTGCTCTGGCAGGGGTGTTGGACTGGATTTTCTTCTGAGGTCCCTTCCAGCCCCTAACATACTGTGATTCTGGGATCACTGAGCAAGCACAGGCTCTCTTGTATGGCCTACCTTCTATGTTACTCTCTGTGGTTTGAATTCTCTATTTTTTTTCTCCCCACTTTTTTCATCCATTGCAAGATTTGTCAGATTTCAAAGGTCTTTTCTTTCGTGTACTTAATCTGTAAGACCACATACCAGAGCAGCTGGCCCTGAGGCCAAAAAAGTTAAAGATGTTGTACTCTTTTCTGAACCATGGAAATGTCTCTCAGGAATCAGATGAAGTATCCACTCTATCAGGAGCAGCACAAAGCAAAACAACCCTTCTGGTTCGAGGAATTTGTCAACCGGATTTCTAAATTTCATCAGGTTTTGATGAACCTGATCAAAAAACAGCTCACCAGAGAGACACAGCATGACTCAAATAGAGGAACAGGATTGGAGTGCTTCTGTAGCAGTGAAGGGCAAAACTCTCAGTGTGTACAGAGAATGACAGCGAAAGAAAGGAGCTAATAGTAAGAGAAACAAAACCGAAACCAAACATAGAACACAGCAAGGCACCAAAACAAACCCCAACAAATTCTATGTATTTGCCATCGTGTTTTGGGAAGCAGTAAAACAGATATGTGGAAAAGGGTGCAGTTCTGCATAACTATCCCATCTGCAGATGTTTCCAACTCCATCATTAACCAGTGCTTCTCTCCTCTGCAGTACTCATAACAAACCCCAGCCACTAATTCCCAGAGTAAATCCTGCTAGAGGTCTCAGAGTGCAAGACAGTTGACTTCAGGATTCTTTATGTTCAGAAACATGAATAAATCACACACCATCAAGTTTATCATTTTTTCTCCTCAGAGAAATATGAAATGCTATAGATCATCTTCAGTACATCAGTTTCTTCACACTCCATTAGCAAGCAGGGTCTATTTTTCATATAATTTACCAAACCACTGCCCTAATTTCTCTTCTTCTGGAGCAGGAAACACATACAGAGCATGTTCTCCTGTTACATGTCACCCATCCCTGTCTTTAATTCCAGAGTTCCAAAAGTTGTTAAGAGTTGGCTAGAAGCAATAGGTGATCCAGATCTTAGGCTTCTTTACAGAGATGCTATTAAAAAAAAGCTGACTAGCAGAAATCAAACCTATCATCACATAAATCAGTAGAGATATCCAAGACTCAGAAAAAAGGCATATCCCAAAACACTAACTAGCTCTGAAGGGTTGGCAGGCTTTTTGCTGTGTAAGAGAGGAAAGGTTACCAGTGGGTTTCTGAGGTGGTGTTGTGCCCTCATGACCTTCACAAAAGAAACAGATTCCTTACACTGATAACCTGCAAAAAAAAAAAAAAAAATCCCACAGACCAGAAAGCAATCTCAAAATCCCCAAGAAATTCTTGGTTTCAAAAATACCTCTGAAAGCTGCTTGCCTCAACAGAGTACAATGGGAATCTACCATGACATAACAGTCCCTTTGAGAATGCTCCCATATGCTCCAAGAAACTCAGGGCAGCAGCAGAGAGCACTCTCCACTGCCACGGTGGAGCTGCTCTGAGGACACAGAAAGGACTTCAGACCCCAAGGCCACCACTCTGGTATTTTCAACAAGGCCATAAAAACTGCTACTATAAAAAAAAAAGGAAATGGAAGTCAAGGCAAAGGTGGTGCAGTCTTTCAACTAAACTCTCCTGTTAAACACTTTTTGCCCTTGCTCAGAATAGGACATTAAAAATTAGGTGGAACATCAGCCAAAACAACAAGAGCCCAGAGATACAGGCCTCACCTTTTCCCTTTGCAACTCTCTAAGAAGAATGAATTACAAAAATTTGTAGTATATTAACCTCCTTTCCCCCTCCTTTTATTTTTTCACCCTAAAAAAACCTTCCAATTTCCTTGGAGAAGCAAGCAGGAGAGAGACTGACAGGATTTCACACTGAGCAACTACAATAAGTGCCACAACTCTTTTCCTACCAGCTGAAGGCTAAATGGCATGAGTCCATATCTGGACAAGGAGAAGGTGACATTCATCTTTTCACTACCTGCATGAAAGGCAGGGGAGGAGAAATGCACTGAAAGATCTGCAGATGGAGGAAACCCTCCAACACCGTGACTGCAATAGGAAATGGTACTAGCATAAACCAAACTTTCAAGACAGTTGCCAGGCTGGGATGCTGAAAACCCCAAATATACATACAAAATGCAAAGCCCCCAAACATCAGAATTATCTCCTTCATGAAGAGCTGAAGCCTAGCTCTAAGTGCAGAGAAAGCAGATGAAAAGGTAACATGCAATGGCAAATAGGGAATGGTTTTGCTGCCTCTCATGCATAGGCCAGAAAAAACAAGCTGGCAGCTCCTGGAGGAGCTAACTGGTGTGCTCTTGTTGGTGAAGCCTTGCATCAGCTACAAAAGAAAAGAACTGTTGTTTTTCTTCTCAGGGCTTTTATTACTAATAACCTGCAAATCTCCCATTTCTTTCCTGCTCCATTCAGACTGATCTCCAAGAGCAGTTTCACAGGTGGATCCTGGTGGCTTTAAAACTGTCACCCAGTCATGCATGCTTGAAACAGCAGAAAAAACATTGGCTGCTTCTAACCTCTAAATATGACTGGTCACGCTGGATCTGGAACCAAGGGGCCCTCCAGCTCCTCTGTGGGTTTAATCTCCTTCAAGGGGATGTGCCAAATCAGTAGAGCACCACAGTAAAATAAAATACATGAGGGCAGTGCCCTACATTAAAACATCACTGGTTCAGCCATTGCTCAGGGTCAGGTGGGGTTGTAGCAACCTGAATTATTTCTCAGGATATTTTCGCCCTAATTTCCAATTCCCCTGAAGTGAGGACTCTCAAAATTGCTTGGTAGCATGAGTCTTTTGCCGTTTCTTTGGACAGGAACAACCAGCCTATAACACAAAAGATTTATTCCAGAGCCAAACACATATTCAAAACATCAGCTCCAGTGAAAGAAACAATCAGACACAAGAGCTTTCTGTTCCATTCCCAACAGTACACTTAGTATGAAAAGAACGACTTTATCAACAAGCAGTAAAACCTTAGTTTCCCATGTCTGAAAGAGATTTCATTAAATGCTTCCCCTCACTAGGTGCAAAACATCACATTTCTCACAGACTGTAAGCAATGTGAGCCTGTGTCTGCACACTGAGACCTGAGCCCTGATTGACAGCTCCAGGAATTACAATAAATACATCAGGAACACAAGCAATGCTTTCAGAGAAGTCCACTGGCAAATGAGGTGCTTTCTTACAGAACAGATAACAACCAAAACCAAAACCCCAAACCTGTAAAGCTCCATTTTATGCTGCTTCTCAGAGCAGAGTTTAAAGAAGCAAAGACACCTCCCATTCACCCATCACTGGAGCATTCAGTATGCAGCAGCATCTGGCCTGACCTGAGGGCACGCTCTTGCTGCCAGCCACAGGTACATCTGCACACAGCCTCTGAAGGCTTGCCACCTGCAGCAAATCATCCTTAGGCCAGGAGGGATGTAACACTGGGAGGTCCCTGACTGGGCCAAACCTGAGACCTGTGCTTCCCCTGCCTGCCAGCCCAACCCAGTCCTCTTGAAACGCGTGTAGGCATTACAAATACCTGCCAGCTCCCTCCTTGATGGTGATGGGAAGCTGCCTGCAGTTTCTCAGAGGGTTTGGCTGTATTATTCATGCACTGACAGACTCCTTGGCAGTAATTAAGGCCACAGTGATGGTGAAAAAGCTAATTCACAGCCTAGGAAGGATTAATTTTGTTACTGTAAAATGTCTTGGCTACAGTGAGAGTTAGCCACTCCTGGGACAGATGTAAGCCAGAATTAAAACTAGTACATGCAGAAAATTAGGTTTTTCTTGCAAAGACAGAAGAGGACAAATAACTTTAAGGCAGTCTGCTGAACTACATTCTTCGGTGCATTGTTTACTCAGACATCAGCGATGCCCCAAAAGGTGTGAGGGAAGCTCATATATTACCTCTCCTGCTCCATCCTCTTCCACACTCAAAGCTGCTCAGAGTAATAACCACAGTCCTGACTCAAGCAATAGAATTGCACCATTCAGGGGAAGCAAGGAAAACCTACTTCCAACTCTATTACCAAGGAAAATTGTCTCAGATCATAAGATTCAAATTTCTCAATCTATTTGTGTTTCTCATCTGCAGATGAATTAGTCACTAAGAGATAAGACCACTTTCTGCTACACTTGCAACACAGCTATTTCATGACAGTTCCCTCCTGTGTGCTTCAAAAGCTTGAGTCATACCCAGGCAATAGCTTCAAACTGCAAGAAGCTGGACTTAGATTAGACACGAGGAAGAAATTATTCCCCTTGAGGGTGCTGAGACGTTGTAGCAGGCTGCCCAGGTTGTGTTGGCTCTAAGTCTGGAAGCGTTCCAAGCCAGGTTACAAGAGGCCTTGAGTACCCTGGTGGAGGAGGAGGTGTCCCTGCTCACAGCAGGGGATTTGAACTAGACATCTTTAATAGTCCTTCCAATCCAAATCAGCCTATGAAACACAGACACGCTAATACAGCTGTAACACTTTGTATTTGTATAAAGCTGGGGAGGGGTTTGGAGCAGGGTGAAGCGAGGCTGAGGGAGCTGAGGTTGCTGAGCCTGGAGAAGAGGAGGCTCAGGGCAGACCTTATTGCTGTCTACAACTACCTGAAGGAGGTTGTAGCCAGGTGGGGCTGGTCTCTTCTCCCAGGCAACCAGCACAAGAGGACACAGTCTCCAGCTGCACCAGGGGACATTTAGGCTAGATGTTAGGAAGAAGTTCTTCATAAAAAGAGAGATTGGCCATTGGAATAGGCTGCCCAGGGAGGTGGTGGAGTCACCATCACTGGAGGTGTTTAGGAAGAGACTGGATGGGGTGCTTGGTGCCATGGTTTAGTTGATTAGATAGTGTTGGATGATAGGTTGGACTCTATGATCTCAAAGATCTCTTCCAACCTGGTTAATTCTAATTCTATGATTCTACTTCAGACTATTTTTTTTTCATTCTTTAATGCACATTTAAATACTCTCTCCAATGAAAAACTAGCAAAAGTTGTATGCCTGCACAAAGGAAAAACTCTATCCCTTTCACTGATGCCATCCAGCACCATTAAAACTCTCCACAGATACCCACATTCTAAGAGAAAAGAAAGCAAAAGGAAAACAGTTCCACACTGAAAATCCTGGGAGTGATCCACTCAGAGGCTCTTAATGCTACTGCTCTGATTGCCCTTAGATGCTACTAGAGACAAAGGAATGCAATTTGATTGTGCATTTGTAAGATGAAATTATATTCCCCTCTTTCCATCTTCCTTAGGCATTTGCAGTTTTTTTTCAGAAGATGCCATCAACAGTATAAATCTGCTGGGCCTAATGCAATGGACAAAGTCAGAGTAATCAATTCTCATTTATTAATCAGCCTCTATCATGATGTTCCATAATCATTACACAACAGTTTAGACACAATAATAATGAAGCTAACAGAACTAATGCAATTTGTGGCAAGATGTTGGCAGGCAATGGCAATAACATTTCTTGATAATAATAACAGTGAAGCAAATAGGTCTTGGTCGTAAGAGGAGTTATTGAAATGGACAAAAACACAGCTAGGAAAGGAGGGTTTAGATAGTATCATAGAATCAGTCAGGGTTGGAAGGGACCACAAGGATCATCTAGTTCCAACTCCCTGCCATGGGCAGGGACACCCTGCACTAGATCAGGCTGGCCAGAGCCTCATCCAGCCTGGCCTTAAACACCTCCAGGAATGGGGCCTCAACCACCTCCCTGGACAACCCATTCCAGGGCTTCACCACTCTCACGGTGAAGAACTTCCTCCTCATGTCCAGCCTGAATCTCCCCACCTCCAGCTTCATTCCATTACAGATGTACATGTTTTCAAGTTATTAAGAGAAGAAAATAAAAGGGGGAGGAAAGAAAAGGATAATGTTAGAGACCCAATCTGCATCATCAGAAATGAAGTCTCAGGCTGCGTCAGGGCAGGTTTAGGCTGGATGTTAGGAAGAAGTTCTATACAGAGAGAGTGATTGCCCATTGGAATCGGCTACCCATGGAGGTGATGGAGTCACCTTCATTGAAGGTGTTCAGGAGGAGACCTGATGGGGTGCTTGGTGCCATGGTTTAGTTGTTGGGTGGGTTGGATTGGTTGATGGGTTGGACGCAATGATCTTGAAGGTCTCTTCCAACCTGGTGTATTGTATTGTATTATTAAAACAAAAGGGCTCAGCTTTATACGAAATCACTTTTACTCTGAAGAAGGCACAGCAACAGCATTTGAACATCCTCACTGAATCCAAATGCACTGTGAGGTTAGAAGAGTCAGATGAAGGAGCAAAAAAATGAGCATTTCTCTTGGAAAAAATCTCTTTAATTACACATTAGTCTGCCTGGGACTTTGCCACGGAAAGCCTGCAAATCCTGGCTATTTGTACACACTACAAACAAGAGCCACCTCCAAAACTCTTTGCTACTTGGTTCTCCTTGCCTGAGAAAATAGAAGAGCTAAAAAAAAAAAAATAAAAAAATAAATGGGTAAGGGAGCAAAGCACAAAGCAAGGATCCTTGGGAGCAAAGTCTACTGCAAACGACACATTGCTGGGGGTGCTTTTAGCTCTCAAAAACATCCTTGTTCCAATGATCAGAGGAATTTCTGGGTGAGAGGGATCACTGCACCACAGAAGAAACAGTTCAAAGGGACAGCAAGCCACACAGAATAATTCTGTGGCAATATGACCCCTTGAAACACTCAGAGAAACACAGACCTGCACCTTAAAAATCTCAACTGCTAAAAAAGACAGGGTAGAAAAGAAAAAAAAAGGGAAAAAAAAAAAAAGGAAAGAAAAGAAAGGGGGAAAAAAAAAAAAAAAGCCTTGTTTATAATAAAGACTACATTCTGTAGCAATTTCCTAGATTCCTGGGGTTAGAAATCTAGATTGCCAATGGATAAGTGAGCCTTAAAATCACATCCCTGCTGACAAAAATTCATTTCTTATAACCGTCTCCATTTACCGGAATGTTGAATCTTTCCCATGGGGAAGGAACAAATGAAAATGTTATTTCTCTGCTCATGAACTCATACCTTTCTGTCTGCTTTTCACTGTTGGCAATTTCATTCTCTTCCAAATTTGACTAAAGCCCGTGACCTGGGGGAAATAATGTCTATATAATAATCTTCTGAAACTCTAATTCTGAGTCATGTTTTTTTGGATGTCGCCTCGCACTTTATGAAAATTGCACTGAGCTATGAAATGTAAGTGATGTGATGTCTCTGCCTTAACATAATCATTTTGTCTGGTGAACATGCTGCAAATAATAATAATAATAATAATAATAATAATAATAATCATAATAAAAAGGAGTCTCCTTTGAAAGCAACAAAAATAAAATTAGGGGGAAAAAGATAATAAAACCCCCATGCCCAATGGCAAAAAAAAAGTTATATATGTGGCACCCCGTTCCATAGGTTGATTTTCACTGCCCCATGGAAACAACTACTCACAACTGGTAGCAAATTAATGGTGTGAGAGAGGCAAGCAGGAACATCATGGCACTGCGGCTGAGCAGCTTAATAGCCCTAAAGCTCCCCTGACTGTGTGCTTCAGGGGGCCACACTAAATCCTGGCACAAAGTGTCACATCAGCACTTTGCTCCCAGTGCCTTGCCCTGGCTGAAACCCTACATTTGCATATGGGGAGAAATCAGAAGCAAGTTCATAAAACACCAAATGCCTGGAAAGCATAATTATTGGCTGGGGTCTCTTGAGCAGCTTGCTGAGCAAACTCAGCAGTGGGGATGTTTGCAGTTGATCAACTCTTCCCCCAAAAGAAGAAATAACCACAGTATCTGTTTATTGGATCCACAGCCATACACCAGCTTGCGTCCCTTCCTGCCTCTATAAATCCATGCAAACAGAGCTGTACATTACCAGATGTTTACTTTATTTTTTTTATCCACTATGACCCATAAAACCTACAATACAGTAGATCAAATGGTAGAAATCATTAAAAACTTGCTCTACACAAAATTGATACTGCCATATGTTTTGGGCCTTCCTCCACATGAAGCTCCACAGGTATAAATCTAGAACAACCCCATTTAGAGACCAACAGCTATTTCCAACCTGCAAAGATGCAGAGTATGGGTGTTGGATTTTGGTCTCTGAGATGTTTCTGGGATGAAAAAAAAAAATATGCCTGCCTCTTCTTTCTTTCTTTCTTATTTTTTTTTAATCCATCCAACTGAGAAATGCAAAGCAAGTGAGTAATGGTTTATTAGTTGCAAAAGAAAAGACAACCTGAACAAATTTTCAGGTGATATACTTGAAGATTAGATCTGCAGTGAATTGAAGCACACAGCAATGTATGTTTGCTGCCAGGCCAATATCCCTTAAGTAAGATTTTTTTACAGTGCATCCTAAATCTGCAAATTGGTAGCTATAAAGTGCATCTTGAATTGTGAAAAACAGGGGCAACCAACAGCCCAGACCTCAGACAGCACACAACATATTACAGAGCTCCACAGGGAGATGAGTTTGATTCCTCCAAAACAAACCTTGCCACAGTGAATCTCCTTCAAAGGGAGGACGCTGCAAGTCCAGCACATCCCTCAGACTAGTCAGGCAGAGAGTGACCACAGCACCAGGTCTCTCCAGGCAGGGGAATCCACTTCAGAACCTAATCCCACAGCCACTGAAGAAACACATCCAACGTCTCCAACTTAGGAAGACCCAGGGATAGCATGTCTGAGCCAAAGCCAGTTACACTAATGAAGGCTTCACTATTGACTTCTGCAGTATTAAATCAGGCCCCAGCATGAATAACAGTTTTGCAGTTTTATACTAATCATCTCCTCCATTTGCCTTCCACACACAAGAAATTTAATTGTGACTTCTTTTCCACAGCGTCTTTAGATCCTTGGATACAAGCAGTTTTCAAAGTGCACAGTCTAAATTTGGTGTTGTTAACAGTGGTGCTGTAATGATTTTTTTCCCCCTTTTACTAAAAAACCCCTTACAACTTTCTTACATGACAAGGGTAAAAGGTTCATTTTAAATAATCAAGAAAGAAAGAATTTCCATTAGATAAAGCAGTCAATAGCATCAGAAGCTAGCTGCAATTACTTGTTGCACTTTACAATGAAATCCTTGTAGCATAATAACCACAAGATGATGAAACACATTTTGTCTCCATTTCACATGACTGACCCCAATTTTGCCAAGGACATCTGAACACATTTAACATCCTGAAATCTTCCATTAGGATAATGAAAATACACATTATTGAATTCTGTATTTGCTTTATCGTGCTACAAATAGCAAATCCAATCTTTCTTACTTTTGGTGGCGACTACACCTGCATAATTGTTCACATTTCTCAGGGGCTGAAATAAGCCTCAAAATGAAGAAAGAGGAAGACATGGACCCCACCATCCATTATGCAGCAGTTTTGTGGTTTTATTTGCTGTATGTGTTTAGGAAAAAACATTGTGCACAACCTAGAAACCTACAAAAGATGTTCAACTACTCTTCACGACCCATACTACAACAAACAATGATGCACTATGCATACTTAACTGTAGGTGCTGGAGCGCTCCCTTGTAAGGGAGCAAGTGCCAGAGTTTATAGACGTGGAGTGAAATTCAGCTTTGCTTCGAGGTACAAATAGTTTGCTTAAAAAAACACTGTAACATCCATAAGCTTAGAATGGAGACACAGGGTCAGCCTTTTTACCATGCCTTTTAAGTGGGGGAAACTCCCAGTCACAGGAAACTCCTATTAAAGTCAGTCTCAGCTTTTGCCTGTTCAGTGCCGCTGACACCTACCTTGTATTTGGTCCCATGTCTATCCCTTCTTTGCATACAGCACTTTGCTTTAGTGTAGACCTTGGGAGACATTTTCATCTCTTTTTTTTTTTCTCCATAGATCTCAAATCACTGAAAATGAAGCCCCATGACTGACATGCCTAAGGCGACAGTGCAAACTGATTTGTGTCAGGGGAAAAAAAAACAACATCCAAACAATAAAATAAATCCAGTCCTTCAGGCTTCTGGTTGTATACAGTAAAGATGAGGCCTTCTGGATATGATAAGCATCTGAATATGAGGCCTACTGAATATGACAAATATTTCTGCCTCTATTTTTTTAAGCCAGTGGCTCAGTATTTCCTTTTCATTAGCTCTAAACTTCACTGCAGTGCTAGCTAGGATTGTGAGTCATACTTGCAGAATCCCTAATGTTTCATTTGGCTTCTATTTCAGAGGCTGGTACTCAGATACTATGAGAAATCAAATAAAACAGGCAGCCATCACCCCACTCTCTCCAGAAGCAGCGCTTCAGGTGCAGTCACTTATTCAAAAATAAGTATCCAATCATGGATCACAGCTTTCATCTGTTAAACTCTCTTCAATATAATCTTCTGAGACATTTACATACTATGTTTCCTACAGTCATTGCTCAAACCAATGCAATAAGTCTGTGTGGCAATGAAATTTGGATCATTAATGTCAACTCCCGTCAACAAAAGCGTGTCCCCATCTCTGTGCTTCCCTACCACAGTTTCAGAATCTCAAACAATGTCTCACATTGCTCTGTGAATCTGAGGAATTTCGTGGCAGACAATTTCAAAGTGTTCTTGTACAGAGAACTCTTTGGTGCTGAAAATTACAACACAAGGCAACAGGAAAGACATTCTGCCCTCGGACTGCACTCCTAGCATCTCTCTGCTATACTTTGCTGAAAAGACAGGTATGAAACAGTAAAACTCACAGTCCAATGAAAAAGTCTGAGCTTCCAATATTCCAGATAACAATTCTGTGAATTGTCTGGTAAAAATACTGTGATATTACCAGAGAGCAGTGACGTTAAAAGATATTGCAGCCTCTGGGATCAAGGCATCTCCATACCAGCCAAACCTCCCCTAGATCAGTTGATGGACCCATCTAATTTGAATAGGTACCAAACAATGCCAAAGGACGAGTAAGACATGCACAGATCAGCAGTGCACAGAAGTTTTGACGTGAGCCATGTCTCTTCTTGTGGCAGCTGGAAGCACAGCATGCTACACACACCAGTAACAGTGCACTCCTGTGACAAGATGTTCTAGGTGCTGCCTGTCTTGGCTTTCTCTGCTTTAGAGCAATTGTTTCTGTACACAGCAACAGAAAAGATGGAGGACAAAAATGTACTGCTTGTGACTTACAGGCCCTCCTCCTAAAGAGAGTGGATTTCACTGTTCGTACCGCACAACGTGGACCTTGTACAACCACATAGCACTATACAAGCAAAGGGAGATGGTGAAAAACAAAAACCTCCTCATAAAGCTTGATGTTTTAAAGTTATCACAGACAAACACGTACTTGCAAACATCTAAATACCTGGGAAAGTAAATCGCCTTCACTTCTATTTGTGCATTTTGATTCTCACTATCTGATCTCTAATGCAACCATTCAGCTGTATTCTAGAAGAAAAACTGTTACTGCACATGACATTGTAGAAGAACTGTTAAAACTTAAAGACTCCGGTGTTCTGGCTTACAGAGTGCCAAATTCACCCACATCCATTTCATCTGAAGGAAGATGAATTACAACAATGATACATTTGGAGAAGATCCTCTCAAGGCAAAAACCTGTTCCATAGAACACAGAATTTGAGCTGCAGCCGAAATGCTGGCTGAATTTCCAAAACCATTCAAGTTAAATAGATTGATTAAAGAATAGTTTCCTCTAAGGAAATTCACGTTAGAATGGTTGTGTAGCACTCACTTTGAGTGATAAGGGATGCATTCTCCATACCATTACACTACTTTTACTCTGGTGCAGCTCTATTTGTTTACTAATTCCAGTTCAAGGAAGGTGATCAAAATTAGAATCAATTGAGTCTGATACGAAGTTCTCAGATTTCTCCACTCCATTAACATCAATTTCTGCACTCCATTAACACCAGTTTTATTCTGGTGTAACTGCACTGATTTTAAAGGATGTACACCACCCCAATGTCAGTGCTAAAGAGAGAGGAAAATGAGACTCTACTTCTTTAACAATTTTCTTCAAGAAAATACCCTTTCCCTCAGACAACTAATGCAAAAGTGATACAGCAAGAAACACACAAATGTACTTGCAAAAATGTAACAGCTGAACAATTGAGCGAGTAAGAACCTTATTTAAGTTCTGACCCAAAGCCTACTGTAGTTGCTGACTTCTACATCAGACCCTTTACTCACTTTAACTGAAGTTAATACACCCGACAACAAAGATGCTGCAAGTTGCTAACAGCAGCATTGCCCTGCCGTGCTAAATGGATTGACCGTTGAACTCTAGTTGCTGAAAATAATTGAATTGAGAAAGACATGCCAGTTATTTCCACTGCTGTCCATTTTACACTAAGCTAGTAGTCCCCACGTAAATTAGATTCAAAGATGCAGAGCTCCATAGTACAACCACCTCTGACAGTACGCAAGGCTTTATGTAAGCGTGTGCCTGGATGCACGTTCGTGCAGACACATAAATATCAACGGCATGTATCACAGAAGATGAGCTGGTCTATTAACTTCAAGTCACTGAGAATTATACGTACTGAGATCAAACAAAGAATGTGCATTGACTTCAGTATGCTTTAAATCAGGCCTAACATGAAGAGATTGGGGAGGTCTGAAGTACAGCAGCCTCTTCAAGGTTTCAGACACCCGAGTTTAGCAGAAAGAAAATGTGCCATAGCCGTGCTGTTCCTAGAACACACACACACCAGTCTATACACACGTGGCTGTGAACAAACAGTTGACATTCTCTGCATTCACTCTGAAGCAACTGCTTAAATAAAAAAAAAAAATTGTACATGGCATAAATAATCCATTAGAGTAAATTCCCCAAAGTGTCAGGCTCTCTATTATTGATGCCTAATACTTCAAAATAAAATCAAGTACGATTAATCTTCTTACATAAGGAGTGGAAAGAAATCACTGGCAGTCTGTGTTAGTGGTTATCAAAAACAATCAGCTGCAGTTCCCACGTTCAACAAAAATGGGAAGATGATACTGTTGGAAAGATTAAACAGAAAACTGATCAGAAGATAGGGAAGCATCTCTCTATTTTTAATGGAAATAGATGTGAAAAAATCATTACAGCTGCGTTGCTAAGTATGCAGCACTGATGCTGCTGAACCAAGCATCAGCATTCAAATTCCTGGCAAAAAAAAACCCAAACAAACAAAATCTCAAACCCACACAATAGAACCCCACAAACCAACCTTGAAATGGGTTCAGTGGTTTAAGCTCTAACTCTATAAAATCTTGGGGAAAAAGTAATAATCTAACACAACACTCTGACTCCATCCATTCCCATTGGCTCTGATACTCTCTATCAGGGCACTGGCCCTTCAGTCCTAATTAGGGACTGGAGGACTCCTGAAACAAATGCATAATGAAAATAAAATGCCTATCCTAATCACTATGAGGTGGCTCTCAAACACACACTGCCACAGAATGAACACAGTGCGTTGTTTTCAATGTCAAATAATGTTTTCAGAGAGCCTGAGTATGCAAAGGTTCACTCAGATCCCTAACATCACCCATCCTGTGCGGTGCCACTGAATCAACCCTTCTTGCAGTGTTGTGCAGGACTGATTTCTCACCCACTAGCTTTCTGTTGCTGTGGTCAGATTTTAAGCAACCTTTCCCATAACTCTCCATAAAGAATGTCAGGTAGAAGAGCTGCTGAGAGCCTAATTCAGGGGCTGACCAATACCACAGAGCCATAGTCTGTAAGTGGCTAGGAAATTAATCAGGTGGGAGCACTTAAAATTGCCATAAGGAAGCTCATTTGGAGGAAAAAAAAAAAGTTCAAATGAGTAGGATTAGATAACTGCCAACACACTTCAGTCCATTCAGCACAAAATGAAACGCCTTTCTGTCAGACGGGTTGACCACCTTAAATTCACAACCAGACAGGAATACAAACCAGTTTCAAGTAACACAGATTAACTAACTATGCACAAAAGTTACCAGGTTTGTGGATAAAAGTGCAGGTCTTCCAAGACTGTATAAACGCTCCAACAGCCCAGCATTTTCCTTTTTAAGTGGAAAAAAACCCAACATAATAAAATCTAAATAAATGCTTAATTCACATAGGAACATAAAATTGACAGGCTTGGATTCAGCAGTATTATATCAGGAATGCACAAGTTGTGTTTTGGTATTGATTAATGCCAGCAAGGCTTGAATTTGCATGTAATTTACAATCACTTCCTTCAACAAATGTCTTCATTTAGTATTATTATGAGTTTGGCATGACAAGATTATTACAAATCACTCTCTATCAGGAAGAATCAGTAAGAAACCCACCATTTATTTGGAAATACTGCAAGACACATGATTGGGTGAGAAGGTATAAACATGGCTTATGTAGAAAAGTGCTGAACATTACTCAAGTGTATTAGTGTCACAGGCAGATCAGGAAAATTATTAGTTCTCTCTGACAGCATTCACTATATGCTGCACCCAAATACATGGAAGATGTAGTCCCTCCTCTCGAGGAAATTACAGCCTAAATTGCTCCATGTATATTGGGCTAGTGGTAAAGCCAGGTTAGCACCGGACAGCAATAAAGGGAGGTCAGGTAGCAGCATATGAGCCAGACAGCTTTGCAAACAGCAATAAGCTCCACAAGCCAGACTGTCAAGAAGGGGCCTAAGAGCTCCGATTTGCATGCAGTGATAGATTAAAATCAGACAGTCAAAGTAGTTCCCCTCCCCTACACCATCTACTCCATTCCCCTGATGGCAGTTGTCATCCCTCCACAGCATAGACAACTGAATGGCTCATGAAGCAGCTTCTGGAGTGCTCAAGTTTTCAGCTTGGAGTATTATGTCTTCAGTTTGAGTTTAACTGAATATGCTTTAGAAGCCATTTGCTCATCTGCCTTGCAGAGGAGGTAATCTCCATCACAAGGGCAGGACAGACAGCTTGAGGGCCATAACCTCTTCAGCTGTTTTTTGCCTTTAATTTGCCACAGCTTGCAAGTCAGGGACCTCATGCAGGACCTAAGTCATATGGCTGGATTTCAACAAAGCACTTAGGACCAATGAAATCTGCGGAACAACCGGCGATTAAAGTCAAGCAGGAGTCTAAACGCTAAGCCGGATTGAGATCATCTAACCCTAGACCAAGACACTGGGCTTATCTGGGCAGCTCAGTCGACGTAATTCTTCCATCAGATGAACAGTGCTGTCTGTACCAGCCTTTTTATTAACATTTACTTGAGTAATTTTAGATGCTAGTATAAAGGTGTGTGTTTGAATGAAAAGCTTTAAAAAGAACTATCGCAAAGATCAGAGGTTTGCAATGAAAAGGCCAGGACTGTAAATGCAACAAAAAACCCAAGAAGACAATGCAGAATTTTTCCAGCTTTTATCATCCATGCTAAGTTTGCAAACTGCAGATCATGGCAGATACCAAAACATCATTTCATTTTGAAAGAAGTCCATGCAAGTAACACACGCTGAGTGGTATTATCTTATGGGAGTTGTTTTGGTAAAAACAAATGGCCCATCCTAAAGATTAATGCTTCATGCCATGTACTCATTTTATTAATCCTACCTTCTTCTTTCCACTGGCCCTGGTAGTGAATGTTGTCTGGAAAACTGCATGGAGCCAGATGGTTAAATATTGGAAATCTATACTAAAAAGATTAAAGTTACCCCACGACAGGGATCAGTCATTTGCAGAGATTTCCTAATACAAACGGTGACATTTGTTTATTCAGACTGGCTGGATGAGCCGTACTCTGAGGAGAGCCTAATTACTTCTCAAAGATTTTCAAAACATTGGGGCTCAGCTGCTGAGCTGCAGCGAAAGGGCTGAAAGAAAATTACATGTGCAAACAGATATACAAGTAACACAGACAGATAGGAGTGACTGCTCTTCAAGCTGCCTTTGAGCTGTTAATTCTAACACAGTATGTGGAAAGATGTCAGTGCCCTGGGTGAGTTAAGCACTTACAAGCAGCCACTGGAAAGACTCCAGCGCCAGTCACAGTGGTTAAATATTGCAGTCCTGGGTGCCATCACTTTTTTGGCAGAAAAGCTGTGCACAGCCATAGTCTGAACACCTACCTACACACCTACCAGTCTCAACACCAGCCCACTCTAATGCACTGTAACAAATTCCAGCCCTCTTCATATCGGGAAGTTACGTGTAAATTAAACATACTGCAAGGAGGATGGGAGTGGAAGAGCCAAGTGCGTTTTCCACAAGTTTCAAAGTCTGAACAGTGCTTACTAAATTTCACAGTAGCCTTTTTTCCCAGTTGGATAAAAGAACTGGTATGTCCAAGGCCACTGTAATTTTCAAACCACTTAGATTAAACCCTCTTGTATTCAGGAAAGCAGTGAAGCACATGCTACACTGCTTACAAAACCCCACACTTTAAAGTGTAGCACGCACTTAAATCCCATTGACTTCAGTTACACGTGTGTGCTTACACACTCTCCTGAACAAAATGGATGCAAGCATGTGTTTAAACTTGAACCTATGCTTTGTTCAGATGAGACTGTGAAGAGAAGTGAGTGAAATTTAAACCCATGTGAGAAACCCTGCTTTTATCACTAAGCAACGAGGCCTTTCCATCAGCAGGGAACATACCTAGGTGCTTGGGGCAGTGAGAAATATCTACATATAAGCACTCTACTTTTCATTCAAAAGGACATAGTGGAGGGGGGAAAAAGCAAAAGAAGCCATTTACATTGAATCTTTTTATACTCACTATACAAATGCTCACTTCATCGATACAAAAGCACTGACAATATTGAGATTGTGGCCAGGACAGATGTTAACTTCATAACAGCTGTCGCAGTTGAAGACATTGCAGACTCCCTACTGGTCTTTATTGCTCCCCCGTTGTAAGTTACCACATGTACAGTGCAGCCAGCAGAAGGCATCACGTGAGTGCACCTTCAACCACCACACACAAAAATCAACCACATTTGTTTACAAAAGCAAAACATTTGAGTTCTGGCTGCATTTATTCATTGCTGACTGGTGAAGGAGATGCAGGAATGCTCAGGGTATAAGCAGGAGACTGCAGCAGATAGGGTTAAGGGACATCTGCAAAATTCACACGCGTGCTCCATACTTTATCTTACTTTATAGTAATGTACAAAAAACATAGCACCTAACAAATAAGGCTAATTAAAAAATGGTGTGTCTTGAGAAGAATTACAATTATTTGGCTTTTTTTTTGTGTGTGTAAGCAAATCAATTGTAATGGGCTAGGCCAAGATATTCAAAAGCATGTGAAAACATCCTTTTTGCTGTGTATAAACTTCTAGAGCAAAACAAGTGAAAAATAAGCCACCAAATAAGTACTTTTCTAAGAAGTTATTAAAAAAAATCTGATTTGTGAAGTATGTCAGCTCCTACCATCAAGTGACTATGTTATTACTTGCTAAATAACACAGACAAGGTGATCTGCTGGAGTAACCTGGCACAGCTCTAGTGAAGCCAGTGGAACTAGGCTGGTCAATGCCAAACTTGAAATCCAGGTACTAGACTTGTATGGTTTTTCTGTTTAATGCAGTGCATTTTTATACCCCTAAAAGCACTGACTGACTAATGGACAGCAACTGTGAACTGGCTTCTGATTTTTAAGATCACTTATTTACTTACACATAACATTTTGGTGTGATATCCTTTCCTCTCCTGTGATATTATTTGAAGTTTCAGAGGGGGGTGGGGAAATAAAAGTTAACTTTAGTTATGACCTTTTTGAGACAAGGACTGTTAATGTACATATATAGAAACTAATGACAGGAACTCTCAGCCTCTTAACTGAGGTCCTGCCATAGTACCAAAATAGAAATCATTCTGGTAGTAGAGAGAAATTCAAACCAATATGCTTTGCACATCATCCCTGAATCACCTTCCCCTTTGCTCCTGCAGCAGCTCTGCCATACGTGTGATTCATGGTGCAGGAAAATATTTTCTTCCAATGTATATGCACAAACCTCATGAAACAAAGTGTGATTAACTAACCTTAAATCAAGGCACTTTAATTTGGAGAAGTATGAGCTTTAAAAATAGGTATTTATTAAGGAACTGAATTTCTAAGTAGTATCCCTCTTGGCGGTATAAATATCTGACTTAGACTTAATCAGGAGCACATCTTGGAGAAAATATTAAAGTAGCAGACAATTTGATACCACTGCAAAAAAAAAAAAAAGCAATCAAAGAAGAGCATGGCAATAAATTAATAGAAAAAGTTATATATTCAAACCAGACCAAAAGTAATTTTGTAAGTCAGCAGTAAAAAGTTAAATAAACACTAATTTAATCTGTTTTAGATGCAGCAGTCAACAGATGAAATACGTTACTGCTCTCTAGCTCTATGAACAGAGTCAGCTCATACAAAAATTGAAGGGGAAAACACATCCCCGTTCAGGCCCTAAGCACTGCGGAAAGCACAAGCCCAGAAACATGAGAGAGAAACAGACCTATTGGCTCAGGAAAGCTGTTTTTAAGAGGGAAAAGTGCAAAACAGAGTTTTGATGCAAAGACCTCCAGACAATGGTTGCTACCTATTGTAACCATGCTGCCTTTCTATGCACTTTGAGGCAGCTCAACCATCCTCTTACAGAGAAGCAGCACTTCATGTTCCTCTGGGGTATGCATAGAAAGGACATGACTAGCTCCTCCAAAGAGCTAATCTGTCTCAGAAGCTGCAAATTTCTAGGTAATGTGGAATGAGGATGAGAAAGTTGGAGGAAACAGAACCAGAAGTCAGTGGAATTCAGCAGTAACACCAGCTGGAGGACTCCATTCATGACGGTCCTTAAGAGAGGACCTGGAGAATATTTGAAAACAAGGCTACCAGTAACAAAGGAATGCAAATGATTTAGAATCTGATATTATACATGTAAGTGAATGTGTGACAAGCATCACCAATATTTCATACACTATCTGAAGCTCACTTTGTCTTTCACACAAGTTGCAGCAAACTTACCCTCAAATAAACATCCTGGATGATGGCTTCTACAAAAATAATTAAGAGGACAATTATTGCCACTCCAGTACTTGTACTGCAGACAGGCAAGAAGAAGAACTTTATAATGAGTGAGTTGAGAAATGAATGAAGAGCAAATTCAAGAGCAGGGTAATGAAAATCAGACAACGAGAGCAAAGTGGAGGAAAGAAGCAAACACTGGGGACTGAAATAGAAAACTGAAAGTAAGAAGCAATGATTATGCAACCAACAAAGCTAATAAACGGAGGCTTTGATTCCAAAAGGTACCTAAGCAAGTGCTTGTTGTATAAGACATCTCACTGAGCTCCCTATGCCTACAGCCAGGCACACACCTGATAAAGCTGTTTGGAGGTTAACTCAAAACCAGCCTTCTTCATACCCTTCCTTTAAAGAAGTGAATGTAGACATTTGGATGCTGATGGTTTTCCAGTTAAATGCAACAAATCAACCAGAACAAAGTCCTTTGAACCAATGTAGTCCTCTATAAGAAAGAATATGGTGATCAGAGTGGTGCTAAGTGGCTCCTTGCTATGAATGAATAATTATGTTATCCTTTTATTTCTATAGAATAGGTAATTTAAGTAAGCAATGTGTACTTAGTAAGCCAAAGCAATAGCACAACCTGAAAAGTACAGGGAAACACTGGGCAAACAAATGACACTAGGGATGAATGAGGAAGGCTATTAAGAAAAAGAGTGGCAATCACACAAGGCAGGGTAGTTCTTTTCCTTTCTCAAGGTCAAGGAGTGCTTCTACCAAGGAGGAAAATACAGTGCCATCATATGTCACTGCATTAATACATCAGAGAGCCTTCCAGGAAGATCCTCTGCTCTTACTACCATTTGTAGGACTATTTTATTATTTTTTTATAATTCAACAACATGAAATTTGCATTCCTTGGATAGGGAAAAAGGATGGCATATAAAGGGAGAGACGGCTGAACTGATATTCATATGCAACATACCAGAAGAATGCAGAAGTGGAGATTCAAGGGAGGTTGGAAAAGAAAAGGAGACAGCCACTAGTACTACAGACTTCCTGCATCACACTCTGCTCTCCAGCATGAATTGCAAAGTCTCTTCCCCATCCAGACTAAGCATCACCCTGCCCTGAACAGCTTTTGGATTCCCCACTCCAGGGCACTCCAGGGAGGAAACTGTTTTGGCTGAAGATCTGCAGGAGCAGGTGGCATTCACCAGCTGCAAGTAATTTTGCTCTTGTTGGCACCGCAGCAGTTCTTGGACTTCTCACAGTTTGTGTTCAGTGGGGAAGGGCGAATGGGAAGGAAGCAAACAAGTCCTTGGTGGTGTTTAACAGCATCCCAGGCTTCACGGCTGCCTCTTCCAAGCTGGCAAATCTAAGCACACAGCAGAAGACATAGTGCTTTCAGGAGAAGCCTGCATGGATTTGCCAGCACGGGGTTCAGGCTTGCTTGTGCTTCTGTTCTCTGCTGTGTGAACACATTGCCTCTGACACATCTGCCACTTCAAGGTGGAAACAATCCTGCAAGCCAGATGTTAATATTGCAAAGACAGGAAGAGAGGAGGAGAGCATGGCTTATCATCAGGTGATAAGTGATGTCTCTGCAGATGGACTAGCTAGCATCAGAGCCTTTTGGAGAGCCCCCAAAACGTTCCTTTTCCCAGTACCTGTGCTGCCAGTTCTCCAACCTCTGTGTGTGAATGTGCTTATCTACAGAAACAGGGGCTGCAGCTGGAAAATTTCTGGGGCTACTGCTACTGCTGTGCTTTTGCACAGTATCACAAGTACTGTACTATAAACACTTCAGTTATTACCTTTAATATCACATTTCACCAAAGAAAGCAAGCAGAGTCTGAATACCATAAATGTAGCAATGCCATTAAACTGTTTGTCTGAACTTAAGTTATTTCCATCCTCAGAAGTCATCTGAGAAATCAAAAGATAAGCATGGGAGTAGAAGAGGCAGCAGTTATCTTCCTTTCTCCATTACTCATCACAGCAGAGGGAACCTGAAATTGCAAGACCATCTCTTCTAGGGGATTCTAAAAAGTGTTTTAAAACTCTTAAAATCTTTTTTCCTCCTTTTGGATTTTTCTTTTAACTGTGCACTGTGAAAAGCCTTCCATCTGGCATCCAAAATGATTCCTCAAAACAGCAATATATTCCTCTTGCATGCACTGACATACCCAGCAGTCCAGCCCTCTGTTTAAAAGGTTTCTTTCATTTCCAAATGCCACAAGTATCATCGTGTGCTACAGTGATACCACTCCAAACACAAACTTCACTCTGAACCAGCCTGGCACACAATAGAACAGTCATTGTACCCCCCACCCCCCACCCCGCCCCCAAGCTCATCTTTCATCACCACCCCTGACAGACACATCCTGCTTGGCAGAGATTAACACTTTGCTAATGAAGTTATCTTTTATTATAGCTGGTGTCTATTCTGTCATTTAACAACAACCTCTTATCATCAGCTAAGGCTGAGCAATTAGTCAGCGCTATTAAGTTCTATTTCAGTAACAGCTAGAAATCTGTTTACCCAATGTACTGCACAAGTGCACAGGTAGGCTCTGTCTCTGTCTTGAAGCACACTGTTACACAGGTCATGGAATAAAATGAACAGCTAAATCATTCACAATGAAGAGTCACATAAATTACTTACTTTTCATTCACCAGCAAGTGGTTTTCACAGATTTCCCCTAGAAAGTCTTTTCCAGTGATGCTACACAACATGGCCAACTCCACTGGTATTATATGCTAACCTTGAGCATGTACCAAAAGTAATACAAAGAGGTCTGTTGAAAACCATCTAGCAGAAGTGAATGGTCACCATCTTGCAGCAAAGGTAGACAGCAAGCTCCTCAGTAATGAAAACTGCCCTGATCTGATTGCACAAGTCAAAGGACTATTCAGCATCATGCGAGATGGCTTTGAAACAATAGCATTTGCTAGAGCAAATGGTGGATGTGGCATCCATGTCACTCTGCGGGGAGGAGAGCTCAGAACATCAAGTGAGATGAGATATCAAGAGGTGAATAAGCTACTCCAGCTGAATGCACATTAACCCTCAGGTATAGCAAAGAAGAAAACATTTGCTCTGAATTGTTTATTTATTTTTTAAAGTTTAAACACAGATTTACCTTTGCTAAAGGAAAAGTCATCAAAAACCCTTCACTTGCTAATGGTCTAAGAACAGCAACGACCTAACGACATTTTTCTTATGGACAAAGCACCACCAAATATTTAGAAGGAATGATTACAGCATGCATTGCAACTTCACAAGCCTTCATATAATTACTTCCACCAAAACAAACACACAAATCTTCCAGCTCCACGCTGCCACACACACACAGACTCTCCCGAGCACCAGCCTTCAGCAACCTTCCTCTGATGGACACTTTTTTTCCAGGAAATGACACAGAGACATAGGTAAAAGGTGATTTAGATAGACTGCTGTGTCACAAATTGTCAGGATCTGATTTAAAGACCTTGCCTTTGTCAAGAAAGACAGTTGGGTGTCTGCTTTAAAGAAGTACTGGGAATATTTTCATCAAAGGTTCGAATTGAAAAACAGTGGGAGGTAAATATCTGAGATGTTGCCAAGAAAGACCGCTATATCCGTGCAATTACCATTAACAGGGGACAGCAGTGGTTCAATGAAGTAATTCAATCTGGTGTCCTACATTTTATCAGACAGCAATTTTGAGTTCTGACATAAAAGGCTGAGAAAGAGGATTGGACTCTTTTTCTGTGAAATTCAGCCTTAAATAGTTGCAATCAGGAGATGTGTTCTCTGCTTCAGGTACAATCCTACGATCCCTCCAAGTGACTCAAAAGAAGAATATACTGATATTCACTGTAACACTAATCACTCACGTAGGAACAAGTCACATTTTGAACAAGTTCTGGAACTGAGTGCCTGTAGTATAAAGGGAGTGTGAACTTCCTTACTTTACCAGTATTTTCTTGTAAATTTCGCAAGAAGACCTATTGTTTAAAAGATTAAACAACAGGATGTAGGCTAAATCACTAAATGTATCCTTCCAAGCTAAGAGATTGAAGGAGAAGTGGTATTTCCTCATAAAATGGCAAAACAAAAAGTCCACAGGCGCTCACTTAAATCAATACTACCACATAACTTTGCCATTCTCATCAATCCATCCATTTTGCGTGCTCCTGTTTCCTTAGAGGCACCGTCTTTCTCCAGGGTGATCCTATCAGCTATTCAAATGACACAGTACTGGTGATTCCCAAACTCACCAGGTTTGGACACCAGCTCTGCATTTCATCTCTGCAAGGTAGACCTGAATGGCACACAGCTCCTCTTCCTTGCTATTAGCATGAACTTTCAAGCCATCTCTGAACAGCGCTAACCCGAACAATCACCACTACGACCCTTTTTTAGCAGACTCACCAGACTTTTATCCTTTTAAGTCCTTTCTACCACAGTGCTTTTTGCCATAACTCCTTTATTTTAGCACAAGAGTCTGTAACTCTATAAATTCTCAGTACCACAACGCACAAGTTTTGCAAGGCTTTCCATCTATTTTAAATGCACGTAGGACTGCACCCCCAGTTGTGCAGAACATAGTCGCTCTTCTCGAAACACGATGCAAAACCAGGGCCACGAATGAAGCACTCTACAAAGGGCCTGCATATCCCTTTTCATGAAATGATACAGAATCTCCCCTAGAGACCCAACTCCACCTTTCCTCCAGAACATTAAGTGTACAATAAATACATTCAATGCTATTGAGCATTCTCCTTTAATGATATGAAACTGAGACCCTTGGAAGATGAAGGCTTTGTATGTGACAGCTTAACTGCTTGCAATCAAACTAATTTGCAGTACGATGACCTGAAATGAGTTTAAAAGCACCATAATGCATGTTTAGCAATCAGTGAAGCAATTCTTTATTATTCAGGCTCACATTTGCAATTTGTGTCACATGTTACAGGAAAGAGGAAGAGGAAAAAGAGGGAGAACACACAAAAAATAATTATTTTGCTTTGCAAGAGCTGATGAGTAAAACATGAGCTACGTGCAACATGGGGCATCGGAGACTAAGTTTAGACTGATAGCAAACCCCGAGCCTTTCTGCTGCGCTTTCTGCTGTGTTTCAACAATGAACGGCCAAACCTGAAGGCCTGACATTCTGTAATCTGATCTCAGTTCTGCTTAGCTGTGTAGGGAACTGCTGCTGTTTACTGGGTTCCTTGTTTAAGATTTGAACAATCAACCCAATTCAATGAAGAGCTGGAAAGGTTAGCGTTTTAAACTCAAAGCATTTCATTCGAAGAACACAAGCATGAATTAGGGCAAGGTTCTGTGGTGCATAAGGAATTATCATTCAAAGGGATGAAGTCCTGTCTTGACCCAATTCCAGAGCAGCTTACTTATTCTGCTTGCCTAAACATTTCGTAAATATTGAGTTAATTAACCACGTTTCTCTTAACCTCCAGAAAAATACACAGTTTTGTTCTCCAAAACCAGTTGTTTTGCTCCAGCTATTCTCAGCATCCTTATTAGGATGCTGGAAATATAGACATGCCTGCTTCTGCTGCTGTTCTTGCTACAATGGCCATGTTGCTAGCAAACTCTTAACGAGTCTCAATTCTCCCTAGGAACAGCACCACAGTTTATAAATGCTAAAATTAATAGACTTGGGGTAGGTTTTATTACACCTAATGTCTTTAGTTGGCAATGATGATGCTTCCCTTACAGCAGCTGTTACAATCAACTGCATTTTCAATGGCTCCTGGAAAACAAAAGACAACACCTAAAAGATTTCAGATAAAGAAACACCAGGGTTTCTAGGTCTCACTGCTCCAAATCAAATCTCCTCCACTAAGGTCTGCAAATACTAATAGGTAATTACTACCCACAGAGAGATTTCTACTGGGAATCCTGTCCACTTTTCTTGAACCCAAATTTACTATCCGAAGATTCATAACCTCTGTTGTCAGCTTCACTTCTGCAAAGAATGGCCACACAGAGATTTTAAAGTGGAGCTAAAATGGATTTCAGTATACCCTTCACAATAATAGTTGGCAAAACTAATTACAGGGAGAAAATTGGAGATCGTTCATTACTCCACTAAGCAAATTAGGATTTGTTAACAAAGATTTATAGTGCCAAACACAGGATAACAAGGATTGTCTTTTCAAGTGCATTCACAGGGGACATGACAGTTTATTAAGTGTGGTGCCAGCCAAACAGCCACTGCTGGAGTGCTCTCGTAGGCCTCAGGATTTCAGGTACACACTTTTGCACATGCAAAATACATATAAACATTTGGCTTGACTTAAGTCAAGAACTAAAAATAACTGAGCAACTTAACCTACTATTTGCCAACATCCCTGTGCATTGCATCCCTTCTTTAACAAGGGATGGTTGAATCAGTAAACCTCTTTCAAATGATGCTTTTGATCTGTTTCTCTCTTGTAGAAACTCATGAGTCTTACTGTACCCCCCTTGAGTGGAGTCTTCTAACACACTGCCACCTGAAAAGAGTCAACAACATCACAAACTTGACCACCTCAAAGAACCAAAGCCTAGGCTACTCCGGATGGCTGCCATCGCATACAGACCAGGAAATGAAGGAAAATCTACTGGCTTTAAGGGCTGATAATCTGAGCCCAGAGAACGTGCTGGCGTAACTACTTCCACATTCCTTCTGTAAGGTAACATCTTGGGTGAAAACCAGTACTATTGCATAGTGAAATAGCTGGCCTTATTTAGGCCAAATAATGGCCTTCCGTCATCTCCGTACTAATTCTGCTGATGCTCCACTGGCTCTCCTTGGGATGAGTTTTTAGAGCTCTGAGTAATGCAATGCAACATTGCACAACACGGCGTCCCAGTGGCATGCTGTAACTACGCAAACATCTGCTGAACTGAACCCACTCAGGGCCAAATTGGATAGCACAACTGATTAGCCAGAGCCTTTGGGAATACGCTCACGATTTATGTTTGTCTGAGTCACCAGCCCATGTGCAAATCATATTTTTAGTTTTTCTTCCCTCTTTTTTTTTTTTTTTTAAGGTGGAGCAAGAGCATTGTTTGGGAAAGAAGCATCAGCAGAGTTTCTTTCTACCTTCCCAATATTATTTCCATCAATGGTTTACAACTGAACTCGATTCACCTCTGAAAAATCCACTAGCCACTCTGCTTTGGGAGGAAATAAACTGCTAACCCAAACCAGGCATTAAAATGTTCAGAAGCTGCCACCAAATCTTGAGAAGCAGACCAAAGAGAGAAATGGAAACAAGTTGCCATAAATAGAGAAACTGTACAACTGCCAAAGAACCTGAGAAGCTTGGAAATTGGGTTCGTTGTTTAAAAACAAAATACTCAGTTATTTAGGTTTGGATGTCTGTCCTGTTTTGTGTTGCAAACCAATGAACCAACTGTGTGCCTTTAACATGAATTTAGCTCATGCAAAAAAAAAAAAAAAAAAAAAAAAAAAAGACACAAAAAAATAAATAATTTCTATGGACAGAGCAAAGAAAAAGCTTTTACTATTATTCAAACTCCAGTCATATTCCACAACATCTCTCTCAACCTCCTGAAATGACAGCTGGACAGTGTTAACAACTCACCTAACTCCAATAAATTGTCTTTTAAAGCTTAGGGGGAAAAAAGGGGGTGGGGGTAGATTTTTCCTGAAAGTCTAACTACTTTTCAATTATCTATCCGATTTCTCTTGATGAGAAGTAATCCGTCTTATCATCTGTCTTTGATGAGAGACAATGACATTTTAGAATGCAAAAAATTATCAAAGACAACTGGGAGAGGTCCAGAAAGTATTTAGATATGATTTCTTAGTGGACACCAATTGTGACAGCATGACTAAATTTTTGTTGTTCACATGCACCAATCATAAACTGGACTGATCCCCCAGAAAACCTTAAAAATAGGTCAATACAGAGGGTTTATAGGAGAATGAGAATGACTTTTACCTCTGCTGCTTCTTCTCAGACTAATTTAACAGTTGTATACAAAGGAGAGGAAAGTGTCTGCTCTGACACTGAGTGCAAGATCCCAGCAGCAAGGAAAATGGCTTTTCAGCACAACCTATGGAACACTAGCACTTTTCGAAGAAGTAGAAGATAAGCTATTTCCAACTGAGAAAAGACTTGTAGAGGTACTTAGAACTCCTCAAGTTTGCATCATTAACGCCCATTGAACAGTTACTCACACATGCCCTGCTTTGCTGAAGGTGCACAAGTAGAAAGTCTGTTTAATCAGCATCAGTCCTGGTTAGGTACCAGTTAACTTGAGTCACTTGAAGGAGATTCCCAGCTCTTTCTACTGGCTTCATGGCAAAGGTGACCTGTTAAAGCAGGCCATGTGAATACACTCCCCAAAGCATGGATATCTTTCCTTTATCTACTACTTCTCCTGAAGCACTAATGCCAATGCAACAGTGTAAGTCCAGCCTCCAACTTTGTAATTCAGAAATTTACCAGTAACAGCATAAACTAGGTAAGATTTCAGCCTTCACCACGACTTCTGGAAGTTTTGTTACAATTTAGTAGGATGGAACTATCATACAGAGAATAGAAAAGTGATTTTGTATTACTGGGAGGTGTCAGGTTTATAAACATGTCCTTAAACACTCACTGACCCCAGGAGGCTCTCTACAGAATAGAAGGATCTAAAAGTTGTTTTTTCCTGTAGCACACGGAGCATCCACAAACACTGCAGACACACGACCCATCACCCAGCTAAGCAGAGTGCCTGGCACAGGCATGGCTCTTAAAGAAGATTCCAGGTCTCCATCACCTGGAGGTAAGTACATGCTAGGTAACACATCCTAAACACACGAATACTTGTATACTTGTATTTAAACAGCAAATATAAGCTACTTAATCCATACCTCAGTGTTCATTCACTTCTGAATAAAACCTGCTTCCATCTGCATTTCTGCTTTCTGTGGAAGATGTCCTCAGACAGCGAAGCTATTGTCAGTCCACTTCAACTTACCTGTTGCTCATGCTTCCTTTGGTGCACTACAGTACATAACATCTTCTAGTCCAAAGTACAATATATAGTGATCAATAATCTCCACAGGCAAAGGCTTTATTAATATCTATTAAACTAAAACAACTGGTTTTGTTTTATTTGAGAGCAACGACCCTTGTTTTGATGTTCTGGGTTAACACCCAACACAGAAAAACTAACAGTCTTTTCTAGTTAAAGGCTTTGGAAAAGAAAGAAGTCAATTCAAGTGCATATACTTTTGCACTTTGATAATGCAACAATTATATTTATCAGAAACACATGCTAATTGGATCACTCTGGAGCATTTTTCTCATTGTCTGGTACCGCAAAACACATCTGGGATTTATTTGTCCTGTGTAAGTTAATAAGGGTATGGACTTTTAAAAAACAATAAGTTATGATAATCCTAAAAACAATTTTCCAAAGTGGAAAAGGCAGGGGGAAAAAAAAACCTCCACATTTCATCCAAGTCTGTGCAAGTGTAAAAATGGCTTTAAAGACAGAAAGAGTCCTTAGGTTTCTATCTACTCCGTATTAGAGAAGAAAGAAAAAGGAAGTTAAAGAAGTCTTATTACCGTGACTGTATGTAAGACACAGTGTAGTCAAATGTACCACATTAACAGAACCTAATAGGGGATGTGTCCCCCACCTACACAGATCCAAATTAGTATCATTTCAAGTTCCAATACATTGGCACTAGAATATGCCAAAGCCTCTTCTTGCTACTAAAACCCTCACAGGGGAGAACAGGAAACTCTCAAGCTTTTTCCCAGAGCATAGGGGATGTTGACACCTTCCAGATCTTCACTTTACTGGACCAACCCACAGACAGCATGGTGCAAAGGAAGAGCAGATGGTTTTTTCTTCTGTTACCTCTGCTTCCTTAAGATGAAGCTGAACATTGTTCTTAAACCATGCATATTCAGCTCCTGCTATAAAGGGAACAAGGCTTATTTATAAAACCTTCTATCCCATGTCATATTTATCCCATTCCAGAGCATGTCTATACACATTCAAATGATTTGAATTTTAAGTGTCCAGACAAAGAAAAGCAACTCACTCTGGGGAAGACATTAAAGTTTCAGTCTTAATGCCAAATAAAAGTTGAGCAATTTGATATTATTTTTTCCCCCTTTGGCCCCTCTTTCTTTAAAAAAAAAAAAAAAACAACCTACATGACAGAAAAAGAACCCAAGGGGAATGCTGAAAAAAAGGAAAGCAGTTTTACCCTGTTTCATAACTTACCTTACAACGATTAGAGTATTGGTATCGTTATACAAAAAACCACCGCAGTACTTTTTCAGCTGATAAGGTTATTTCCAGACCTTACCACTGGCAGGAATACAAATGTTCAGTTTGTGCAAAAATCCAACATAAATCCAGCAGGACACAGCATTTCTCCAGGTATTAAGCAATTTTTGTGCTCGCATGTTGCGCTTCACGTGCGAGGTCACACGTAGGCAGTTTAATGCTGTAAGTTTCTTACAGGATCACTGACCTCGATGATAAAAATCATAGAATCAAGATTAATGTCATAATCTACTAATGGAAGAAAATTACTCCCTGAGAATCTGACAGGAGAACAACAAAGTTTTTCCACCATGTGATCAAATAATGCGTAGTTTCATTTTCCCCTGAGTTTGGATGAAGAGATAGAAGCAGGCTTTGATCATTCTATTAACCATAGAGAAGAAGTCTCACTGCAGTTTACCTACCTGTTTTTAGACATAAATAATGCTCTGTTTCTCATGCAGATATTAAAAAGGTAGAGAAGGTGTGCTTGGAGAATAGAGCTTTGAGTTACAAGTGAAACACGATAGCAGTAATTTCAAAACAAATCTTGGAGGAAAATCAACAATGCAGTGGATTAGCTGGAAAACATTTTTTACTCCCAAACTTATCTGTGGAAGTAAAAGGTACCTTGATGAATGGGTGAATAAACAGACAGGAAGACAGAGACTGTTATATCAATCAATGGGCATGCAAATAAATAACCACATAAGAGTGATCAATTATCAAACCACTTGGGGCTTGATCCTCTTCCCAATGACATAAAATGCACATCTAGTATAAATACAACTACAGCTGTGTTTTCCAAGATCATCTGTTACACATGGGGATTTTAACCAACAGGTAGAAATCACTGTGCTGTCTCTGGACTGCGGCACACAGAAGAGGAGACAAGATTGCAGTAATGGGCTCTCTAAAGTCTGTGAATCAATGAGACCTGGTACAAGGGGAAATCAAGATCCTACTGTCTCAGATTGGAGAGCTGTTCCTTTAATATCCTCTAACTGTGTCAACTAAATACTGTGGAAATTTGTACAGTAATTAATAGGACACCTGATTGGTTCCGGAACACACTGACCGCCATGTCTGGAATGTTACTTACAATGCACTTGCGCAGGAAGAAATAGGAAAAAGTTAAGATAACCTATTGGGCAGACTGAGATTGGTTATTTATGCTTGTCTCCATATAGTTAGGCACCTTGGTTCAGGAATAATGCTATGTTTTTTAGAGGCACATGTGTTAAAGTTGAGATGCACTTACAAAGTAGCCTGTTCCCAAGCTGGAAGGAGCTGAGCTCTGCAATAAAACACAAAGACAAAGTGAAAAGTCAGTGACGGTTTTTAACACGTTCCAATCCACATAGCTCATTACCAGCCCTTTCCAAGCTTTTCATCACTACATCACAGCACCAATGTGCTGCCCCTTGTCATCTGCTACTGAAACAAACACGGTGTTGCTTAATTTTTCCCTTTACATCTCTCAACGACTCCGAGATGGTAACGTGCTATTTACTGAATTCCAAGCTTCTGCGGTGGACGTAATTGCCAATTTATTTGACAGGCAGCTGGGTAATGAATTAATGATGGCATTTCGCCCTGCACTGAGACTAAACAGACACTCATCAACCAGCCTCCCTGACATGCTGACATTCAATGCCCTGGACTCCAGCTACTCAGCTTTGTGGCCACAAAGGGGCAGGCGGGAGGGGGAAAAGTGAGGGGGTGGAAAAGAAAAAAAGTAGACTGACTTCAAAACAAAAAGCCCAGTGGGTTTGGATGACTTTTTCAGTGTATGACCTGTTTGCCAATTTATTCCCGAAAGGCCCTGGTTAGTATACACATAGTGCTTTTCTAAAATGAGACATTTTGTAAACATAATTAGTAGTCTGAAATGTAAAGAACGCGTGGGCACGGAGAAGCCGCTTCACTCCATGTGCCTTTTCCTGGAGAATGCAGTCACTATAATTTCCCATTTGGATGTCCACATTGTTTGATAAACCAAGGATTTAAAAAGAAAAGGAACAAACAAACAAACAAAACTAAGAAACAAACCAACAAAAAAACCCCACCAAAACCAACCAACCAACCAAACAGAACCTAACAACAAATATCGACAATGTGAAACCAAAGCTCAAACCCATAACAGTAATTTAAACTAATACTACTACCGTGAAATATAATCAAAAGGTTTAAATGCTTAAAAAAAATAAAAGCATCATGAAATTCAGGTTGAGTGGGCCACAATCACGTCTACATTTACAGGAATTAAGGAGATAAAGGGGTTTGTTTCATTAGTTTTTCATCTAAGCAATGGGGATTACACAGCAGGTTCTCTTAGAGACATGGTGAGAGACCTAAACATCTCGGTCCTAATCCAGGTCACTGGCTGTTACATTAAAGGGTGAACAGCTCCCAGTGCTAGAGCCCTATCACCTGAAACACTTCAAACCAGGCTAGTCAATGCACAAGGAAGCAAAATAGAGGATAATTCTCTAGTGAGCAGTAGGTAGTCCAGATGACCAGTCTTTAACTACTGTTTCTCTTCAATTACCGTTTCAGTTCCTTAGCACAATCTCACCTTCAGTAATGACATAGCTCAGGGATTGCTAGGACCTGTGCAGGGCCCCCAGCCAGCCTGGACAAACCATTGGAAAAAGGCAGAACTTACATCCCTGCTATAAGAAACTATTGCAGGGAATGCCAACAGCAAATTCTATTTCTGACCAGTACAGCACTGACATAAGAGGAAAATAAATCCCACAAAGGGCTTGTGGTATCTCTTTTACTGAAGCCAGCATGGCAGAAATAGTGTGCCAAGAAATTTAACAACAAAATTCATCACAAATAATCAGCATATTACTGTGTGTGCACCAAAGCACTATCAAAAAGAGAGGTTTAGAGAGCTTGCTTGTATAGAGGGGAAGACTTTCTTGCTTAAGTTTTTGGAAGTTAAAAAGGTAGCAAAGGAAACCACTTCAATAGTCATTTTAGTACCACTATTATAATAATCAAACAACTGGTGGGACATCTCACATGAACAAATACAACTGCTAGAGAAATTTGGATGGAATGTGGTTCCTGACCCCTAACTCTCTCTCTCCTATGCGTTGCCGCCACGGAAGGCCTCAAGGTCTTCAAACTACAGATGTGGTTATCAAGCATGTGAGGGGTCCCACATAAATAAATAAATTCCTAAGTCCTTCAGGCACCATTCTTGCTGCTCTGGGGCCTTAAGCTCCCCCTGCATTATCCACAGCAAGATCCACCTGGTCCTATTGACAACATGCCTGACAGTGCCTCTGTGGTGCAGAGAAGGGACAGTGCCGGTTGGGGAACACATGGCCATGAGGCCTCTGGGCTCAGTCTGATTGCTCTGCTTTCCCTCAGCCTCCCTATGACCATGCAGCTGGGAATACCCACCACAATTCCAGCCATCACACAGCCCAGCTACTGGTTCCAACTAAGAAGTCCCCTCCATAGGCCACAATAAACTGGTTTGGGGAACCACTGCAGCCCTGCAACACCATGCAAAGAGTGCATTTCAGCACACTCTGGTTTAGCATCTAACGCATTTGCTTTCCTGGTAAAACATCACTTATCTACTGCCTTTCATCTTATCCTGCTTCATGCTATTTGAATTCTTTTAATTTAAACTATAGATCTACTCACAAAGTACAACATGTACAATCATTACTTGTACTTTTGTTTAAGCTACATACAGATGCCAGTTGAGTCCCAATCTTTCACTCACAGTTTTTAAAACTTACTTTACAGGCTGAGAGCTCCAAAGTTTGCAATTCTGCATCTGTGTGCAATTTTTGTCTGCTCTTTATTCCAAGTTTTGGGAGGATCAAGTATCAAAACAAAACAATAAAAAGGAAGAAAAAAAAAGAATAAGCAAGCAAAATATTTCCCACTGAATATTTCCATTCCTTCAAAAGCGATGCTGCAATGGCTATGGGAGGACAGTCGAAACATAGCAGTCAAATGACTTTCACTGAAAAGAAACAACTGTGCATTTTCAGGGCCTTGGAGTTTGCCGGATGGAAATAGAGCCCTTCACACATTGCATGCTGCATATGGAGAGTACAGTTTGCAAACTCTTTTTAATTGAAGTAAGACTGTGTTGCACATGCATGAATGACTACGTCAGCTGTGCTGTGAACTGTGTGTTGACAGAGCGTATAGGCTGAAGCAAGGGCTATGCAAGAAGACAGCTTCTCACCTCTTTTTGATAACTCCCAATAGCGAAAGGATCCTACCACCCAGTGCCCAGCCTTGGTACCAACTGGTGAATGTGATACTGTGTATGCAGCATCTTTACAAGCCCATGCTGAGTCGTGATCCTGCACTGGATGGTTCTACATCTCCTACATAAAGTGGGCCTATAATAGAGGTAATGGTTTCACTCTCCCAAACCCTTTGCAACATTTGACATTAGATACACTATTTGATATACACACAACCACCAGCAGAAGCCCATGAGCAAAATGCAAGTCACTTGCTTAAAATTAACAGGAGTGTGGGTTTCTTGTTTTACTTTTGCCTTTTTTTTTTGTTCTCCCCTTTTTCCCCCCACTGCCCTTTTTTGTTTTCCCTTTTGCCCCTTTTTTGTCCTTTTTTCCATTTTTTTCTTTTTTTCCTTTTTTTCCATTTCCCCCCTTCTTTTCTTAAAAAGAACTTCTGGCCCAGGAGCAAAAATGTAGCAACCCTCATGTAAGCATTAGTTTATTGTGTACCAAAGAAAATTACATCCTTGAGGTCTTGGAAGGCACAGTTATACCCATTTTGCATATATATTGGGCATTACTTGGGGAGCTGGGTGGAGAGAAAGACTGTGTTGTACATATTTGTTCTGGCTATTGTTTATGTAGGTCTGACTGAATGAAGGAACAGTGGGTATCATTTCAATTTCTGATGTCAACATCAAATTACTTATTTAATTTCATGCCTGGCGAAGCATTGTATAGCTACACGCAGAATCATTTCACTTCATTTGTTATGCTGTGTTTTCTTGGCGATTGGCTTGCCTTCCAACTGACAGCTTTAATTACGACATGAATTTGATTGCACTGCCGAGGAATTAACATAATGCAACAAAGCATTTAAGCACCCAACCTTAGACACACAAACACACACATACACACCCCTCGCGTACGCACACAAAGCAGCAGCCGCTGCAGTCGATCAGCTTCTGGCACACAAATACACGCGGAGCTTTGCTGGTGTTATTCCGCTTTAGATGCGGCCAAGATTGCTGGGGATATTCTGGAGAAGGAAAAGTGCTAAGGATTTCAGAGCGCAGAACCCAAAGACTGTTTCTCAGTTTGTCTTCCTTCAGGTCTGGTAGACAGGTGGGAGGAACGGGAGACAGAGAATTGAAAATATCCCCTCTTGGAGGCTAAAAC
Source organism: Picus viridis (assembly GCA_033816785.1). Lineage (NCBI taxonomy): Eukaryota > Metazoa > Chordata > Aves > Piciformes > Picidae > Picus > Picus viridis. Next base: position 8,952,855 of record CM066598.1, on the reverse strand, counting down.
CATGAGCTGTCCATAGGATCACACTGCAGGGGACAGACATCTTTCCTCCCTAAGGCCAACAGCAACAGGCATGGGGAGCAGGGCACTCCAGGACTTAGTCATCTTTGATACCTCACCATAACCTATACTCAAAAGCAAAGTACACAGCACGGTAGGAGCACAGAGCTTCAAAGCACTGGTGAAAGGGAAGCACTCTTGAAAGAGTGTGTTGGCTTTCATGAGACCTTGAGATGAGAATTCTAAGGTAGGGGGCAAATGGAAAGATTGCTGTCCCACTCCTTGTTTAGGAACAGGAACAATGTTCCATACAGAAATATACCAACTCTATCTCCTGGCTTGTGATCCCTTGTTCAGCAAAAGCAAGCAGAGGCAAGGCAGTCCACACTTTCTCTTGTGTGGCAAGAATGGAAGACCTCTGCTGCTTCCCCGCTGACAACCTGAGAGGCTTATACTATTTATCTCTTCATTGAAAGCCCGAAACCAACGCCAGAATCAGCTGAGAGTGGGGCAGGGCTGAGAGTGCCCACAGCAGCCTGTCAGCCTTCTGTAGTCAGTGCAGGCTTGCACTGCCACAGCATCATTACTACTGAAGCGACGAGTAAAGTTCATTTTGCAGACTTCAGATTTGTACCAGGCCTAGCAGTGACTTTGCAGCTGAGTGTGAGCTTCAGTTCCAGGGTAGATCAGGAATTTAGGAACACGCACCACAGAAACCAGGGGTTGTTCTGTTTTTCATTAGCAAAGAGGTGGCTGCATCCCTGAATACTCTGTGTGTTTACCATGCAGGTTAGCTGTAATTCTCACGTTTTCCTCCTGGCTGCTTTGTAAAACATGGCTAATAAAAGTACCCCAGGCATTCCAAAGTGGAAGACTCAATTAAAAATAAGTATATACAGAAAGATAAGGGAAACAAGTTGACCGAGCTCCAAGCTGAGGAAAAGAGAAAGCGCTGCCATCTTGTCTCCAAGCAAAATCTCAACAAAATGAATTCTACTACTGGCAAGATTTTGATGAGATTAAACTGACTTCAGCACCCTATATATAAAGGAGGAGCAGCTCTCCAATTTCTCTTTTAGGCCCCTGGAGCTACCTCTGCCTATAAAAGAAAAAAAAAAAAAAAAATCCAAGTTGTCATTCCAAAAAAAAAAAAAAATACTTTATAGGGGAGAAAGGCAGAGAGAGATGGGTTTATGCAATTCAAAAGGGGAGATGTAGTGGGGCACTCTCAAACGCTTGCAAGGGAGCATTTGAGCAGTCATTATTATCCCTAATCTAGCAGAAGTCAAGTTCTCTGCTAATTATGTTCTCTCACAGAGGAGCGTGTGCATGTGTGTACACGTGTGTGAGATGAGGACAAAGAAAGGAGTTGATGGAAATCAGTCTCACTGCATTGCCTCTGACAAGGACATAGGATATTCCTCTTCCTGCTGTCTGATGCTATTTCAAGCCTCATTATGAGAACAGTCTCCTGTTTAACACGGTCTTTTCATTGAATTATCCTCTTTTCATTTTTGACCACCTCTTTCGCAAATGCTGCAAATTACCTGCTTGGATCTCATTAGCCTGGAAAGGAGTCATCCCTTGTAAACACACTTTGCATCAATCTGCGTTACCCAAGGACTGTAGGTACAGTTACAATATGCAGAGCTGAAAGATATCTGACAGGAGAGGGAATGAAGCCACTGACATGTCAGTTTGCAACTGGATATTCATTATATTATCTCCCTCATTCTGCATCTGTCACTGAGCTATCACTTAAGCTCCACATTAAAGCTCATGAAGATAACATTTCTGTTCCAACAGCTTACTTACAACTAGGGATTTGAAAATTGATCACCCACCTCAAGTATATGCACTTCATTCATTATACATATTTCCATACAGTAGCCATCCTTAATCCTACAGTGCTGTCAGGCTACATTGGTGCAGATCCATTATATTTCATGTCCAAAATTTGCTTTCTGACCTCAGGGATAACCTGCCTAAAGTACTTTATATTTCCATTCTGCCTTCTGTTGATTGCACAACTCCTTGTATATTTTTTTTTTCCCCTGACAAAATAGTTGTAAAACAAGAAAAGGATCTTCAGAGTAAATATTACTCTTTTCTCTGTATTTTTTTTCTGGACAGCTATCATTAGACAACTCACTCCTTGAAGAGATGCTATTTAAATCCACCTTATTAGGCTCCTGATGCATCTTTGTGCACTAGGAGACAGCTCAAGGTGGGTTCATCCATTAGCTGGAAGTATCGCCACCACCTTGTAAGCCCTTGCCACGTGAAAACATGGGGTGTTTGTCTTTGGGACAGAGACATGCAGGACATTATTTTCTGTATGAAATGAAAGTCTGGGAGAGGCCACCACACAGTCAGGTAAGATAAGAGTTACCTTGTGCATGTTTTTCAAATCTCGGCTGAACTGCCAACACCAGACCAGCGAGAGACAAAGCATAAAGGAACTTTCTCATCGAGCAAAACACATATTGTGTATAACATTTTAAAATAATCATTTTCACGTTTTAGGTTTGTTTTGAGCAACCTCTGAACCCCCATGCCCTCAGGTGCACTAGGGAACCTCTCCCCTTCCTTCTAATTCAACACAGTACCAAGGCAAAGTCTTCTAAAAACATCAGAGGAAAACTGTTTGAATCATGGAAGGGGAATCAGGGGTCTGCTGTTATGCCAGGTCTGATGCTGTGAGCTGCTGGGAAGCTCCAACAAGCCTCAGAGCTCTCCACTTTGCCCTGTGAGGAAGTGACAAGGCCAAATTAAAACCACGTTTATAAGGAACTGTGAATTGTTTTGCTGAAAGGTGCTGGGTAATTGTCAGGTTCACTGCAGCGACTTCTCAGCTTCCATAGGGTTGGAGCGAGATAGGATGGCAACGGTGACAGGCTGACAGTCAGCTGCCATCCACTGCTATCTGTACAGAGCATTTCTTCACTATCTCCTCTGGTTTCACTCTCCTCTTCCAAAGATACTTTACAGCCCTGACACTGACCTCACCTGACAGCTATGAAGGGAAGACTCTGAAGTGTCTAGCTGAATGTACCCATGAAGGCTGGCTCTGGGAAAGGAATGAGCTACTACAATAACATGACAGAGAGATGATGAAAGAGTGCTATAGATTTCACCTCTTCACAGGACAAAAAGTAAAACAAATAAGAGACCCAAAGGCACCCCAAGGTGGCTGTTCCAGTGATATGCACAACTGCTAAAAACTGCTAAACAAAAATCGTTAGCCGCGTGCCTTCAGGCTTAGATTTGCACAAGGAAACGGATCCTTTACAAAGGTATTTCTTTCCATGTCTGCTCAATTTGGTTTTATTGGATTGGCCTATAGAGGACACCAGCTGGTATCTGTCATCCAAATCTACATGGACAAGCTATCGATAAAATCCCCCTTTCCAAAACGTGGGTTATTTAAAAGCAGGGCCAGATTGCTGGCTGATACAAATTGGTCTCACTGATGTAGCTATCCATGCTTTTACCAGCAAAGGATCTGACCTACAAAATCCCCAATTTACATACTCTTGTGGGACAGGGCTGTCTTTATATTCTCATGTAGCACACAGGACCCAGAGCCATGAATAAAACACTCAAGGATTGCGATGGTACACATAATAAATAATAATCCAACTGCTGGAACAGAAAGATTTCTGCAGTCATTCCCATGTCAGAATAACTCATGCGAGTCATTCAGTGAATGGTCAGCATTCTCCAACAGAGAAAAACAGGCTCCACAGAGCTGCCATCTTAGTATCTTCCACAGCAGTTTAGGTAGACAATAAAGGCAGAGCTTATGCTAATGTTGGCCATGTTATATCTATTCATTATATATAAATTAGCTGAGTCTCTCTAAAGACTCTAATACTTAGCATAAAGACAGTATTTAGCCCAAAGAAATACATTCTCTTCCTTCCCCATGTGGGGTTCGAAGAGGCCATCTCACTTCTCAACTATGCAGAACACTTTAATTTCATTGAATGGCCTTCAACTATTTCAAAACTAAGTGTTTTCACACACAGACACTGAACCAAGCATTAAGAAGTTGACTGAATTGGGGCAGGACACCTAAGTAACCTCTTCCTCTCCCAACCCCCCCCCCCCCCCCCCAAAAGGGAAGAGGATTTTAGTAAGAAATTATCCCAAGAAACTAAACCCTGTTATGACTTAAACCCCTCAGAAAACTGCGGCAGGGGTTAATCAGAGCAGTACTGGCCTGCAGGAGTTGTACTTACGTCACTGAGTCTTTCCCGAGAGCTGCTTCGATGGAAGCCTTTCGATTCCCCACTGGCGCTTTCACTGTCACTGTCTCGGCAACTGTTTTGACCTGGCTTGAGCTGTAGGAAAGAGAAAAACAGAGCAAAAGTTTAAGCCTGGCTGAGGTGAATCCCCTTGTCCACTGCTCCTCTTTAACCCTACCCTACAGCCAAACAAAGCGATATTTATGTGGTGCTTGAGGCACTGCCACTGGCATGGTGCAGCCTCGGTGACGAGGCAGCATCTTCAGGAGACCATGAGTGCAGAGAGCAAAGCAAAGCAAGCTGCTGTGCATTACAGCTCATGTGCAGGCTCAGAGCCTGCAGGAAACCACAGTTATGAAGACCTTCATTTTGAGAACCTTTAAACTGCTCAAGTTATTTATGCCATAGATGCAGTTATTAAAGTTAAGATCATGTTGAAGCATGTGCAGAACCAATCCCTCCCTCATTACACCATGAGTATTGAGGATCTAAGATCAATGGAAATCTCCCCAGGGGAAGGAGGCCTTTTGCTGGACTAGCCCCTAACAACATTGGCTGGCACTATAAAAAATTTTTGACTAACCTCAATGTTCATAAAACAGCATGATCTGCTTAATAGGTATCAGATTGTTTTTTTGCCATTTCAAACCAACTTTAATGAACTTTACTGGCATTGTCATAAATAAAAAATGCCCCCAAAAAAATTACAAACTACATTTTCAATACAGTTGAGAACACATCTGCTTTCTCTTAGGCTGTGGATTGTGCAGGTCAACATGTTACAAAAGCAGCGTACTGAAGGTCTTTTCCAGCCTAAATGATTCTAAGATGCACCATAGATGTATGATACACACATGTCCACAAGCACATATAGATATATACAGCATGAAGAAAGCATGAGCTACATCCACTGCAATGCTGAGAAGTTATAGATCTGGTTTTGCCTATCTGTTCCTCTGTTTGGCTTGGATGCATTAAAATGTGGGTTCAGCCTTGCTGCTGCTTTGTTTCAAGTACCTTCCTGTGAAGACTGGTTACTTCCTAATTAATATTTAATAATTGGCTTCACCGGGGAAGTTTAGGCTGGAGTTGAGGAGAAAGCTCTTCCTAGAAAGAGGAATTGGCCACTGGAAGGTGCTGCCCAGGGAGGTGGTGGAGTCACCACCCCTGGAGGTGTTCAAATAAAGATTGGATGTGGCACTCGGAGCCATGGTTTAGGTGTCAGGGGGTGTTGGGTGGCGGGTTGGACTTGATGACTTCTGAGGTCTTTTCCAACCTAGGCGATTCTGTGTTTCTGAGGTTAACGCTGGCAAAGAGTCAGTTTCTGAAACTTAGATTTAAGATCACATACATAAATCTGGCAGCAGAAAATACTTGTTAAGGTACCTAATGAAGTATTTTATGAGACACCTACTACACTTAGCAATGTTCATCTAACAAATGGAAGACAACTCCTCCTTATTCTAATTATTAATATTCATATTAATCTCCATTGGACTGTACAAGGATAAAACCACTCATCTCCATTTCACAACTGGATACCAGAAGTTTCTTCTCTATGAAGTCTCTCCACCCACTTCTCCCCCCTCCCCTTTCTTCTATACCTTGTCATTTTTCACCAGTTCTCCCCAAAACATGCTGCACAAGCACACACAGAAACTCACAAATGCTTTTATATGTGCACATAAACAGGACCCTTCTGCTCTATTTCCCAGCTGTACACACTGCTCATCCATCTAGACTGCTTTTCTTTCCCAGGTTCATTAAAGCAGTGTGAAAAGCATCTTCACCCCCATGGTTATCATCAGTTTCTCCTTGTCGCTGCAAGAGCAAAACCTGTCTCTAGGTTTGGTCTGCATGTGCTGCTTCACCTTTACCCCTGATTCCCCTCATTAGTAAAAGGTAGCTTTGGGTGCTCGCTATTAGCCAAAAGGAAGGAGAAAGTACATAAAACTACAGGCTCAGACATGCAATTGAGTTCCAACGCACGAGCACAATCACAAAATATGGCACAAGTGTACTCTCAGCTCCAAGAAAATGTAACATAAGAACTAGAGCTATTTGTCAAACACTTACAATTTAATAAATAAAAGAAATACTCCACAGCTCAGCCAGAAAACCTCAAGTAAAAAGATTTTTTTTTTGTTTCAAATGGAATGGTTTATCAGTCAGATCTAATAGATCTAGGTAGCATTTTTTGGAGGCAGAGAGGAGGATAACAAATTCAAGAACTCTTATACTTCATATATAACTCACAGATCTTATCTAGGACCACTGTGCACTGTAATTTTATGGTCCCAGGTTTAAAATTTTACTACCCAAAGGAAAATGGATCAAGTTTCCCTGACTCGGTCTTTTGTCAACATCCGCCCTGATGATGGAAAAAACTCAGAGAGTAACTGGGGCCCGAAGAGTTTTTTTCCAGTCTCAGATTTTATTTTAGACCCTCAGTTTATTTTGTATACAGTTCTCACACATTGGTTACTTTCTAACTAATCACACCGACTCCTTTTAAAGTTCTACTGCATGGCAAATCCCAGCTATTTCCAGAGAAGAAGGAAAAACTCAGCAGGTGTCATTTTTCTAGACACAATTTACAAGGAACAAGAGAATATGACCAAGATATCTGAGCCTGAAACTCTGGAGGAACAAAGTGAACTGTATATACTAGAGAGTGCACTCAGAACTAAGTCCAAGTTAAGATTTATAAGCTTTCCATATTTTCCTTTCTTTTTTTCCAAGCTGTTGCTCCATGTGCCAAACTCTTGAGGGTTTACATTTTATTCCAAAATCCATCAATCTGTGTTAAATTAGAGGGGAAAAAAAAAAAAAAAAAGGAAAGCATGGAAATGTGCCCATTGTCTTCTTTTAAGAACCTAAAGTTACACACAAACACACATGGAACACTTAACGTGGATAGGCAATGGTTCATTTCCATCTACTTGCACAGATTCAACCACTGCAAATGAAAACAACAGTGAAACAATGTAGCGTTGCTCAACAAGCTCTGCAAATAAAAGACCGAATCTTTAATTACACTGCATGCTTTTGGTGCATTACTCTGGGGCACAGGGGAACCCTAAAAACAGTTTCCTCTTCAAAATGCAATTGTTTTCCTTGGAGAACACTTCAAGTGCCACACTGACAACTCTTTTTCCTTGTACCATTCCTGTCAGGGTTCCCCATGCAAAGAGCAAAGCCATAGTGTATCTCCCATGATGTCTACTGAAGTGTCTCTGAGGAGTCTCCTGCATTAACCCAGACACTACTTCTCTTATTTGCACTGAGCAGGGAAAGAAGAAGGGTTTGCAAAAAGTGCATTTGACTCTGCACTTCCAACATACAATGGGGCTGAATTTATCCATGTAGGGATTCATCCCCAGGGTCTCACAAAGATGACATTTTTCTAGCCTGGAAGCACAAACTTCTAACACCACTAAGTGGCTGACTCAAAGAACTTGCACAGTCTCAAGTATTCCCCAAGTGGGAGCGATGTGGTACAGGCCAAGAAAGTGGTCCTCAGCAACCCAAGTCCACATTGCCAGGCTGAATGGCATGGGGTCTGGGGCCACCCGGGTCTCTGATGCTTTTCTAGGAGATTTTGGTCATTTTGACCATCACCACATATTTCTGTGAATTGTTTTATTGCATTACAGAGCCTGTTGTTTTTAATAGCTTTCAATCTATTGGAGGATGCTGGAAGAGACAAAACAGAACTGGGTAACTAGATAATAAAATAAGAAAGGAAAAGAACCTCAGGTCTGGAAGGACAGCTCAAGTGCTGGGCTGGGACTGCGTTGGGGGTGGAGAAGGTGTTTTAATTTTCATTTCTCACTACCTAAATCTATTTCAGCTGTCAGGAAATTAAAGCAGTTTTCCCCAAGTCAAGGCTGAGTTGCTAGTGATGGTAATTGGTGGTCTCAAGCTTTTTTTTTCCTTTTTTCTCCCATTGACCTATTGAGTGCAAGAGAGTGGCTGGGTAGGACTTTGGTCCTTGGCCAAGGTAAATTCAGCACACTATAGTTTGGTGAATAGCACTTACTGGTCAGAAACTCAGTCAAAAACAACCCAAACACATCACTCTGTGCTGCCCTGTGGAGTAATGCAAAATAGGTGCTGGAGACTGCCATGAGGAGGACACAAAGAGAAGGTTACTGAGGTAGCATGGGGAGGGAAAGAGAAACATGAAATAGGCAACAGTAAGAGTGACCATCTGATGAAGAAAAAGAAAAGAGAAAGACTAGCTCAGGCCTAAAGGTCACAAAGAAACTAGCTGGAAACTGCCAAGATTGTGATTAAACCAAAATAGATGCAAAATGATCAGCAAGAAACTCCTGCAATAGTAACTACTAACAATAACAGTTCTTTCAGGGCATGGAGAGATTTTTCAGGTGACTTGCAATCTAATGGAATTGTTCTTGTATTAGGGAAATACTCAGCTCTATTTTATAACAGTGACAGTGCAAACTGAATATTCAGCTGCATCCAGGGAAGGCAGCTCTCTTCTGTGCTTCCTTCCACCACTCAAAGTTAAAGGGTAAAGCAGACCTCAATATTCAGGCTTAGGAGGAGGAGAGCTCTACAGGAATAGCACTCTTGTTCTTACATGAGTCAGACACTTCTGTGAAATGAAAGGATGGGGGCCATAAGCCATCAAACACTCCTAAGGATAACCCATAACAACATGGCTGTCACCTTTTGTCTCAGAAAGGAAAAGAATGAAGGACAGAGATAGTCGATCATGTTAAGAGGCATAAGAGAGGATGAAAGGACAGCTGAGCCCCAGACTACAGAAAGCATCATCCTCTCAGGACCTCAGTTGTCTTTGCTGGATCCTTAAACCACTTTAGATAATTCCATAGCAGCAGTGCCTGGTTAGCACATAACAAAAAGCAAAATAAATAAACGTACTGAGACTTTAGAAAAAGCCTTTTCCACAGAGCTTATATATCATGTCAGAAACATACTAATGTGGCTCTTCTAAGCTTCCCCCACTCCCCCCTTTTCCTTTTTTCCATAATAGATTTTAATTTAAAACCCCATACCGTTTGGCAGCACTACATCTACGGTATAGTTTCGAGGCGCCTGAGTTTCCACACCATATGGAATTAAAGGATTATTTTGCTACATTTTACTTTAAAGTTATGAATACCAACACTTCTCCCTATTATTGAGCAGTGAGCAAGCTAAGCCTTTACCAGAGTCCTAGAAGAAGAGGGAAGGCATAACCCTGCTGCAGGGAGAGGAATTTTAGGCTTTAGGTTCTGCCTGCTATTCTGTACTTAATACAGCTTTTGCAAGGGTAAGAGTCTCAAATTCTTCTGATCCAGCTCCTACCTGGTTGAATATACTCTCTAGCACAGATCAGCTGGTATACAGACTGTCTGCACATCATTAGCAATGCTTCCTGACTCCAGGAAGCCTGAACACTCCCAAACCCACAACAGGAGTTTGTCCTGACCAAGATGACAGTCCTAGACTGTACAAAGCCATTTCTACCTGCTCCTCCATCTACACAGAGCTTGCCAGTGTTTAGTCTCTGGGCTTTTCCTACCAGCCCAGACGCAAGACAGGCTCTGAAAATGTGAATTTTTTGTTGCTACTTGCAGTCACACGCTTTTCCCAAATGCTGCACACCTGGATCTAGGCAGCTAGTGACAAGTACAGGCTGCTCTGGGCAGCCAAAGGCAAGGAAGCAATGGCCAGTTCAGTCTATGAGAGAAAAGAAAGCCTGGCTGAACCCAGTGAGATGCTAGTTAACAGGCTGGGTTTTCTCAGCATGACGTACCATGAACCCACCACTGTCTCCTCAGGGTTCAGAAAGCAACAAGAGTTTGGATTGCAGAACACAAGCACGAGGGAGGGTGCTGGGCAGGTAGGACAGACTGCATCCACTGCCATCCTGCATGGTCACAAGGGAGCAGGGAGATGAGCTCCTTGGCACTGGCTTGGGCTGCGTCCTTACAGCTCTGAGCAATGGTGCCACAGGTCCAGGGAGGAACACAGAGTGGTGGGCACCATATGCTGATGTGAGGCAGGGTGGAGACAGGCAAGGGATGGACTACTGAAGCCTCTTCAGCATCAGATGCCTCAGAAGTTAATGCACTGGGGCATCTCCATCACCCTGCTGTGGAGTTGACCCAACCAAGGCCCTGACTAGTTTTACACAGTTACAGGATCTTTTAACATGAACGTCACCACATGCTCAGAGAAGACTGGTTTTGATGTGCTCTTAGGGCCAAAAAGCTGAGTACTGTTCCCACTAACCCCCATCCAGTCACTAGGGTAGAAAAATCAGCAGCAGATTAAAATGTGCATTGTAATATTTTGCACTTAAACATTTTTCCTTTGAAATCTGTTGACTTTGATATCAAAATATGACGACTCATGTTGAAGTGTAATTGACATTGAACAAGAGAACAATTCAGTACAGAAATCAGATGTGCAACACTGCTGAGGAGTTAAGCATTGCTTAAAGGGTGTTGCCTTATAAATTTTATCTAGAATAAACATGGAAACAGCTTTATTTTTCTGGCTAGCTCAACTTTCACACATGAACAGCACTGTCTGTGTTACTGTCGGAGGTGCTTCTTCCCCTCTACTCAGCTCTGGTGAGACCCCACCTGGAGTACTGCCTCCAGTTCTGGAGCCCCTATTACAGGAGGGATGTGGACGTGCTGGAGCGTGTCCAGAGAAGGGCCACGAGAATGATCAGAGGGCTGGAGCACCTCTCCTATGAGGACAGACTGAAGGAGTTGGGGCTGTTCAGTCTGGAGAAGAGAAGGCTCCGAGGTGACCTCATTGTGGCCTTCCAGGATCTGAAGGGGGCCTACAGGAAGGCTGGGGAGGGACTTCTCAGGATCTCAGGGAGTGATAGGACTAGGGGGAACGGAATGAAGCTGGAAATGGGGAGATTCAGGCTAGATGTGAGGAAGAAGTTCTTCCCCATGAGAGTGGTGAAGCCATGGAATGGGTTGTCCAGGGAGGTGGTTGAGGCCCCATCCCTGGAGGTGTTTAAGACCAGGCTGGACGAGGCTCTGGCCAGCCTGATCTAGTGTAGGGTGTCCCTGCCCATGGCAGGGGGGTTGGAACTGGATGATCCTTGTGGTCCCTTCCAACCCTGACTGATTCTATGATACTAAGACCCACAAGGCACAGCCACAAGTGCTTTGTAAGTACTGCACCTACAAAACCAAAGGAGCCAGACCCTGCCCAAAACCACACACACTGAAGTGTCCTCCATCAGTCAGAAAAGAGCCACAGCAGATTTCACATAGGACTGAATATTTGGTTGCAAAGAAAACAGGGTGTTTTTTTTTAAATCAATGACTGAGAACAAATCTGGCTGTATGAAAATAAACAAAAGGAAAACTGCATAGCAGGAAGGAAAACAACAGCACAACAACCAACCACTATGTAAATCAACGCTTGATAGGTGTGATTTAAATCATGATTAACAGCTATCATTTAGATACTTCCATTTAAACCTTTCTAATGACATAAGTTAAACAGCTACTTATACAGCACTGACATCACCCAAGGCCTTTCATGATGGTTCGACACAGCAAGACCTCTACGCTGCGTCGCTAACAAAGCCATGTTCACCTCCACCACATCTGCCTGACTACCTAAACAGCGCAGCAGCACAGGGAAAGTGAAGCAGAGGTAAGATAATGAGGAAGAATATTTACTGTACACAAGTTTAGGCAATAAATATGAAAAAGAATTCACACCGCATGTGGACTCTGAACAGCATTAATACAAAGACATTTTTCACACCAGGGAAGAAAAATCTTGTTACCTAAGAGATACAATAAAACATGAAGAGAGGCGCTCTCAGTAGGTTTTGATATATAATCTTACAGCCACCAATGCACAGGCTCCAAGAAACTCTCTGCTGTGCAGGATCAGGGCCTACATGCCATCATCCTGGGATCTGACAGCCCTACAGAATAAACAGCTGTACTTTGCACTCCTGGATAGTAACAATGTAGTGAACCAACAAAGAACATAACTTATCTTTTGTTTCCTTCCTGCTTCTACTAAGAAGAAGTAGTAATTTTCCTCCCCCAAAATTCTTGTTATGAAAACAAGAATAAGCACACATACAGATTTTTCCAATTTCCTGTTGATAAAAAAAAATTAATTCTAAATCTAATAGAGCTTGAACAAATAACTATGAACAATTACCTAATTAGCTCTGTGATACAGAACAAGGGTGTCTTTAACTTACTTATTCTAAAGCACTGTTGGTCATTTCCTGCTGCCTTTGAGCTGATCCAGTGTCTGCTGCTGCACTCGCTCAGTACATTGGAGTAGAGTAACTCATCCTCTCTAGCCTTAAATGGGAGAGATTCTACCGAAGGAAATGGAGCTACACCCCTCTTCTCCTGGGGAGAATTGGCTATTTAGCATTGTTATTACAGAAACACCAAGCGATCGTGTTCTGCTCACAGTAGCAACAGCAGAAGCAACACAGGCTAAGAATAAATAGCATCCTTGCCAAAGCGGGGGTGGGGGATAAAGAGAACTGGCATTTATTTCCAGATCCTCTTCTCCTTCATTATATGCTTGGGCACCCTTAGATATATAGCTCACAGAAGGTACTCTGAAGTAGCTCTGTAGCTCTGTTTTATAAAGGTACACAGAGAATGCAGCCCATCATTTTTCTTTTTCTTTTTCTTTTTCCCCCCTGTGCTGTTTATACAGAAATCAAAGATAGATTTGGCATAAACTCATCACACCCCAGAATCATCCATACATTATACAACATAGAAAGTGTAACAGACTTGCTCTGTTCCCCAGCCCCTGTTAAGAGTGGTATGAAACAGCAAGCTGTTGGCAATTGCAACAAATGAAGCGTATTTCAGCACACTTTAAAAGCTGAATTGCAAAAAGTACAGGCTTCTTCTGACCCTTTGCATTTTGATGGTTGCACAGTGAGAAATATGGCCTTTAAAATTACACCTTGCAAAGCACTCCATTGTACCAATCAATCTCTCCAAGCAGCTTCTGCAGCACAGGCTGTGCAGCAGAGGGATGAAGAGCAAGGGTCCGGCTGGTCTGCTCAGAGGCAGCCAGAATGGTAGCAATCAAGGAGGAATCGATCTGCCCCTCCCAAGATTTACTCAGCCCTGCTGCTGGAGTAGTTTGTATCCCATCCTGGAATTCCAGGGCTCTCCCTGTGCTCTTCATCAGGGGGAAAAGCATCCCTGAAACACAGCTTCCGTACCAGGTGCCTATTCCTGCCTGGAACAAGCGTACCATCCTTGTCCACAGTGGATAGAGATAATTTCCACTCTGGTCCATAAGTGCTATTCATCTGAGTGATGCCTATTCACACTATCTATACTTCTTGCTTCTGCTTTGTATGTCCCTAAACCAGATTTTAACCCCTATGGGCACAGACAATATTTGAATACACTTGCATATGCCCCCCAAGCCCCGGAAATGCCCTACAAGGAGCAGTGTACATGGATTTGCTGCTGAAGTTTCCACCAGGGACTGGGTTTTTGTGGCTCCATTTAGGTTTGCTCTTTTTAAAAAGCAGAGAACCAAGCTGGCAGGTTTTACCTCATCATTCTGCCTAAGAATAGTCTGTTTCAGAGCACTTGGTCACATTGCTTTTACAGATCCATCTCTTCAGCAGCACAGGGTCCAGCCTGTGGTCTTAGGGATGTTGTCTCAGTTTCAGCCCTGGACCTGTGAGGAGTTCTTGTTTCTTGTACAGGAAAGGTCTGTTGACGTAGGAAGGTAGAGGTAAACACTACCTGTACTCTGAATCTTTGGAAAGATGAGAGGAGAACAGAAATATTATCCCATTTAGTTCAGAGTGTCTGACACCCAACCCCCTGAGGACACTGCTTGGCCTCTGGTTGACTTTGAAATGTATAACTTACTGGAAGAATACTTAAGTAAGAAGATAAAATGAAGCACATGATGGAACAAAAAGCAAAGGGGCCAGGCAGGAAAATCCTAACAGCACTGCAGCTATACAGCTCTCTGCAAATTCAGCTCATGAGCCTCCATCTGTTTTAATGAGAGGAAACATCAAACCAAGGTAGTTTCTGTAAAATTTCACTCATTTCAGGGCCACAGGATGGTTGCTCCTCGTGCAAAGGAGGTGCAAGATGAGATGAGACCTTATGGGATCATCTAAAGATGTGAAGCAGCTCCAAGAACCAAGCCTGAAAAACACCCAAATGACAGTACTTGCTTCACCTGAATTAATTCACAGCTACCATCATCCTGTTTTTCCTTCAGGACAGACCACTAACCTGACACCCAGTTAACATTACAGGTGTAAAAATAATGTCCTGAAGGAGAAAATATCAGTATTCATGGATGGACCTCAAGATGCTTGCCACTGTTGACATAAAAGAGGCCTGTTATTTCATAGTTCCATATAAGCCCTGAATAAATATTTAATAACCTGGTTGCATAAATAATGATTTGAAGGTTGAGCTATTGGCTTAAAAACACAATACTATTTTAAGCCCTTTAACTGGCCAGCCATATAAATTATTCACACTTTAAAAGTCATCCTGTGGTCTCTGTACAAGGAGAAACTAGGAAGTTGTAACTATAATGACAAAAGCAGGGCAAGATCAATCAAACCACATGATCTCTAACACAAACAAGCAGCAATTAAGCAGCAATCAAGACCAATATGACTGTGGTTGATGTCCTTTTATGCCAATACTCTGAGTCTAGAGAGCAAAACTTAATAATGTTTTGCAATTTATCAAGGGAACCATAACTCTGCTCTTTGTGACTTGGCCAAGAGGCTATTATGATAGTATTTCTCTATAATTTAATAATGTGAAGGGAAGAGGGGGAAGGAGTAAAAGCATTTGGACATAACTCACATGTATACATATTGTATTTTCCCCTTGCTTGAATGACAGAAGCAAAAGTCATAACAACATACCTCAGTACCAATTTGTTAGCAGAAAAGGGGAGCTGAAGTATCTGGCAAAGAAAATCTATTTGAAGCAGCACAGAAGGGAAGGGAATGAACCATCTGAATTCATTAGCAGCTGTCATTGATGTGGAGATGAGTTTAGAGAAGAAGAGAAGCTAGTCATCACAAATAACTCAGGAGAAAAGCAAAGGGAGGACCTGTTGTTTAAACTGTTTAAATCTGGATTAGCTTCTGATAGATGGCAAGTTGCCACTTAGGGGAACCATCATGTTAGACAATCCACCCTCTTTGGATGGAAGCTCCTTGAATAAAATAAGCTATCTCAGCATTTCAGGCTGTGGATGGGTTGCTGGCAGGCTTGGGTATTGCTCTGCATGGCACAAATGACAATTTTCCTGTACATAAGACCATAGAATCATAGAATCAGTAAGGTTGGAAGAGACTTCAAAGATCATCAAGTCCAACCTGTCACCCAACACTTCATGACTACTAAACCATGGCACCAAGTGCCACATCCAATCCCCTCTTGAACACCTCCAGGGATGGGGACTCCACCACCTCCCTGGGCAGCACATTCCAATGGCCAACAACTCCTTCTGTGAAGAACTTTGTCCTCACCTCAAGCCTAAACCTCCCCTGACACAGTTTGAGACTGTGTTTCACAGCATCTCTTCTGCTTAAGGAGCCCAACCCTGCCCAACCCACTTGCTCTGGGTGGCTGTTTCCCAGACCCCTGAGACTACCCCTGGCTGTGAGGCTGCAGCTGCTGTTGGGGCTTTGCAGGGCTAGAAACCACCAGCTTATTTATTTTTCTTCTCTATTCCCTGGATTGCTTCTAACCCAGAGGAGTTCTTCAGTTTGGCACAATGAAAGAGGTGATGGTGGGAAGGAGTGGCAAGGACTCAAGACACCACCAGGGAGGAAAAAGAAAACCCCCAAACATCTGAAGAATTACACATCCTTAAATCACAGTCTGACTTAATGTCTTAAATCTTGCTGATTGTTTGTCCTGTACTAACCTAATAAGAGCTGCAGCTGGTTTGAAAACAATCACAATGCCTTCCAATTCCTACCAACACCAGCTTGTTGGTGGCTTTTTGGCTTTGCTCTATGTTCTTGCTGGATCAATTTTCTCTCCTTTTTTTTTCCTGCCTACCCTTCTTGCTCTTTCATTCTGAGAAATAACATAAAATACATTGTGGCACCCTGCTTTCCCTTTGGATTGATTCTTGCCAATTGACATAAGTCTCCCTATTTTATAAGTGTCAACAAATCTCCTAATACATCCTGGAATCTGTCCCTTGTCAACAGTGACCATTGTGTGATTTATTGTTTGATAGATTTGATGAGCTGGCTGCCTCAGTCCAAGTTCAAAACCAGCTTTATTTCCAGCAAATCATTCTGCCATTGTGTTGGCAGCCTCAAACAGATAGGCAAGGAATCAGGACAAGATCCAGCACCCACTGGGATCAAGTGGAAATTTCAGCTGACTTCAAGAGATACAGAATTCACATAGGGAAGTGGGTGCTCACTATAACTAACTGACAGACTAGAATCATAGAATTGTTAGGGTTGGAAGGGACCTCAGGGATCACCCAGTTCCAAAACCCCTGCCATGGGCAGGGACACCTCACAGGTGTCACCACAGCAGGTTGCTCAGAGCCACATCCAGCCTGGCCTTCAAAACCTCCAAGGATGAGGCTTCCACCACCTCCCTGGTGGTGTTCCAGTGTCTCATCACCCTCATGGGGAAGTAGCTCTCCCTAACATCCAATCTGACTCTAGGGAAGGGATTGTCCCCATGTAGTGGACCAGCAGGGTGCTCAGGTGGCCAACAAAGCCACCAGCACCCTGGTCTGGATCAGCAGTAGGAGGAAAGGAATTGTTCCCCTGTACTGGACCAGGAGCATGCTCAGGTGGCCAAGAAGGCCACCAGCATCCTGGGCTAGATCAGCCATGTTGTATCACAGTATCACAGTATCGCTAAGGTTGGAAGAGACCTCGAAGATCATCGAGTCCAACCTGTCACCACAGACCCCACGACTAGACCATGGCACCAAGTGCCACATCCAGTCCCCTCTTGAGCCCAGCAGAAGCAGAGAAGGAATTGTCCCCTACTTCTGTACTTATACCACTTCTGTAGTACTGACTACTTCTGAATCTTACACTGATAAAAACACCATAATTTAACAACTCTTTCATATGGTTTAAAATGGTACTAAACCTACCCATTTTGAAAATACAGTCATGTACTGGCTAAGTGGAGTTTTATTATTGTTTTAAGATAAGTGCAGAATCCTCTAACGCAGGACTGCTATCAAATTATGGTTACTTGAATTAATCCTCATTCTGGCATTTAATAATCTGCAAAGTGCTTATTCAGGAAAAGGTCAAAAATCACTTGGAAAGATATGTTAATGGCTCTCTAAGTAATGTTTAGACTTACTGAATGAATTTTCACACTTAAGTCACGTTACAAAACGCATTCTAAATTGTGCTCTTCACGACGGTGAGCTGGGTGTCCATACATGTTATGGCCTCCCCTCAAGATAGCACTTGAGCACTTGGTTAAAATCCTCTCAGCTGCATTAGAAAAAAATAACAAATTTAAAATATAAGCACATCTTCAGTGTTATGCTGGAAATATAGTTGATGAAACTATCACAAAAAAGGGAATATTTACCTCAAATCTGGACCTGGAAGAAGCCCATTACTGCTTAGCTATGTGATTAAAAAAACACCACCAAAAACCCCCAAACCTACGAACAGCCAGCAAAAAAAACCCACCATAAAGCCCCCAAAACAAGCACACAAAAGATCAACTCAAATTGAAACCCCAGAAACTGTCAACTCCCTCCCCAAGTCTCCTAAACCTCAATTCCAACAAAAAACAACATGGATAGAATGGGATAGAACAGAATAGAACAGAATAGAACAGAATAGAACAGAATAGAACAGAATAGAACAGAATAGAACAGAATAGAACAGAATAGAACAGAATAGAACAGAATAGAACAGAATAGAACAGAATAGAACAGAATAGAACAGGTCAGGTTGGAAGAGACCTTTGAGATCACCGAGTCCAACTATCATCCAACACTATATAATCAAGCACCCCATCCAGTCTCTTCCTAAACACCTCCAGTGATGGTGACTCCACCACCTTCCTGGGCAGCACATTCCAATGGCCAATCTCTCATTCTGTGAAGCACTTCTTCCTAACATCCAGCCTAAATCTCCCCTGGCACAGCTTGGGACTGTGTCCTGTTGTTGTGGTGCTGGTTGCCCGGGAGAACATACAAACCAACCAACCAACAAAAACCCCACACTAAATAAAAAAGCACCAACCAACCAACCAAAAACCCCACTACAAAACCCTAAACAAAATTATCCTATCTGCAAATAATTGCAAAAGAAAAGAGAGAAAGCCCTGTGCTGAAGTATCTGCACGGAATCCCTTCCATGCTTTGAAATATTTGGGCTTTAAAATGACCCACAAGACTGAAAAATTAAGTATCAGCATGTGAAAATGCACCGTATTACAGCTTAAATCAACCATTATACAGGCTCAGCAAGCATCAGAACGCTCCTCCTATGCACTAAAACACGTCAACTTCTCCTTGGTGAATAATCATTTGTGAAATAAAGCAGGCATGCAAAAAAAAAAAAAAAAAAAGGGTGTCAGGCAGCAAATGCTGATATTTGGGACACCAAGGTGGTTTAAAATTGTTTTTCACTTCTGCATCCAGCGAAATCTCAACAGATCAAAGTTTTGCAGACAAGGAGGGAGGGGGAAAAAAAAAAAAAAAAAAAAAAAGAAAAGAGCCCACAAAATTAATAACTATTTAAGTATTCTGTTTCATCATGATAACAAACAGATGGTTTTAATATTCTAGAGGCTAATTTCTGAACAATTAAAAACACAGCAAGACATTAACATCTAATGAAACATTTTAACTACCACTATATGCATCTGCCATTAATTTCCACACAGTAAGGTCTCGGTTCTCTTCAATCTGTTCTTTATTAAGGAAAGTTTTTCCACTCTGAATTTAGTGAAGTAGAGAATTAACAACTGTTTTCAATCAGCAATCAGCATGATATTTCGCCAGTGTGCATTGAAACCGTCCACACTATCAGACATAAATTTACTCCTATGATGGCTTTGATCTGCACGCTGAGCAGAGATGTTAGAAGGGAATTCGTTTGCTGATTCCATTTTCATTTAGGACGTACGAATTAACCCCTCGCAGACCTCATGTCCCTTTTTTATCTAGTTCAGATAAAGGACACCTACTTCAAATGTTAAGGCTTGGGCATTACTTACAGCCTAGCCAAAACCAAACTCATTTCAGAAACCAATGAAAGCATTCTCATGCATGCCATATCGAAATGAAGCTCTTCAAAGGCAAGGAGAATCCTATATTTATGAGCTTCTAATTTATATTTCCTTTGCTCATTTGTGATAAGAACATAAGGTAGCATCATCAAAGCTCTACCCAGGCAAAAACTAGCTGCTACCAAAAAAATATATATTAAATAATTCTCTACACCACAGACAGGAAGCTAACTCATGTGTTCCTAATCAGATATGCAGCTTAGAACTGCTGATGAATTTTCTGCAGGTCTTCTCCAATTTGGCAGGTTAGGATTTAAACTAAGCTGATTTAAAATGATTGCCATTGCTCCCAGGGCGTGGCAAAAGGTTGGTGGTGTTCAGCATTTGCTGTTGGCAATGAATGAGGCCTGTAAATAAATACCTCTGGGAATAAACTCAGACACCCTCCCCGATGGGTTGGAGTAGCATGCTTGATGTTCTTTGCATGTGTAGGCAGCTCAGTGTCTTTGGTTTTCAAAAGGGTTAAGAGAGCAAGTAACCAGGAATGACTTTAACAGGAACCACATTCTGTCCAGGTTCCTGTTTTGCTTTTAATCATGTAAGTTATGTAAACATGGAATTGCAAGGCTAAAGTAATAAATGCTGAAAAACAGCCTTGAGAAAACATAGGTTTAGGGAAGGAGTTAGCTGCAGGACCCTGTCTCTTAAATTCATTTTGTGCCCAACTGAACATCAACAAGAAATGTCTGTATTACAACTATGCAGAATAAGAGAGTCCAAAGTTCCAGGTGCTGCTTAAAGCCAGGAAAAGCAGGGTCATGAACCTGGGTCTTCTACCTGCTGATTGATGCCCTAACAACGGGACACTGCCTGTTCCAAGACATCTCCCTCCCTCTAATTTATGCCAGAAATAACACACTGGGCTGAACATACTTTCAACAATGGCTAGAGATTTCCATAGATATTTCCATAAGAGACCACCTACACTAAAAACACATCACATCCTTGTTGCATTCTGCTCTGTATGCTCGTATCCATCTCAAAGGTTCACCCTGAACAAAGCAGCCTCTTTGCCTCCATACTTCATCCGGAGAGGCTGAGAACACCCACAAACCCATCTGGAACCCAGGTTTCCAAAATCTGGAACCAGAACAGCAGTTAGGTAGGAAAGGACATGAAAGATTAATCATTTCACTTGGAGCACTGTCATCTCTGTGAATTTCCAGGGATAGGTCTGGGAGTTTCAGACCAGCCTAGCAGAGGCAGGAGCATAACCCCACCGAAAGACAGAGAGCACTGGGCTCATTTTATATCCACTTCTGGTTCAGTGAAATACAGCTGCTGTGGTGTCCCTGGGGATGCCATATGGGATTTCAAGAGACCTTTCCAGCCAGTCATATCTGGTTCAGAGAAATGTGTGCGCTAAAATGAATGTACTGGGAGTTTGCCATGTAACCATTAGCCATATAACCACCATTAATATACCTTGGAGGCATTGCCTTATTTTTATATGTCAGACAGTTTCAGACTAACGCTGTACTTTGTGAGGATAGCACAATATTAAAATGTGAGTTTCATACTCTTTTTTATGCTCCAAGTGCCTGGATCTACCCTCGGCACGCTACAAAAATAATACTTTTATGATTCAGTTTTTCCATGAAATATTTATAATACGACTATTGAGTGATGGAAGTGCCAGAATATTACTGGTGCTATACTTGAATTCCTGGAGATTGCAAGCTTTTGTTTGGTCTAGCAGCACAGAGGAAAAGCATCCTGCTAAACATCTGCCTCTCGCTGGAGAGCCACATGGGAAATAAAGACTTTGGGGCAGCATTGCCTGGAGTATTTGAGTACTCATCTTACCTACTGCAGCAGTCTGTGAGTGCCAAGGGGCATCAGCATTATAAAATAACAGAGAAATGGAGAAAGACACAGACTGCAGCAGTCCCAACAGCCCATCCCTTTACGCCCAGGAAGCACCAACTGTACCTGCATCATTCATAGCATGCAGACAACAGCTAACACAGGCCAAACTGTTGCTGAAGACACCCGGTGACCTCTGCAACCACCGCAGGTGAGTCAATGCTGTATCTCACTGCTTCGCCTTTAGAAAGCTATCTTCACATCTAACTGCATCTCCCACCTGCACTGTCACCTTGTCCCGTCTATCATGGATATGCAGAACAGGTTTTTCCCTTCATCTCTGCAGCAGTCTCCTAGAGGTTTAAGACTACTATCAGTATCTCCAACTCCATTTTCTCTTTCAAAAACTAAATTGCCCAACTTCTTTCAAACCTATCTTGAGGGCCATGCTTTCCCCACGTACTCTGCATATTTCACTCACCAATTATTTCCTGTTCTGAAGGAAAGCAGTGACAATATCCATTAGAAATTATCTAATCATACAAACCCTGTTAGGATGAAGTCTGTATTAAATGAAACACGTAAGGATAAAAAGTGCCTTAAAAGCTGTGGTCTCTGCTTAGACAACTCACTATTCAGGCAGGCTTGCTCTGGGTGCCAGTCTTAGACACATAAAAGTAACTGAAGTGATCATCTGAAGCGTTCACCATGTAAACCTTTTGAATCCATGCCACTCTTTCCCTTGTGGAAGTCTCTTTAACTCATTGTACAAAGAATATTAGATCTGTAAAAGTTATTTCCCGAATAAAAGAGAAATAACTACAAGTAGAGACAACTATTCAGGGGAGGCTTTGTTAAGTTCTCTATACCTTGATTTAGATCTCTCCTCATTCAAAACCTGAATCAGGTCTTCTGCTAAACATTAAGACCTTTCAGTAGGAACTGTATTTCTTAATGGGGTTTTCTGCAAGGACAAAGTCTATCTCCTCATGGTGCTTCCACAGCTGGAACTCATTTGCTGTAAGAAGCTGTAGTTGAAGTGATCTGGAGAAACACTTCTCCAATCCATTTCAAAAGCTTTCAAAGATGCCCAACAGTCTTCTTTTCCTTACCAGGCCCTTCTTCCTCACTACAGCACTGAGTTACAGCAGGAGCATTGGATTAAATCAAAACTTATTTTGCTGTTATGTGTCCTGTTTAGGCAAGCTGGAGGTGTGCACATTTTTCTAGTGTTCATAAACCTTTTTTACTACAACTAAGAATAATGATAAACAGAGATAGAAGAGAATTAACCAGGTTGGAAGAGACCTTTGAGGTCATCGAGTCCAACCTATCATCCAACATCATCTATCAACTAAACCATGGCACCAAGCACCCCATCAAGTCTCCTCCTAAACACCTCCAGGGACGGTGACTCCACCACCTCCCTGGGCAGCACATTCCAATGGCCAATCTCTTTTCTATGAAGAACTTCTTCCTAACATCCAGCCTAAACCTCCCCTGGTGCAGCTTGAGACTGTGTCCTCTTGTTCTGGTGCTGGTTGCCTGGGAGAAGAGACCAGCCCCCACCTGTCTACAACCTCCCTTCAGGTAGTTGTAGACAGCAAGAAGGTCTCCCCTGAGCCTCCTCTTCTCCAGGCTAAGCAACCCCAGCTCCCCCAGTCTCTCCTCATAGCCTCCAGACCCTCCCCAGATTTGTTGCCCTTCTCTGGACATGTTCCAGCAAGTCAACACCTTTCCTAAACTGAGGGGCCCAGACCTGGACACAGTACTCAGGGTGTGGCCTAACGAGATGCTAACATTTCTGCAGTAGACTCGACAGACTTCAAGATCTCCACGTGAAAAACCAGAGGAAAGTGCACGGCACTGAAAGAGCCGTTGGGGTGGGAGAGCGGCACAGTTATTACGTTCCTTTTAAGGCCACAGAAATGCCACGCTGACAACCTCTGGCATCCCACAGCAAACCATGGCAACAGCTGCCTGGCTCTGTAGTAATAAACTGAACCAATTTAATAGCTTTTATTGTTCTGCTGTGATGTTGAGCGCAACCACTTCTTTCCTCCCAGGACTCCTGAGCCCGCAAGGGCAGCAATGAGAGAAGATCTCATTTACCTAAAAGCGCTTATAAATTTTTAATTTGCTTTAACAAGTAAATTAACAAGTCCCTCATTCAGGCAAGTTTTATGGCCTCTTGCCACTTGGGGAGGGCCATAAAAGTTTTATAGATAATCCAGAGCTACTGAGATTGCTCATAATAAATTGTCTGTTTCCTGTTATTTTATCAAACCATTGGGCTTCTAATGACTTAAAGTCACAGCTTCCTTATATCTACGCTTTTTATGAGCCTGTATTTATAAACTGTAAAGAATATCTTAAATTATACTGGGCCCCTGCTAATCATTAGAAAGCTAGTTTTTTTACTGGAGCCAAACCTTTTGCTCACACCCACCTAATAAATTCTAAGGGATTTAAGGGTGTGTGGGGGGAAACCCCAACAACTTTTTGGAGATAGCATGCTGATTCCACATTCTATTTTAAGATGCTGCATTAGCCAAAGTTTCATAGACGGATACTTTGAAGTGCCTGGAACTCCCTACCCTAATTTCTACCAGTTCCTGAAAAAGTTCTCACGATAGCAAGTACTTCAGGCAGCATGAGCAGGCCTGTCTCTGGGATTCAGGCTTGGAAGGAGCCAGCACTTACTGGGACACACCACCTCTTCACTTAGACAAAATGCTTGCTCCAGTGAGTGCTCACTCTAACATCTAGAGCACCATTGATGATACTTACATGGAAGAGCCCTAAACAGAAAGCTATCTTAGTGCTGTGAGTAGTCATGCTGAACTCAGTGATGGCACTCATGGCAAGCGTACTTCAGCAGGTTTAAATCATGGCCCTGATGGGTCAGCACAGCTAACCACTTTTCCAGTGAAGTCACAATGCTGTGTCTAGTTCACAATGGCAAACCTTGGGCATCCAGTCAACTATGCTGGTCTCACTGTAAAAAAAAAACCAAAACCCAAACAAACAAATCACTCTAGAGAAAGATTGGGCACCAAACTTGCATGGCTGTGAGAGCTTTGTGGAATCTTGGCCTTCGCTTGTTAACTGCACAGAGTTCAGGGATGATTGATTGGTAAGAGGTTTGTCTTTAAGTGAGGTGATCTCATCATCTTTCCCTTGATTTCTACTATGGGAATAACATGAAAAAACTGCAGGGAAAACCATCAGGGTCACATTTAATGATGCAATATGTTTGGGGTGGAAAGGAGAATTGAAGGAACAAAGCTGCTGCATACCTTGACCTCCAGAGATCTGAACATTGTGCCTGGATTAAAGCCTAAACTTGCTCTGAAGTTTGGGCTGCCACCAAACTGCAGCAAAACAGCACTGGGATAATAATATAGTGTAGGTGACAATAAAAAGTATTTTCTGTAAACACAGAGTGTTATAAAAACCTAAAACTCCTTCAACTAAATAGGAGTACATTGAGCTCTACTGAAAAAATATCCCCATTATCTTTCTGTGAAATACAAGTCTGTGGAACGGTAAACTCCATTCACCCTGAAGAAGGAACACATTGGGACATGAGAGTATCAGCTTCTGCTCATCAGAGTTTTCCTGTTACATGGGAAACTCCAGTTAGGCAAGTTTTAAAAGATCAGGATGGTGGTTTTGAGATGAAAAAGCTGGTGCTAAATCCTGGAATGTGCCCATTATCTCATGTGCTGAGAGTGCTTGAAGTTTTATTCATTGATTTTTCTGTGTGAAAGTGCCATAGATTCATATCTCACAATATCATCCCCGATTAGGATCCATTGTGTAATTACAACAGTGCTCATGTACTTTCATTCTGTGGTGTTATAGCTACCATAGTGCACAGAAAATAGGCTGTTACAGTGGATGAACTTGTTCAAATATCATTGTACATTAAATAAGAACTTGTTCAACTCTATCTGGCAATAACTAGAACTACAGTAGAAACAAAATACAGGAAAACAAGCCATAAATCCCTTTCTAAGCAACAGTTATTTTGTGTTTCCTCATAAATACACACACAAGAAGCATATCCACAATCACAGGCACGTGCCAGTCACCAAAGTCAGGTTCGGAAATGCATAACCAAATACAAGCTCAGAAATCCTTCAGAGGGGATGGAAAAGACTGCAGTGCTGCCATGGCACCACATTTTCCCAATTATCTGAAGTCCTTTTGAAAGAATGAAAGCCTAACTAATGCCATCTACCTTATTTAAGAAGCAGAACTTCTGACTTAACTGTGCATGCATAAATTGGATTAAAAACAATGCCTTTTTTACTCCCTACCACAGCAAACCCAAGGTCCAATCTATCTATATTCACTAAAGATGCATCTCCTGCATCAAGTGCTAACCATTGCTTTACCCCTCAGTAGTTAAGTCTTAAGGAAACAAGGAGAGTCATAAAAATATGACTAAAAAAACCACAATGTCCAATACAATAGTACATATCCTTCTATTGTAAAAAGTCCCCAGACCCAAATTCCTGATTTTTCCCTAAAGAGAAAAAACCCTAAGAGCTGTGGTTAAAAAAAAACAAATAACAAAAACAAAGAGGAAAAAAACCACCACAGAGAAAAAGGGGGAAAGCAAGTTCTTTGAGCAATGAAAAACATCAAGAGAGACTTTCAGGCAAACACCTCTTCCGCAGTGCCCTTGTCTGAACCACATTCACCTGAGCTGTCCTAGGCCATCACATCCAATGGACTCAAACTGGGAAAAGCAAGGTGGTGTACAAAAAGTCAAGATGAAACTTTTGGCACAAGTCTGCATGGGGAACTCTAACCCCGCCAGCATATGTGAATTTTCAGGTAAAAATAAAGATATGAAAACAATCTCTGCTGATAGAGACACACCTGTTGTCTTCACAACTGTCTACTAAGGATCAACAAAAACACCCTAACTCAAAGGAAAGGGTTCTAATTTTACTCCCATAGCTCTACCAAAGGTAAAGCAGATATCATGCCCTCTGTTTGAAATCTCCTCATGGATATAAATGGAAGCAGAAGTGAGAAGGAAGAAAAACACCAGCATCACTCTTTCCAGACATCTCTAGGAAAACAATGACCACATTCTCTGCAAACTTTCTTTGACAACAGTTACGAGTGTCTCTGACTCTGAGGAGCATCCAAACTTTCAGAAACTTATCTTAATGGAAACACTTTCAAGAGTCACCTGCCTTAAGCCTTGGCTGTAGCTCTTACTTCTATAAAAATACATACGCATCGCTTTTCTACTCAAATCCTTGCAAAAACACTTGCTCACCTTTATTACAAGACAGAAGATATTTCCATTGAAGTAAGCAAACTCATCTCTGCTGCACCTAAGTCTTGCAGAGCTCCTATGTTTCAGTTCACATTTCAGGTTAATCTTTTCCTTTCCTAAAGAACAGAACATCCTTTTTCCTGATCTCCCTGAGGGCTCAGTATTTGCAACATCAAACAGCACATACAAACCATCGCCCCCCCTCCAAAAGCCTATTATACTGTCAACTGGCTTCCTAACTGCAACCAGGGGAGAAAGCTTATATACTGACTCCAGAGCTCTTTCACTCTTGGAAAGTATCCATGATTTCTTCAAGCTACTGCTGCATTTCATTTCTCCAAAGAACTCATAATAAGATGGGCAAAGTTCCAGGGAAGAAAAAAGAAACCCAACTAAGTGAACTAACTGTGCAGTTCCTCCCTCCATCACTTTTAGTTGCTGGCAAAGGCCAAAGCCACAAGACTCTCAAACCATGCTACCAGTGACTCTCCTAAATAAATCAGATATTAAAATACAATCACATGAATTAGGCTGGAAAGGGAGAGCAAGGCAAATGTCTGCTATTCAAGATAACAGCGTGTCTTGCAGTGTTTTATAACTTCATGAAGCACTGGAAGAAGTTAGATACCAGGAGGAAAGTCCTTATGGAGGCCATGCTACAAGCCACTCAAATCCCAAGCAAGTCACTGTATATTTATCAATGTTGCAGTGAGAACAAATTGTTAATTACGAGGAGGAAGGACCGTGTGAAGGCTCTAACTGGGCTGGGATCCGGGTCTCAGCTTCCTGAGCTCAATTAATGAACATTCACAAGGCAGACCTCGTGGAAGCTGTTGCTGGAAGGTTACATGTTCTTACTCAAATTAAATTTTTAAAAAGGTCAATAAGAGAATGTAATCCAAAACTAGGGGTGCCTGTGCAGCACTGCTGCATGTGAAGTAAGTGTTTTGATGTTGACACATTTTCTACCATTCTACTCAAAGAGTTCAAATCTATTTTGGTAGACTGGCCCCAAGCCTGGGATAACAACAGAGGGGTCTCCTCTTTGGCTGAGCAAATCTTCAGGGATCTATCTCTGGAGAAGCATCAACTTCTTTTGCCAAGGCCTGTCCCAACTGCCCCTCTCCCGCTGCCAAGAGAAGCAGCTTCTCTGAGTTCATCATAGAAGCAATCCCTGAACAATCCTGCACAGTCCATCCAGTGACTCTCATAAGACAGGCTGCAGCTCTCATGCAGACATTGCTGGGCAGAGTGGTACTAATAAAACTTCCAGCCAGACAGCCAGTACCACCCACAACTCTTACCTCTAATTTTTAAGTTAATGACTCATGATAAACCATAGCTGACAGTGGCCCCAGGTCTAATGGGTGATATTTACAACTGAAGTTCTATGAAGTCAGGAGGTTAGGTCAAGCTGCAGCATCCCGCACAGCAAGGAAATGGCTGATGATTGGTTACAGCCAGGAGTAATTGATCTGTCTGAAAATATGGCCCAGGAATCATAGGATTAATGCTCAAATTCCAGCTGCATTGCATTGTTCCCTTCCCTCCAGCTCCCCAACAACAAAGACGTGCCTCCTCCTCCTCCTCTGGAGACCAGAAAAGTTTTCATTAAACTCTTCATACGACTGTTGCAGCAGAGGCCCTGTTAAAAGCATCATGGGGAAAAATGCAGGATTCATAAAGAAACCATCCTACAATTTCCTTTCGATCTGGCATTGATTTCAAAGTGGCTACCTTAGCCAAGTGGCTCTGGCCAGCTCTCCTCCCTGGGCAGGCTCAGCTCCTCACCCCCTGCCCTGTGCCTGCCTGGGGCCACGAGCTCTTGCGCGCAGACGCAGCCCCGGCACGGCCGCGCACAGACCGCGAGCACCGCAACGCTGAGAAGGGGAAAAAAAACATAATACAATGGGAACCCTTCCAAAACTGCAGCTGTGCTGGCCTATTAAAAAGCTGAAACTCATTCTACTGTTCGACCTCATGCTTATCACCACATAACTATTCATCAAAGAAATTTCGGTGCAATTAATTAAATTATTCCCCTGTCTGTGCCACTGAGTCATTACTCCAATATCAGCTTTCACTTGCACTCTCCCAGCCTTGTGTCTGGATGCCAAGTGACATCTCTAGGGTTGTCCGGTCTCAATAAAGCTCTGCTCCTCACCACTCACAGAGGCTATCATTTCTCTTTTTTATTGCCATTTATTTTCCACTAGGATTTTGCTGCCAGTATATTGGCAGGACTTCCAGTATATGGATGTAATGAAATCTACCACAGACACTTAACATCGGGTCAGGCTTGAGCTCAGCTCATGCAAAGCTGTAATACGATAAACAAATGCTTCCAGGAGGAGAATTTTATCCGCTCAAAACCAGAACATGGACTCCTTTGGTACCCAGACAAGAACTAGGAGGGAGACATTTGAAAATTCTTATGATAATTAGCTCTATAGCTGAAATGTGCTCAACATGAGCAATCTGAGTTACAGCAGAGGTTGCTCTGAATCTCTCAGGACCAACTTACTAAAAAACAAACAACAACCCAGTGACACAGTTGGCATATTCCTCCCTCTCCTTTATTTTTCAAAACCCATTATTGATGTAAGTCCACTGGTTCAGCACACCAATTTGTGGGTGATTTGGTGGCTCCTTTGGGAGTCCTGAGCTGACCTACCACCAACAAAATGCGAGTGTTCTGATGTTAAGTCATCCTCAGCTCTTCCGGAAATTATGCAGGACCTGATGGCTCTGAGCACAGTCTTTGTCTACTGCCATAATTCATGTGATGACACTGCAGCACTGGATCTGCCTATCCCTCAGCACAGGTCAGTACTGATGCCCTCAGGATTAGACCCCTAAAATGTGAATTACACAAGGTATCAATAGTCATGTCCCAGGGATCTCTAAGGGACATGTGGCTGGAAATGAGAGATCAAAGAAACATAAAAAGAAAGTTAAATGCAATTTTTAGAATGGGAAGGAGGAAAAAATATCAAACCTACAACAGCTTCTATCCAGCCACACTAAGTCTTCTACTACCTGGAAAGCTTTAAATCAATAATGAAGCTTTTCTATCACTCAGGCTTTATTTCGGATTATATTCAGGCAATGAGGGTAAAACATCAGACTGCGTGATCAAAAGTTGTGGTGGTGGTGGTGGTGGTTTGAGTTTTTTTCCCTGGTAAAGAGAGTTTGTTTCCCTGTCTGAAATAAGTATCTCCCCAGAGAGGTGGAATTTTGCTGTTCTTCCAGGGAGACTGAAAAAGTTTGGTGTCTGCATCAGCAACTGTCCTGATGCCTTGTCTGCTTCCAAACTAATGCATTGGTTACAATAATTTGCAGCATCTGTACGAAGGCAGCATAACATTAAGTGTTGCAAATGAATTAGGGTAAGCCTAGAACTCTTAGAGCAAAGCACACAGAAATTCTGCCTAAATAGTGCCTGCCTTCAAATCTGTTTGAAAAGTTTTATTTATGTACATATTGAAACGTGTACACGTCATCTGCTTGCTTTGAGTGGAAGCAAATAAAACCTGGCTCAGAGAAGGCTTGAACCAAATCTTGGATGTTCTCTGCCCTCCATCCTGCTACTATTTAATGGTCCAGGTCATCTCGAGACTTGCTGTCTTTTGTTTTGTAGTTTTCTTGCTAAAACAGAGAGACTTCAGAATAATTAATGTGTGACATAACCATTTCCAAATGAGTTTTACAGAGGTTTGATTTCTACATCTCCCTATGCCTGCAGCCCACAGTGCCTACACACTGAGCACTTAAAGGCAGGACAAAGGACCACGGTGGGCCTCAGGATATCCAAGCTGGAATCCACTTAGGAATGGATAAATATCAGAGATCCCAAATGCAAAGTCTCTCACTCACTGAACTAAGGAGGAGGGTGAAAGTCAGTACCAAAGCCAGAAACAGTTTATAACAACACTTCAAGAAAGCAGAGCCCTGAAGGCACCCATTAAGTGCTTCAGGTGCCAATTTAATTCCAAGAGGAACCTCAACTTGATCACACAAATGGGCTCATCCCCAGACTGTCAGCCTGGTCAGTGCACCATCTCAAATGTGTGCTCATGAGCACCCCACTCACCCATCTACTCACATTTCCTGAGTTGCCAAGAATAGCCAAAAATAGATGAAAATTATATTACAAGAGAAGCTGTTTGGAAATACAGTTGCTAAAATGTATAGCTAATGTGATAGTCTATTTGCCACCTATTCAAAGGAAAGGGGTTTGACAAAGCAGAGTGGAAAAACCAATAAACTACCACAATGTTACACAGTATGAATCCTCATCATTAAAGCTGATTAAAGCTCAGCAGGCTCAGCTAAATTACAGCATCCAGAAGAGCTACAGACAAGCCTCAACAATAAAGGGGAGGTTGTCTAAAGATTTCTTCTCCTGCTTAGGATGGCCACAAAGGCTGAATTTTGTAAGGCACTCAGATGTACATTTCTGTTTTCAAAGAGGGGCGTATGTGTACAGATGTACAATTTCTTGCATGGAAAAAGGGACTGCTTCACATGTGGCCAACTACACCATTCTGCTTTGCTATTTACTCCCAGATCCTACAGCTCTTCAAATACAATTAGCAGTCAATTGTGACCAAAAAGATAAAGAACAGCTGTTCTTCCACACCGTCCATCCTACCACATCAGGGGAGATGGGAGGGAAAGGGGACTGACATGACACTGTCCCAGCAATGGCATTACAAAGTGACTGAGCTGAGAATCCAAGCTAACATTGGGTTTCACTAAAAGACCACATTTAGAATGTGCCAAAACAAGGCTCAGAAGACAATCACCATATTTTGTCATTCAGCAATACAAGACCTGGACTTGTCCCCCCACAAGCACATGTCAATTACTTTCCAAATGAGTACATCCTAGTCCTTGGAGCTTCTTCATTTCCTTATCCTTCATTACAACATTCCCATTCTTTTTCAAAACTAGGGAAAGGCTTCTGTTGTGACCCTATGGCTCATTTACACACTGTGTTGCTTCAAGACGGCTGTAGATCTACATCAGTAACATGACTTTTTTTATTGCTCAAACTGTTAATAAATAGCTTATGACTTGCTTCAAAACTGTTTGACAGTAAAATCCATACTGAGAAATCCTTAGGCTTGAGGTGAGGAGAAAGTTCTTCACAGAGAGAGTTGTTAGCCATTGGAATGGGCTGCCCAGGGAGGTGGTGGAGTCACCAACCCTGGAGGTGTTCAAGAGGGGATTGGACGTGGCACTTGGTGCCATGGTCTAGTAGTTACGAGGTGTTGGGTGGCAGGTTGGACTTGATGATCTTTGAGGTCTTTTCCAACCTTGTTGATTCTATGATTACGCTGCAAACTGAGATCCTCAGTAAAATAGTCTGCCCTATCAGGAGACTAAGTGAAAAATCCAACATGGACAGCATGGCTCAAGGTAACAGCACTGTAAAGCTTTCTGGCCCATATCCTGCATCAATAATTTAGCTGTACATATAATATTGCATCTGAAACAAAGGATAGGATTCAAATTTCCTATGTCACAGATATTAAAGGAAGTTTGAATGGCACTTTACATAAGGTATGCTTCATCTCCCTTTCTTCTAATTTTTCAAGACATTTAATTCTTTCCCCAAAAGCCATTACAACATTTTCTTACATCTTCCAGTCTTCTACTTTCACGTTCATTATCTGCCCTCACTGGAATATGGCAAACAGACCAGTTTTATTCAGCATGCAACAACCCAGTATAGGACTTAACCCATGGCCTTCAGTACTGAGCAACAAACTTCCAAGTATTTTAATAAAAGAAGTAACTGCATAACAGATGTAGATAATTCTTAACTTCTGTCTAAAAATATCATCTGTGAGCACTGAATTGTCTTTTTGGTTTTTTTGTTTATCTTCACTTTTTAACAGTAAAACCATAGAATTAATACCTCACATCAGACAATGCAATTAACTGCTCCCAGAGAACAATCTCCTTTAACTCTGGAGCACACTCCAGCTGGACAGTGCTTCATACCAAGCAATTGGGCCAGGTCTGGGAGATGTAGGGGAATGACACCTTCAGCAAGATACCCATGGGTGGCAGAACAGGGCATTTCATGTCTTTACACCTATGCACACTTTCTGTAATTTATTAGCATTAAGACCTCTGCATTGGCCCTAACTGAAACAGTGGACAAACATCAACTACCAAGAACAGCTCCAAAATATCCTCTGAAATAGCGGTGACAGCGAAACGTGCAAGCGGTTTTTCAGCCTTCCTTCAGTGCCCAGAGCACAGAGCAGGGCTGCCCAAGTCCCTTGCTGTAGACCTACAAGTAAAGGCCACAGCTTAGCATGGGCTCACATCAAAGGCTTCCACACAGGTGTCCAAGCTGCAAAACATGATCTGAGGATTCAGGCTGTTGAGAAAGGCAACCAAATGCTATGCCATTCACATCAGCTCTTTGATAGCCAAAAGGAACTGCGAACTGCAGTGCCTGGATTATCCAAGCCATATAAACTATCTCCAGACCTCTGACATAACAAGTTTTGCACCTTATTGTAAAAGGCAACGTTGGTCTAACAGCCAGTGCAAAATATCAGCAGAGAATATGCCCATCCCTGCGTTGCATTGGGTGTGAAAAGTCTATAACACATTCAGTTAGCAAACAGTTCTACCCAGTAGCTTTCCTATAAGTTGCTCATGTCAACCAAATTAATGTGACATTTACAACTATTTTGAGGATAAAATGAAGCTGCTTAAATTATTCTGCAGAAGCAGCGTGAGACAGAATTATTCAGTTGACAAAATCTAATTAGGTGTAAATTATTTCAGGTTATATGAATTATAAAACCTTTCACAGAGAACTCCAACTCAGGGCTCAGTGTAGTATGGTGAATTAATATTCCAGGCATCTGTTTTCCAGAGCTAGGTTTCAATCTGGGACAAAGTCACACAGGTAATTAATTTCTTTCCACCAGCTAGACTGCACTCGGGTAGGCAGAGGAAGGCATGTTCTATACAACACACATTTTTGCTAAAGCTGAAAGGCATTTTTCCTCACAGAAAATAGGAAGAACTTGGAACTGCAAAAAGAAGCTCTTAGTCTAAGTTCTGAGACAGAGCTGAAACTCCTGATACCTGGTGATATCACAAAGGGAAATGCTTTGGCAGCAGGCTCTTGCTAAAGCCTGGTACTCAGCTTTACCCTTCATCCAGAAAGTTTCCCAGTAGTGACACTGAGACACATTTGAGCATGTTTTTCATAACCAGACTCACTTTCAATCATGTGCTCTGATACTTTCCTCAGGCAGAATTAACATGTTCAGAAACTGCCCAGTTACTACGCTGTCTATTTCTGCTTTTTACTGTTCTGATTCAAAAATATCATCATTAACTTCTGCAAAGCCAAACAGGGCATCTTTGAAAGCAAAGCCTCCACACTTTTAATGCCTGAAAAGCAGAATACTGAGTGGTTTCAGGGATGGATGGTGCCCTGTGCTGCTGCTATGGAGGAGGAAGGAATGATGAGCAGCCGTGCAATTAGGTACTTTGGGGGAGAAGACAAGTGCTTTATGAGCCGAGGATCAGCTTTGCCCACTCGCTGTCAGTCTGTTGCAGTTGGAGAGTTTGGGCATTGTGGGAAAAAAAAGCAGTCTTAGTTCCCACAACGGGTTCAGAAATACACATTGGAGTTTGATACAACCCTTCCTTTCCATTTAAATGCACCCCAATTCGGTATGGATTGGCAGATCTCCTATGAGTTCAAACTACCTTCTAACATTCTTGCCAACTCCTTGAACAACATATCACAAGGAGACAGAGATTACTTATCATCCCTTCACACCCCCTCTGTAAGGATCAAGGAAAATTACAACACAACATTTGGTCAAAAAGTCTACAGAGGAGGCACATGAAATCCCCGGAACTCTTTGGAGAAGTTCAGCTCTCTTCCTAAACTCCAGCTGGGGACATACTGCAGCTTAGCGAAGTGATGGGCGATGTTATCAGCTGCTCTCACGGTGTTTCTGTATAGAATGCATTTCTTACACCCTGCTGTCCACATTTCCTTTAAGAAACTGGTGAGAATTATGCATCTCAAATGCCCCTTTTTTCCTGCTACCTTAAACAAAAGACATTAGCGTAGAATTGGCAGCAAACCACAGAAGAAACAGAAGTCATCTTGCTGGAAGTTTCATTGAGCAAAAAGCATTTCATCTTGTACTCATGCATGACCAGCAACCTTCCCCAGCCTGCCCCACACACAGAACCCAGCCCCACTTTGTGCTGCAGTTGTGTACTGAGGAAGGGGTGCAGTGGCAACAAGATGCCAGCTGGATCACTGCTGCCCTGAACTGCACTTACGAGGGCAGAAAGTGCAGATGGAGGTCAAACATTTAGCTATTACTTGCACACACTAACTCCCTTTGTGAGCTCTTCACTTGTCTGACAGATTCAGCAACCAAAGCACTCAGGGAGACATAGGTGTTTCATACCAAGGCATGGACCTTACCTCAGCAAATCAGTCTGGCTTTCCAAAGTCCTCTGTGGTCCCAGCATCGCCCATTTTCTTACTAAAGGCTTAATAACAACGAGTTCCACGATACCATGAGTGAGCACAGATGTTTGAACATTTATTCAGTGTCCAGTACCCTATGTGTGCCGCTAAGCTAAGCATTCAAGAATAGATTGTTTCATTTAGAAGGGATCTACAACAGTCATCTAGTTCAACTGCCATGGGCCCTCCCCTCCTCCTTACCCAGTGTGTGTGTGTGTATATATATATATATCTATTTTAGCTTTTTAAAAATAATCCAGTCCTACTCCTACACCGAGATGACAGCAAAGATAAAGTCAAGGCAGGATAAATCCACCACACAATGTTTCTATCTCTGTAACAAGAGCTGATGGTAGTGACAGAGATCTGAGGATAAATACAAATCTGCTATGGTTCACTAACCTCCACTCTGCAGTGATTGAGAACTGTATTTTGAAGTGGCTGCAGGTACCAGGCTCATCTTTAGGCTTTGTATATTTCTCCATCTTATTTGTAATAAGGTGTTGCAATACACAGAAGGTATAGGGCTGAGAGACCAGCCAGCTTCTCCGAGATCATTCACGGAGATGCCAATGGAAGACGCAAACATCTCAAACCGATTTCCCTGCCTTAGCTAAAGCAGCATGGCTGATGAGAGCAAGAGGCCTAAAAGTAGAGGAAATTAAACCCAAAACAAAGCACAGAGCAAGAAAGGGCATTTGTAACTACAAAATGATTCCCTCACTTTTGTCAACGTTCACTCCCAATTCTGTAAGAGTTAAAGGCCGCCAAGTAATAGGCGCTGTAGAGTTTTCCCCTGGGTTGCAGCCAAGGCCACTAACCCTGCTATTAGAGGCCTGACAAGCTTTGTCAATGCAATCTACTGAATGCCGTGAGTGACAAGCGATCAATATTCTCCACTCTCATGGGTCATCACAGGTGACAGAGGTCTAAGTAATAAAACAGCCCTGGCTGCCTCCTCTAACTTAAATGCTTCCCCAGCCACAATATTTCTTTTTTGTCTAAGCGCCTCTAGCTAAATTTCTCACAGATCGAACCATCTGATGGGGTGGAGGTTCTGAGGAATTGCAATGTGTCTGAATTGATGCTAGCCAGCGAAAGCTCAGTAGACTGGAGAAACAGGTTCAAATAAATCGAAAATGACTAGCTACAGAGTTGTAATCTGCCAGCACCAGGCCCTGTAGCACCAAGGTGATATGAGGAAGGCACCAAGCCACCTGCCAGCTGAAAAGTAGCGGTCCTGTTTCCAGCATTCTGAAGATGTCTTCCACCACGTTCCTTTTTTCCAACCCCCTCTTTTTCTTTTCTTTCTTTTTTTTTTTTTTCCTTTGTGTGTGAACTGTTGTAAGAATTACTGGGAGCTGCTCTATAAAACTGCACCACAGTGTTAATAGAAAAGAAGGATGGGTTGCTCCGCTGCGCATCTGGAGGAAGTATCGACAGGACTGAAGTTCATGGGGGCTGTTGGAGCAGTCAGGAACATTGAC
The DNA here is from genome assembly GCA_033816785.1 of Picus viridis. Lineage (NCBI taxonomy): Eukaryota > Metazoa > Chordata > Aves > Piciformes > Picidae > Picus > Picus viridis. The sequence goes on along the minus strand of CM066598.1, from coordinate 8,916,154 downwards.
CAGGCAGTTCTTTACAGGATGAAAGAACACACTCCTCCTTTCTACACATAATGCACTGCAAATGAGTATGCAGATGCTAAGGGAATCAGCTGCTCCCTTACAACTGCCTACCCTTACCCCTGCCAAGATGCAAGGCACCGTTGGGTGGAAGTGAGAGTCACCATCATTGGAGGTGTTTAGGAGGAGACTTGATAGGGTGCTTGGTTGCATGGTTTAGTTGATTAGGTGTTGATGGATGATGGGGTTGGATTCGATGATCTTGAAGGTCTCTTCCTTGAGGGTCAGGCTGGATGTTAGGAAGAAGTTCTTCACAGAAAGAGTGAGTGGCCATTGGCATGGGCTGCCCAGGGAGGTGGTGGAGTCACCATCACTGGAGGTGTTTAGGAGGACACTTGATGGGGTGCTTGGTGCCATGGTTTAGTTGATTAGGTGGTGTTGGGTGATCGGTTGGACACAATGATCTCAAAGGTCTTTTCCAACCTGGTCTGGTCTGGTCTGGTCTGGTCTATTCTATTCTATTCTATTCTATTCAGCCTGTGTTTCTTGTTATAAGACTATGCACACAGCCCACAACCTCAAATAATCCCCTTACCATTAAATAACTTGTGCATACAGCTGTGTGCTCAGTGAGAGCTTAGGCTTCATAAAAAAACCCAGCCATTTACAGTTAAGTGCCCAAATTTAAGGCAGATGGGGGGGGGGAAAGAAAACATTTCAGCCCTTATGAAAATCCTGCCCCAATTCTTGCTGTCAATAACTGTTATGGACACAAGCCATTGCTGTCCATCTGGGATCTGAATGTTGTCCATTTTTTTCAGATGTTTAGAACCAGTTTTTATTGGGAATAATCTCTTTGACCAAACAGCTTTGCAAACATTCCTGCGAGACAGGCAAGCAATACACACCAATTTATTGCTGAATAAACTAAGACACAAAGGAGAGCCAGAGGCACAACTGGACACAAAACCCAACGGGTATGTAATTTCACACTTTAAACTTTGAACATCAAATATGTCCTGGAAGAGAGTCTCTTCTAGGGGATGACTGTCAGCTGTAAAATTCTGTTTAAACAGGTGGTAGGACGATGATGTGCTGTTTGGAAATAATTGGTGTACTGTTTGCACACTACTCTCAGTGATCTAAGCCAGGGTAAAAATAGGCTGCAATGCTCAGGAGCTGTATTTTTGCACATCTTTATCCTCTCTCATTACAAAAAGCAAACCACACAGCTAACTCTGCTTAAAACGTGTATTTAGTCTGCCAGTCTTTTTAATAATAATTCTAAAACTTTACTAAATGCATAATGAGGAGCCCCAAATCCACTTGTACAAGTGTGGCTCCCCAGGTATGTCACCAAGACCTGAAACATAAAAAAACCTGATCTGCTATCTGCATGATCTAGAATGTCTTAAACCCTACAAATATGCCAGTACACCTGATTATATCAGGATCCTTTAAAGGCTACTAAACTAAAACTAAATTACCTTCTGTCCAAAAGAAGCTGGGATCTATTCATGGCAAAGGCTAACACATGGGGATGAGAACTCTGTGGCAACATCTTTTGGAACATTCAAAAAAAAAACAGATGAGGGAGCACACTTCATAAAGGAAAACTGCCCTAACTCTTGGGATTAAATTAGATGGCTAATAAAGAAAAGGTCAATATTCTAATGTAGGATTTGGTTCTGCAACACACTTGACTACCGGCCAACTAAACCAGCTGGACAAGCAATGGGGAACAGCATGTGGGAAGGATGTAGTTCAGACCAAAGTAATCTTTTTAGTCACTAAATACAGCTGATTTTCTAAATGATTAGATGAAGGCTTGGCAGTTCTTGCATCAATGCCGAGGAAAGGCTGTCAGACAGGAGTTGTATTAAGATGTGAACTAGCAGACGAACACACAACCTGCCTGGAGATAGCGTCTGGTATTCACAGGGACACTACCATTGAGTGGTTGCAGCGAAAGGGAAGCCAGATGAAGAACAGAACAACAAACCCATCATGCTTTGGTCAGTGCCAGCACCCAACCAAGTCCTGCAGGTTGGCTGTAAGAGAATTTTACCAACAGGTTACAGAAAGCAGAGCCAAGTGTCCCTGCCCACCCACCCCCTGCTCCTGTTACACCCATTTTGCACTGTGCTTCGAGTTTACCTAGCTTCGCACAGCACATTCTTGACATTGTTCAGGAGCATGCTTCTCATCCTACTGGCATTTGGATGCAGATACAACACTTAAAAATCAGGTGAGAGAGAAATAAAAGAAGTGAGGCTTTATTTCCTCCCTCCAGACCTTTATTGCCATTCCCTCCCAGTCAGCTATCCAGTTGTTTTGGTTTTTTTTTTCCCCCACTCTGGCCTCAGAGGTTTTTGACTTTCTCAAGACATGACTCCAGATTAATTTGAAAACAGAGAGGCTGCAAGCAGTATGGCTGCAACAATCTGATAGCATCACACACAGCTCTTCACAACCTAATTTATTGCTGATGATGTAGTCATTAATGTACTCTGAACATCCGCTATAAGCTCCTCTTTAATGAAAAAGTAACTGGGGAAGCTCATCCAACTTGCTTCAGAAAGTTGCACCCCGAGAGACTTACATGTCATCTACTCTTAGATTTATCCAAGGCTGAAGGAGATATTATAAAACATATCTTCTTGTTATTCTTTCTAAAGATGGTTCCCTAGATGCTGAGTCTTGGAAGTTTAGCAGATCTTATTACTGAGAATGAACTAAACTAAAGCAATTGCTGTAATGGTTGTTACACTGTGGGTACAACTTACTTGCCATGTTCTGTTCTCCCCCACTTTCATCTCAAATGTTTATATGAGCATGAAAAGTTACTGTTATTTTCCTTCTCATCAGCAAGAAGAGAAAAAATCTGGCAAAACTAGACTGGGGAAAGCACAGGGAGAGAAACTATGGAAATAGAAGTCATTGGGACCAAGTCACGTGGCACTCTGGGAAGAGAAACAGCAGAGACAGAAAGGGACCACATAACCTATCCAAACTCCCAGCAAGGATAGTTTATCATTTGCATAACACTAACACTAGAAAGGAACTCTCTAAAACCCATCATGCTTCTCTCCTTGTGACCCCACCAATTTGCTGGTCCCTCTGGCTACAGAAGTTCCCCACACACTCTGGGTCTGTAGGCTGAGTGTGACCGGTTTAGGCTGTGCCTTTAAGAAAGAGACACTTTCTGAACACTCTGGGCGAATATTTTGATATTAGAATGAAAACAATGATATGCTAACTCAATTTCATTGGTGAGACCCAGTTGCAGTTTTTTTGTTTAGTCTTTCAGTCAGGGAGTCAGTCAGCAGTCGTTTTCTTCTTCCCCCTGTGCTGTGAGCTGGCTCGTTTCTCTCTACGATTCCTTTCTAACCAGATAAGAAAACTAACTTTTTTTGCATTCGCTTTGAGCTTTAACAAATTTTTCCCCTTTTAATTACCTTCCTTTCTCTCTCTCTCTAACCCTTTTGGGATAAAAGGGGAGGTAGGGAGGGAGAAGGGAGGGGCAGGCCCGAACCCCCTGGCCGCAGGGGGGGATTGGGGAAAGGTTTCCTGTATTACATACATTGCTGTATATTTCTGTATATATATTGTAAATATTGTATATTTTTGTACATATTCATTGCATTCCATATCTGCTTGTAAAATACAGCTTTCATCTGCTTCTCCGGCTGAGTTAGCTGTGGAATTCTTTTGTGTGTGGGGGGAACCTTCCTACTCCACCACACTGAGCATGCAGCAGTATTCTGTGTCTACAATGGCAGCTTGGATGATTCAATCCTACATAAACCCTATGGAAAACTCAGGACTTGGGAACTCACGAGCTACTGCCTTCTAAAGCCACCAGAAACAACTGCTTGGAAAGCAGGAGGCTTCCTGGGGCATGAGATAAAGGACACCTGGCAAAATAATTTAAACCAAAGAAAAAAAAGGTGGCAAGAGAAATATAAAGTACCCCTGTAAGGATGGCAGATGAAGTCTCAGTGTGCAGTGAGAAGGCATAGCATGCTTTTGGAAAAAGACCAACTGCACAACAAAAGCAAATGAACAATACATGAGATTAATAGATACATGAAACTAGAAAAGTGCTTAGTGGGAAGGTGCCTTTTTCATGTATCAGGTCTAGAAACCATCCCTCTCCTGTCCTAGATGCTCGCTAGCAATACCTGCAGCAGAACCACAGCTGGAAATGTCCTGCAAAGGGAAAAGCAGACTGGATTATCTGGATATAACATTCACTTCTGCATGCTAATTAGGGTGCTAAACACCCATCAGAAATACTCAAGATGAAGGAAGTCAACACCACTTCCCTCCTGCCTGGTAAGCTGCTCTCTCACACTGGCCACGCTCTATCAAGTGTGCATCATTTATGCCCAGGAAGGTTAATTGTAGCATAAGGCTTGCCAGCATTTTCTTTCCTGCCCTCTTCTAAAGGATTTAAATACTTTAATGCAAAAATCCAACTCAAAATTAATTTTAAGCTGCAGGATCTTAGCCTAGGAGCAACTTCTTTCCTTCTGTGGGCACACAGCAAATCTGTGTGAGCAGTTCAGTCTAGCAGTTCTCTTTCTTTTAAGGTATCATTTATAAGAGGGGTGGAAAGACAAAGATCAAGTTATTTTGAGTGTAGGTGTTTGGACACAATAACTCTAGAGTCAGACTCGGTCTCAAGGCTCATTTTCCTTTGTTGAAACACTTAGATGCAACTGTTAGCTGTGGGAGCTTCAGGCTGGAGGGCAGCTTACAGGAGGCAGAAATCCTGCTAGAATTCTCTCTGCGTACACAAGAAGGGCCATTAAATGTGCTGTGTTAGTCTTTACTTTAAATGTCTTTCAAGTCCCTGTTTACCTAAGATAGTGTTATTTGAACATATATATTTGTGATCCAATTCACCTGAAGCACTGCTCAATCCTATAGGAATAAGACAAGGACATCCCATATGGTGGCAAGGTAGAAAATCTCTGCCAATGCAAACCACCTATGACCTCTCTGATAATAAATTCTTTTGCAAATGACTGGGCAAAGTCCTGGAGCCTGTGTGCAGTGAAGATAAACAGCCCTCTTTGTCCTCTGGGCCAGAAGTGGCCATTGTATGGAGCTTGCCCAAAGGATTAGCACTGCCATTATTATTTGTGTTATATGAGCTATTTCAGGAGCTAATTGACCCCAGCACAAAAGCCGGGTGAGAAAGGCTTTTGTATCTAATAGAATGAGCAATACAGACAAGGGTAAGGTTCTCTGAGCAATTGGGCTACAGTATATAGACACTGACTCAGTTTTAGCTGACAGCATCAAGCAGGACAATCTAATCTCCCCAGTTAGCACTAAATCAGCCTAGTATAAATGAGCCCATGACAGAACATGGAAAAATGGGGCTTGCTAAAAGGATAACTGAGGATAACTTCCTTGTGAAACATAAATATTGAAGACGTTGAGAATCTTTCATTCCTTGCACTAAGCATGCCTAGCAAGAGCTGTACAGGCAGAGCCATTTGATACTTGAATCTCTCTTTGCTGTTTGAGGGTACACTGGTAAATGTCAGTGTGTACATAAGGCATTCTAAAATTATACATCTATATTTCCTCCTTGCCTCCCTCTCTCGAGTGCTAATGGTGGGGGAAGGTATTGAAAACTCTGGCAGGACACTCTAAGCCATTAAAAGGTTTGATAAAACTGCAAGAAAAGCTGAAGCCATTTTCTCTGGGATGATGGACATTTGAAGAGGATGTACTAAAGCTGTAGTACAAGATCATCCAGAAGTAAACCACTCATTATTCTTCCCAAGTGATTTTGGAGATATTTTAAGAGAGGGGGGGAAAAAAAAGAGAAGCTGAACTTAGAACTGAACATATTTTCATTGGCATTTAGTCACCACTCAGCAAAGCTGCTTCTATCTCAAAGTCATAAATGATGTAGCATAAAAATTAACTCACCCTGACCTTTCTGAAGCCACTGAAAAAGCTGCTGCGACATAATTCATTACATATTCTGCACTACATATGGTGCACAAAAGAACATGGCCTTGAAAATGTGCAAACAGAAGAGAAATAATCATATTCATCATTTATTTATTGAAGCTACATGGACTCCTCACTGCACTGTCTGAGGCCATCACAGGCATAAAGGAATTAGACAGCACAAAACCCCAGTACAGGAAATCAGCAGAATTTATAGGTGCTTCACAAATGGGGTAATGAGGCAAAGAAAAGAAAAGGTCTCTGTGGAGACACTGAGCCTAAAACTGAGACACAGCTAAATCTGTATCTCCTGAGCTGACACACTTCCAGTGTAAGATTTTTATTGCCCTCGTGTGCTTCATCAGAGTTCTAGTGCCGATGTCAAGGAGAAGCTCCCTGCCCAAATGTGTCCCAGCCTTTCCATGAAGGAAAAGGCTTTTAAGAGCTTTCAGCAAGTCCTGCAGCATCACCCTATGAATCAGTGTAAGGCTGTATGAGAACACACAACTAGAAGACGTGGCAGCCCCAGCAGCTCTGACAACATGGTGCACATCACTGCAATCTGCAGTGCCCTTCCTTCTTTACTCTGAAAGACCTTTAGCCCAAGGTACATTAACAGGGGCTTTTCAGCCATTTTCTCAGGGGAGACACACTCATCTCAATGGCATGCATCTAGAATTCAGCAAATGGATGGTCTGATTAAACCCACCACTAACATCCACACAACTGACAAGCACACAAGGTCCTGCACCATTGAGCATTACCTCATGAATCCACAAAACTGGGAAGTGCTTTGAACACAGCCTCACCATATCATATAGCTTGGCACGAAGTCCACAGCAACCATCACACCAACACATCCCAAATGCTGGTTTTCTAGTGAAGCTAGTTTGTGCTCATAGTTCTTTTTAAGCGTCTTGTACAGAATTGTTGGCCCGGAGTGAACACAATCTAAAGGACAATAACGTGGGTGGTGCACACACTTACCCTAGAACCCATGAGCTATGCTGACCTTAACACCCTCTGCTCCTAGGAGAAAGGGTACTGGCAGATGGAAAGGGTTAAAATCAGATATTGTTGCTGGGTCTCTTCAAACAATGCAAACCTACATAGTGGAAGTAATTTTCTAAGCACCCTTATTTCCATGCAGCAAATCCAGTGTGTAATTCTAGGATTAGTCTGGAAGCCCTCTGTTTTCAGCAAAGTTAGCTTCCATGTCAAAGTTTAGTTAGACCAACTGAAGTTAATCAAAACACATAATTTCACAGTTTCACATATGGGTACACTTATTATAAGCAGTCAGATCAACAAAATAAAATGCATACCATTGTAATGCTGAGATGGGATTCTCTATGATTTCCTTTTACTCTGATGGATGAAAAAGGAGGAGGAAGAAAGAAGGAATTAGTACTAAATGGGCACTGCTTTCTAACCTCATGAAGGACACTGCAATCCTTGCAGGAAAGATTTTACAAGCTCCTGATGATCTGTAAAGAACCACATAGATCTATAGAGATATATACCTAATGCCAAAAGCAGACAAGACTTTGATGAAGAGAGGAATAGACTATAATAAAATAGATCAGGTTGGAAGATACCTTCAAGATCATCGCATCCAACCCATCATCCAACACCGTCTAATCAACTAAACCATGGCACCAAGCACCCCATCAAGTCTCCTCTTAAACACCTCCAATGATGGTGACTCCACCACCTCCCTGGGTAGCCCATTCCAATGGGCAATCACTCTCTCTATCAAAAACTTCTTCCTAACATCCAGTCTAAAAGCAATTTAATAAATAAAAATTAATGGAAGGAAATAGGCATCTACTCATGAGTCACTTAGAGATGTTCTTCTGTGGTGGAATTCACAGCCCAGAGAACAAACCAGCTTTGAATTCAAAATTTCTCAGAGAGAATTTTCTGGCCTGAAACTCCCCAAAGGAGCAGATCTATCAATGAAAGGAGCCAACGGCTACTGCTCCCTCTGCATTAACCAAGGAGCTCAGCCATGCTGCACCACTGACACTAATGTTCCTTTGGTTGAAAGGTCTCCCTGGAAACTGCCAAGGGCCTTGCTCATTTTAGGTTGCAAATGTTACAGGAACTTTGGGAAAGGCCTTTCAGTCGCTGTTACGGTCTGCAGGCTACCCCACTCTAAAGCACGCCACAGTGAATGTTTCTCTGCGCTAGGGTGAGCGGTTTCAGAGAAGCTCAGCACCTTAACAGCAGGTTACAGAAGGGTTACTTAAGGATTTTCCAACCTTCTTCCAGCTGTTTTGAGTCTGCAGGATAAAGCTCCCTTGGCCCAAAGCAAAGCTAGTTCATACCAACTTTTAATCACGGTCTGTAGAAGGCACAGCTTCGCTGCCTTCCCGACTGCTCGCTGCATGCCTCTCCAATCAAAGGTACAAATGCACGCTCGGCAGAATGGCTTACATTAGTGCCATTAATTCCTACTTTCAGCATAATCCTTCATCTGGGACTTATTCCAAAACATAGGAGTTAATGACACTAATATAAACCATCCCAATGTAGCATGTGTTTCTTTAGCTTTTATTCCCATGACTAAATGTCTTTTTAATGCACTTTTATTTACCATGATGGAAATAGTTTTTCCTGCTTTACTCTATGAGAAGTCTGGGTCTGTCACATTAACCCTTTTCTGGGCAAAGCTCTGTAGACTCATTTCCCATTATGACTCCAAAATTAAAACCTTATGCTGACATTCCAGCAGTGAACTACAGGCTTTTCAAGTGCTGAAAGACCTAAAGGAAACCCTGCAAAGGAGGGATGGTTAATTGCCCGAGTAGGTTACGGAATCTCCCGGTGACAGCGCTCAGTCAGGCTGGGAAATGAAAGCCTGGGACTTAACTGCTCTGGAAGCCAAGAGGCAAAACAGAGCTGCAGAAAGAGGTTTTGTCCTGGTGCAGAACAGCATTTGGTAGTATTCCCTAATGACACTTTCAACCAGGTGATGAGGAGTGGGGAATGAAGTGCCTTCGGATTTTCTCAGAGGCGTGAAATACAGGCAGAGGGAGGAAGCGGATTAGAGGGATGGCAAAAAATACTGCTGCTCCCCAGAGAAGACATGGAGAAATTCCTGATGTACAACCAAAAAGTTCATTGGAGAGGTTGAGGAGAAAAAAAAGAGTCCATAAAATGAATAAGGAAAAGAAAGCAAAATATATATTGTTTACTCTCGATTTTCTCTTCCTGACTTCTCCAATCCCCCATAACAGAGCCAGTCCTCTATTGGGCCTTCTGTAATCTTCTTTCCTCTCCCTCCCAGTCTCTAATTCCCTTACAGCCTTGCATTTACAAGAATTAACTACCTGCAGCCACAGTAAAGAAGATTAACTGCACATAGGCAACCATTGAGTCTGCTTTAGCCAACACCTGTGCTGCCCTCCTGAACTGCACAGAGATGACGGCCATTTGAGCATCTCTGCTGAACAGGAGCAGACTTCCAGCACATTGACTTCACTGATGCCAAAGGGCAGTGGGTCTTCAACACACCTGTGTACCTGCACACCTTAGCTGGCTGGATCAACAGTCTAATTCACTGAGTTCTGGCTCTTTTCTTGCATCCAGAACGTAAAATAAGACCTTAAGAAAGGCAGTTCTGGACAAACGTTCCAGTAGGACGATTTTCAGTCATTTGGTAGGCCCACAGAGTGCTGCAACAAGGTAGTGGACGAAGGACTGCCCACGTTTCTGCAGTTTTGAGAGTTACCAAACAAGCAGGTAGAGCCAGTAACATGCACCAAATATTCTGGTTCTCAAAATTTCCCTTTTTATCAACATGCCCCTAGCTAACTTTTCTCTTTTAATCCTGTTGTTTCCTCACACTCTTATATCCTTTGCTGCTGCTGCTGAGCATGAGGCAGATGGGGGAGAGCAGGTGTCAGAGGAGGGACTGGAAAGAAGAACAAAAAGTAAGCCAAAAGCTGTCTCAGAACACTACAGTACCAAAACAAGTTCAAACATTCTGAGATGCCCAGTTCTCCCTCCCAATTTACCTAAAGCTGCCCCAAAAGCAATCTCATTGGCAAAGCCTTCTAAGGGAAATATATAGAGCCATCATTAAACTACACTTGGCGGCTTTCTGAAACGTGTCCATGAAGGAAATACCTTTGTGCACTGACACTGCACTTCATTAACCTAGCAATTCAGAGGACAGTATTTCTCCCAGCTTATACAGTATATAAACACATAGCATATGAGCAGCATAAACATGGGACAGCTGCCAAAATAAAAACTCTGTTTTGTAAATCTGAGACTCTGAGATTTTTCAAAGAGACATAAATAATACAGGGGAGCAGCTGCTCCCAGAAGTCAACAGACTCAGGCCTAATAGATGGATTTCAATAAATTTAAGCTAAATCCTTACCACAGAAGATGTCTATTGATACCTTCTGCTAAGACTTCAAAAAGCACAAAAGCTTTTTTTTTTTTTTTTTTTTTTGAGCTCTCCCTTTCTATTATTGGAGAGATCTATTTCAAAAATTTCTCTATTAAGTAAATTCCTGCATCTGATTACTTTCTTACAGTAAAGATCATTTACCCATTGGGTTTCGATTTGGAGCATAAGAGGTTGAGCCTGAGATTTTTGTGGGGAACGGGGAGATTAAGAAGTAGTAAGTTTTTAATTTAAATGGAAAAACGTTTTGAATATTAACTGGTTGATCTGAAGGTTCAGTGGTGAGTGCCGCAGGCAAAGAGCTTGTTCTTTGGCACAGTTGCCCCTTAGGGGAAAGGGAACTCAGAGGGAGGGCAAGAATGTAAACCTCTAAACATCACAGATCTGTCATCACAACCACCAGAAAAATCAGTTATCGTCAGTACCATTTTAATTTTGGCAGTGAGATAATAAAGCCACAGTAAGGGTGAGCATAGTGAATCCTGACAGAAAATGAGAGAGGGTAAGATACAGAAGTAAATCTAGTTCTAGTAAATGATGCTTTGGCTCAGAAGTTAATGATAAAAACATGCAGTTCTACTTAAGCGCTTCTCTCTTACCCATTATAAGTCAAAATGGAACCTACTCAAAGGAAACAGACTTTGTTAAGAACATTACATTGTGAGCATTCACATGCATTTAGCTTCAATAAAGCCCCCATGATTTACACAGGGCTCTGGAGCTTTAAGGTCTATTCTCTATTCGCGGCGAGACTGGCAGAGGTGAAAGGCAGCAATTCGTCAGCTATGGTGCCTGGCCTTCATTGGCAACTCTTCCTATGTGGCAGAAGCACAAGTGAAAAGAGCCATAATAAAACACAGCTTTGAATTATTGTAGCACAAGATATTATCTCTCCTTACAACCCTTGCTCATTATATCCTTGGACCACTGCAGCTCAGACAACATAACCGCTTGAGTTCTGCATTGGGGCACTTGGCTGATGTGCCATTGCCTGTGATGGGTATTGGCAAAACTAACTGGTTACCAGAGGTGCCAGCACAGAAGGCAGTGAAGAGAGAGGACAGCCTGGCTAGATTTTTCACATTTTCTCGGGTTTTTTCTTTTTCTTTTTTTTTTTTGAGACCAGGAGAGTAGGATGAAAGACTTCAAACCACCATGAAGCAATGGTTTATTTAACCTTGGGCACTGTAGCACCCCTTGTGGTCCCAGGTGGGCAGGCAATTCCCTTGTTTCATGCATGCAAAATGCATTCATGATTCCTTCTGAGCACCAGTCAAGTCCTCCTAGCTTTCTTGCCGTTGCAAGTTGTGAATTTTCAGCGCTTCCTTTTCAAGCACCATTGGGGAGCAATATAGACGGTGACATTCTTAGGAAGGAAGAGGCAACCTAGAATCAAAGGTCTTTTGCAGCAGCCTCCTTCCAGTGGGGTTAAACTCACAAACCTCTGTGGGATGCTGGATATCTCTGCCTTAAAAACCCACAAGAACTTTGTGAAGCTACACTTCTTGGATTAAAGACCATAGCCTGGACTTTTCACAAAGAAAAGCTTTCAGAAGAACAAATGAAAAGGCTCAGGCCAAACTCACGTAAACACTTAGGCTTTTTCAGGGGCCAACACATGAGAACCAGGTTTATGTGTGCCTTCTAACAACCAGGAGTCGTTTGCAAGGGGAAATAAACAGACAACTAGCTTGCTAGAACACCACCTGCTACAGATAAGAAATATCCCTTTGGTTTTACCAAAAACTGAGTAGTTTCTCTGGAGGATGCACTTTCAGCAATCAATTCCAGCTTTAACACTGCTGTTTACATGAGTACCTAAGTGTTCCACCAGGCAAGGATGGACCTCTAAAGCAACTGGCAAATGGAGATCTTTTGAGCCTGCTACTACTTCAACTAATACATCCAGTTCTTGATCAAGCAGTACAGACTGACACTTAAAGAACTGGAAATCTTAGGTCTATTATCTTTCCAGGTACAACTCCACCCAGGGAACTGTTACCTGCAAAGCTGTATGTCTTGAAATCCCTCTCATTACCTCTCCCTTCTCTTCATATCTTCTTCAAAGTCACACTTGACTTGGAAGTGGAGTACAGTAGACTTACATGACACAGTATGTAAATTGATCCCTTTTTTTGGGCTTTGTTTTGTTTCTGTTGTTTCTTTGTGGTAGCACTGACAATATGATGTCTCATTTCCAGACATTCAAGGAAGCACAGCCTCTGCTTCTAAGGACCTTATAATCAAAAGCCAGACAGGTGGCTCAGTTAAAAAAAAAAAGGGGGGGTGGAGGAGAAACAACAGTGGTAGAAAGGAAACTGGTCATTGTCTTCTCCCTTTTGTCACTTACACCACTTTATAGACAAGATAAAAAGCAGCCAATGAAAAGCTCTACTATTCATTTTCATTGTTACTGAGATCACAGGAAACCTGTTGGGTTTGGGGTGGTGGGGTGGTAGGGTGGTAGGTTTCCCCCCCCCCCCCCGAACAAGGCATACCAGTAACCTTTGGTGAAAAAAAATATATAAAAGAGGGGGGGGGGGATAAAGTAAATGAGGTGGTAATGGGGGATTGCTTTGGGCTTCTCAAGGATTTCCTGCAGGAAGCAGGTTGGAAAGTGACAGAGGACAACGTGTGCTTTTCAAAATATAGCATTTTATGGATGTCGATATTTTGTACACCACACACACACACACAAAAATAGATGGCCCAACCCCCTGAACTTAAAAAAGAGAATGAACTAGAAATTCCTGCAGTCCTTTCTCTAGCAAACACTAAGTGCTCAATCTCTCTTTCTTAAGTGCAGTACACACCACTATCACTTTGTGCACTGGACCATTTTTCCTGAAAGTAATAGCCCCAAACATAATACTGTGTTTATTTAGCTCTACAATTGCATTACGAGTGGTTCAGAGTTTAAAACAAAATGAAGACAAATCAAGAGGCCTTGGTGAAAGAGAGGAATAAAAGGGTCTTACATCAGACTTAGGAAGGGTAGCTGAGAGGCAGGAAGCACAAAGGACCAGGGTTTGTATCCAGAGGCGAAACACGCAAGAGGACAAAATAAAAGGCTGGCCCAAGATGTGCAGGCACAGACCAAGGCACCTAGTGCTACAGAAACACATGGACTTCTTGTTATCCATATGGTAACTCTGTGATTCTAAGAGCTCTACCTATTTGCAGATGAGAGATCCTGCTGTTTACATCCAAGGCAGGAGGAAAATAGAGCTGCATCTTTTGTCTGAGGAGCACAGCAAACGGTTTGATGCAGAACAGGGGAATGGCTGCAACTCGTGCAGGTGTTTGCCTGATCAAAGCTTCACTCAAAGGAAAAAAAATAAAAATCTGTTTTACACATGGGAAAAACTAATACTCATAAAGAAAATTAGAATCAGGTTTAGAGTTTAAAGCTACTCCTCTAGAACTTGTTTCATGGATAAATTCTGCAGCCATCCAGTGCTTCAGTTTGACTGTCGATGGAGCTACAAAGCTCATGGAGCTTGAGCTTTCACCACGCTTTGAAAAGTTAAGTTTAAACACAGTGAACAATTCTTTTCAACAAGAACCACCCAGGTGAGTGCTTTCCCATACCACCAAAACCAAGCTCCACCCAAGAATCTTGCAAAAGAAATTGCCAATAATGCTAAGATTAATCCAGAGATTCTGTGCATAAACTGTCTAACACCCAAAATCATCCAAAAGTATTAGGAAACTGAAGTTATAGCAAGTTTGGTTTTTTTATTGCCTCTCTTACAAGACAATTTCATTTGTTAAACATGCTAAATTCCCCTTTTAATTTATGTATGACCTAACATCCTTTATTAGGTTTTAAGAATGGCATCATCTAATTACGGCCGCTATCTTCAGCTCATGTTACATAGGCAGAAGAAATCCTTTACAAAGTTTGCTTATAGGTCTTTACAGGTTTAAATCCATTAATATTGCAAGGATTATGTTCACCTGGAGGGCAGCTCCATTTCTCCACAAAGCATGTAATTAAAGAATACCTACTCCACCTAACGTAGCTGCACCAGACATCAGATGCACAAGTGTTAGCACACAAGAGTAACTGACAGAGCTACTGACAAAATAGCATTTGGCACCAGGAAACTCAAGCCCTGCAATGCAATTAGACTTATTAATGATATTACCCACAAGGATGCCAACTGTGATGATGTCCTCTGTCATATGAGCACCCTTGTCCTCATCTGATACGTGTCCTTTTGCAAATGCCAATGACACATCCATGACAACATGGAAAACTACCTTCTAGGCTTTGAGTCTGCGCATCTATTTATCAACGTAGGTACTTGAAGGAGAAGGCCTCTCATTTTCTAGCTCCTCTCTTTTAACCTGGCTGTTTCCTTCACACTGCTATACCACTGCTGGCTAAATCCTTTCCAACAGATCTTGACTCCCAGGAAACACCTTGCTTCTCAGCTCAGAAAGTTAGCCATCGCTTCAGGAGACTGCATACTTCTCTTTAGCCTACCCACATGCACACCAAGAAATGTCCTCCTGGTATTCCCCACCCTGATGGGCTAGGATTTCAAAGATTTGACCCCTCTCGTCAAATAAAGTCCCCCGCAAAAATCAAGAGGAGCAACCAGCACTGTTGCATGTTCTTGCTGCACCAGATCCTACATGCCCTGCCTATCTCTTGGACTTGTTAGTTGCCCAAAGTAACACTCAGACCTCTGTTGGTCTCTTGAAAACATATCAAGTAATCAAAATGACTGAGCTCTCTTGGCACTGGGTACCAGCTCTCCAGAGCACCACCAGTGCCTGCATGCTTGTCTCCGGCCAGCTGGCACACTGCTCTGAGTGCTCCGTCCCCAAAACCCACGAGTGCTAGCAGCAGAACAAAGGCAGTCACTGGAAAAAGAGGCACAGAAACGAGCTTCACGGTGTGTGCACATGCAGCACGTGCCTTCAGCAAGGCGGCTTCCAGCCAGGCTGCCGGCAGGCAGGGAGCACAGGGAGCGGAGCAGACGCCGTTGGGGCAGCCCCACTGCAACGGCAGGGCCAGTTGTGCCACTGCAGCGACCGTGCCAGCAATTTCTGTCCGTGCTGACACCGTGCAAGTGAGCACTAGCAAGTCTTGCTTGAAGCATAACTAATCCAAATGGCAGCGTGAAAGTCTGGAAGCCTATCTGGCCATTTTTATATAGAGACATTAGGCTTGATGAAAGCATGGTAGGAGGACAACACCGGGGAGAGCGTGCCAAATTCTGCAAGCGTGGACATGGCTTCAAACTTGCGTTGGCCAGGAGAAAAAACAAACTGTCACCTCTCTAACAAGACCTGCTCAAAGCACATCCTTCTGTAAAACGAGCTGGCCAGACATTTATCCTGGCCAGGGCAGAGATGACTTTATTTTTGATGGAAGTTGGCAGGAAGGGAGCCAAGGAGGCTGAGCTGCTACGTGTTTGTAATGAAAGAAGAGAAACCAAGTGTCTATTTTACACCATCTTCTGTCTTTTAACTGAGGGGGAACGTTGCATCATTCCTTTGTAAAGTCAGGACACAGACACACTTTCCCACACTACAGCTCAAAGCCTGTAGACCATTTTTAGCCAAAAACTGTTTTGCAGAGCATGGAAGATCTCAAAACTACGGAGCAATTAAAATTCACTCAATTTCCTTCACCTGCTCTGTTGTGCTGTCCAAAAAGTCTGTGCAGAGTTTACTCAGTGTGGCTTACATGTCTTAAACATGGAAAGGAGCTGTACAAACAAATCCTTCTAAGGAAATCTATGGGGTTTAAAATATTGGACTACACTAAACTGTGGAAGAGAACAGTGTAAACTCTTACACTTAGAAAGTAATTAAGATCGAGTAAATGAGAAATGCTCCAAGAGGTCTGTACTTCCAGCAGCCAGGCCTTTTTTATTTTTTTGGCACGGTTTCTCTCTTTTTTTCAGCCCTTCTATGTTGAATACTGCACTAGGGGGACTTGTGAGGGATTGGGATGGGTTACAGACCAGGTGGGGGATGCTACTGGAACATGGGCACAGATGAGGTAGCCCCCTCTATGAGAAACTCGCAACGGAGATGCTGCTACGCCATGACGTGAGCGGCTACACTGTTCAACCCACCTCCCTCCCCACCACGTGCCTATCAATCTGCTTCCCTCCCTCCACCCTGGGTTTGTGGATTGACTGATTATATTTATCACACTTGTAGTTCACGGGGCAATGGTTTAAATTTCATTCAATACACTCCATCTGGGAGCGCTTTTAAAACACACCCACAAGCACATTTCTCCCTCTCACCCTGCACCCCCGCAGCGATCAGCCATCTGTACTCTGGAAACAAATCCTAAAAAATTATTCTAAATTAAAAACTCATTTTAAAAGAAAAGTAGTATTAAACTGTTTTATAAACATAATAAACCACAGTAAGCCTTGGTTGCAATAAATATCCAGCTCTTGCCTACAGCTATTAGAATCCACAAGCGTATTTTTAAGTTTGCTAGCAAACAGTATATTTATTCTGACCATGATTTGTCTTCTGTGGTTTAATGCTCTCTCATGTTTCTTTCATATGTTTACAGAGGTGGGGGAAGAGGAAAAGGGGAAAAAAAAGAAAAGAAAAGAGAGAAAAAAAGCAGGCTGTCATAAAATATGCTACAGATTCCTGTAAGCCAGAACGGTTCTCTGAAGGACTGCCACTTCTTCACAACAGGGTCTGGCTCGGCCTCAGGACAACAATATCAAATAGACACGTACTGTTCTCCTCCCTTGCTTCAGCTATGATTGATTAAATTTGGTCAAATTAGTCATGGAAAAAAATTAAATGGGAGAACAAAAGAGAGTTGTATCACGTAGTGCAGATTGTGGAGAGGCACCACGATGGGAATTCGGTGCCTGCCTACAAAATAAGAGAAGGGGGGGAAAAAAAGGGTATTCATGGGAGGTCGTAGAGGGGAAAGGAATGGGGAAGGTAAGGAAGGAGAAAGGAAAGGCAGATGAGGGACAGTGACTGAAGAGAGAGACAATCACAGTGAGAAAATTAATGTTAAATAATATGGTTGCGTGTGGGAGAGGCAGTTGAGCCAAGTGGCACTGAGATAACACCCATGTGCTTACTCTATAACGCCAGAGATCAGGATGCTAATTAATTTCTTTTGTAGGGGAGAAGATATCCACCCCAAAGGACTTATAACACAGCTGACATTTTGGTTCATTAGCAAATTCACATGACTGTTGTGCGGGTAGAAAAATAATGCTGACCCCAGGTTGTGAAGTTAACTCAGCAAACAGAGATACCATCAAGGTATCTTGCTGGGACAGATGCTGGCAGTACCTTGGCCCCATGACGTGTGGACAAGGGTTGGCACTGGAGCTACACTGGCACGCAGCCTTAATGGGAACCTCAAAAGCAGGCCAGAAATTGAAGGGATGTGAAACTACCTTAGCCAGTGCATTCACAGGACACAGAAGAGGAGAAGCTGTTTTGTCCCTCCAACCACCAACTCATTGCCATTACAGCTCTGTAGATCTACGTCCAAAAGCTCTGCATATGGCCAAGCAATGATTTCAGAAAAGCAGTACAGTGGATTTGTATCAGGTGCTTTGGGTTACAGTTTTGTAAATGGATGGAGCATGCTTCAGCTAAAGCCCTCAGAAGTCCTGTTGACTTCAGAAGTCAGATGCAGATGGATTGCTTTCACAAGACCTCAGATGGAAAACCTGTGCTATAGTGCCTGCTTACCTTACCCTTTGTGCATTGTGAAATCATCTGATTCTGATTTTATTTCATTATTACTGGTTATCTTTCCTAGATGCAATGTGACCAAAACAAAGCTAGCCCGCTCAAGGGTACCCAAAAAAATAGGACACCTTCACAAGAACAGAACCAGGGTTGAATACTTTGGAAGTTTCCTCATGTGTATTAAAAGAAAATCAATGCAATAAGGTTAACTAAAAAGCTATTCCTTCCCAGTTTCGAGACAACTGTATCTTATGATGTGCAAGTAATAAAAATGAGCTTTCACTGACTGTAGTTTACAGTGATATCAATTGTCACCCAAAAAAGAGAAAAAGGGAAGTGAAGGAGAGCAAAGTTATCATAAGAAAAGCCTTCAGTAAAGAATTTACAAGGAAGAAGAACAAACATCCTCTTTGGGAATTACTCTAGGCAACACAGCAAAGAATTATAGCACTGAAACTAAGGTTACATAAACAGTCTAATAAAATCCTGGGACTGATTTATGGAGGGGAGACATCTCCTAGTGTACTTCCATGGATAGCAGTTTCTACTGAGAAGAGCAACCATGTTGTGATTAGTGAAAACTCACCTGAACATTCCCTCTAAGAAGGGACCACAATAAAAGCCAAACATACAACTAAACAACCCAAAACAATAAGAATCAGTCAAACTCTTCTTCCTGGAGGCAGGCATGTAAAGTAAGGGCTGAAAAACTTTGATCATCCCTGAAAAAGAACCTCTGTATGTGAGTGCAAACACAGACATTCATTTTTAACGTAGATTTTGGCTCTCTGGAAGCAGTGACCTCTGAAAGCAAAACACGGAGCAGAACTACACACATCGATGCCCAAGTGGCCACAGATCAGTGCATCATAGAGGATGGAGCTCAACTTTGTCCAGTCACAGGGTTGGTACCTGCTTCCCACACAATGTTCCTTTCAGGTTTGTGACCAAACTGGCATTGGTACAAAGGTCAGAAGACAACATCTCAGTGTATAAAGCTATCCGGGGAACAACATCAGTCCCTCACCTAAAAGCCGAGCAAGCACAGCTCTGCCAAGCCCTATGTGCTACCCCCTTTCACGTTGCTCAGCTCAACAGCCACTTCAGCACCTTATTGACAGGCATTACTGCTCCCCTCATCCTGCCCAGCCCAATCACCAGGACAGCTGCAGAAGCCAGTCCTTTCTGCAATCTGTCCTGCAATTATGGTCAACAGCATCTCAGAGCCAAGGAAGTGGGAGGCCATGCAATGGCAAAATGCACTGAGCCCCTGCCACCTGCATGATGAAGGTCATGCCATCCCATACAATCTCTTTTGCATGTGGATCTGTTTTCAAGATAAGCCTTATCTGTGCAGATAAAGTACAACCAGTGCCTTCTGTGAAGGCTCCTATAGCTTGCAATCTCATTTTCCTCCTCTCCATGACACAGGAAGGCAACGAAACCGGTAGTGATGTTTGGTTTTTAATTATCTCACATAATTGATTGGAACACCACTACAGGACTATGATACACAAAGTGGGATGGTATAGACAAAATCAAGGTGAGTCAAGAAGATGGAATGGTTCCCTTTCTCTACTGTGGATTAAAGTAACCAGAAATGCATTGGAGATACTGGGCTCCCAGTTTGGCTTCCTGCAGGGGTCAGTGCTGCTGATAAAGGAGCAGAATGAAAAAAACCCCAACAGTTTAATTTGTGCAGAAGCAAAAGCCTGTCCCTTGGGCTCACCAACATCTTGCAGGACCCATGTACCACCACCAGCTCCCTCCCAGAGGAAGGGGGTTCTCATGAAGCCTCATGGTGAACAGGGCTGGGAAATCGGTGAGGGTCCTTTAAAAGAGATTCTACCAGAGAAACTTCCAGAAGGAGATGGCTTGAAACAGAACTAAAGAGTGCCATCTGCTGCAAACAGCCGGAGAAACTCCAGCCCTGCCAGAGATGTCAGGGCAGCGGGAGTGCTGGTTGTGGCACTGAGCTCCAGGCAGGCACACAGGCTGCCCACAGGAAGAGAAGACCAGTGCTTGAGGTGTGTGCTGTTCCCCTTGTGTCATCTCCAGTATCTGCACCCACGTTTTCCTTGTGGCGGTGGGGTTTGGGAGCTGGCTGTGGCCCTGCAGGAGGATACAGAAGAGTGCAGCACAGAGCTGCAGCATCACAGCCAGGTCCCCACAGCCCTGCCTAGACCTGGCTCCAATCTTGCTGGAGCAAAGTGGATCTGGAGAACACAACACAAATTCCTCCTGACAGCAATATGCCCCTGTTGTCATTTGCTCCAGTGCATGGTGTGATACCTCAGAGGATGCCTGCTCAAGACAGACTAACAGAGCAAGGTTTAAACTTCAGAGGCTTTCCTCAGTGCACAGAGGAAAGTGTCTCCAGCAAAGCTTAGAGGTAATCCAGCTGTTCAGGACAGCAAAGGAATGTGTTGGCCCAGGAAGAATGACATGTCTGAGGATTAAGGACAAATTCCAGGCACTGTCCCGACCTTTATCTCCAAGCAACAAAGTCCTGGCACAGCAGCACATCACCATGCACTCACCTGTAGCCCAGGGAAGTGCTGCCAGCTCTGTAGGTTCCCCTCCTTCTCAGGGCACAGCACTGCTACGGGGTGCAAAAGCACCCACTGACATCCCTAAACCCCCACCACTTGTACTGGCAGAGCTGGTCCCCACCGTGTATTTTTTTCCAGGTGCTTTTTGTCCCTTATTTTCCCTGCAAACGCAGGGCTGGAGCTGCAGCATGTGGTGCCTGCCCTGGTTAGCAGCCTGCAGATGGTGCTACCGACCAGCTTTTCCCCAGCTTCAAAACTGTTTCCCTTCTATCTAAGGAGGAAAAAAAGGAGAGGGAAAAAAAAAAAAAAGGCAAAAAAGAGCCTTGCACAGTCTGAAAAAAGCACACCAAAAGGAGCTGCTCACTTCCACCTCATGTTTTCTCAACCCTTCAGTACAACCCTAACACCACACTGCGGTATCCCACTGCTGCGATGTGCCACTAATTGTCCAGAGCAATTAAGTGACTTTTGTCAAAGCTATTTCACCTGGGCAGGTGTCTTATTGGAGCTCCAGGCCAAACAATACCTGTGCTGTCAGGCCCCTTCCACACCCAGGTAGAGAACCACCCCCAGGCAAAGGGGAGCCTCTGAAACACAGCAGGCCTGGTGCTGTCTGCACATGCCGACCACTGCAGCACCTCCAGCTGATTCCATCCCAGGTCACCACTGCAGCATCTCCAAGCACCTTTTTCCTGGGTGACCACTGCAGCAAGGTCAGCCACCTTCTTCCCTGCTGACAACTGTGGCTCCTCAAGCCATCTTTCATCCTACAAAGTTCCACCACAAGTGCTCTGAAGATAAACCAGAGCCTTTTCACATTGTGTCTGTCTGTAGTAGAAGTAGGTTATAATCCTTATTACACCGAGTTTCATATGTTTTTACCACTTTGTAAGATAGAACAATGTTGCATACCATCACTACAACCTTTTGTTTAATAAATCTGAATCATAACCCAAAATGTATTCTAGGTGTCAAAAGAACCACAAAAAGCAGCAAAATACCCTTAAGGGCTAACAAGCTTCAAAATCACCACTGGATCACATACTCACAGCATCACAGTCTCACAGTATCGCTGAGGTTGGAAGAGACCTCAAAGATCATCGAGTCCAACCTGTAACCACAGACCCCATGACTAGACCATGGCACCAAGTGCCACGTCCAATCCCCTCTTGAACACCTCCAGGGACGGTGACTCCACCACCTCCCCAGGCAACCCATTCCAATGGCGAATGACTCTCTCGGTGAAGAACTTTCTCCTCACCTTGAGCCTAAACTTCCCCTGGTGCAGCTTGAGACTGTGTCCCCTTGTTCTGGTGCTGGTTGCTAGGGAGAAGAGGCCAGCCCCTTCCTGGCTGCAACCACCCTTCAGGTAGTTGTAGAGAGCAATGAGGTCTCCCCTGAGCCTCCTCTTCTCCAGGCTACTCTGAGGTGCACAAATAAAAAAGCATGCTTCTCTTTAAAATGGTGGAGGATTTTCACATAACTATAGGATGTAAGTGCTGGAAGTTTAAAGTAACTTTCCCTAAAGCATATAACCAACATGTAGGCTCCACAACCACAGCTGAAATACCTACACAGCAGCAGCCAACCTTGTGGGTTCTCCAGGAGCAAAGAAAAAAAAAGTCACTGTATTCAGAAATCCTCTTAAAACCAATGACAGCTGAAGGAGCTGAGCTGCCTTAACAAACTAGGCTGCTTTTATGGCTTTATCCTGCAAGATGCCAAGTATTCCTGCTCCTTCAGGGATCCTTCAGTAGAAGCTTGACTTTAAATACAGAGAGAGCTTTGTTGAAGTTAGTGGTGCTGGCCAGGGGCTTAAGATTAAGCATATGCTTAAGTACTTGCTAGACCTGGACCACTACTTAGAAAGATCAAGCTCTTACATTTTAGACCTGAGCGTATGCTTAACTGTTTATGTTGTTACTGTCAAACTTTTGGCTTCTGATTGTTACTGTGAGAGAAATATTACATCAGAGATGAAAACCAGAGTAGTTACTGGCTCACAAAACCTAAACATGGGGTGTGCTGGAAGCAGAGACCTGTTTACAGTCAGCAGACATCTAATAAAAACTCTTGAAAAAAATCCCTATGGAAATGTCCGACAGAAACCCAAGGCCTGAGTCCTCCTACCCACACTAATGTTTCACAGGAGAAGGGGGTCAAGAGCTTTGGTAAAATCCTGATCTAACAGCTGTTGGGCCCAGCCCAACTGAGGGATTTTGCTTTAGGGAAACCTTTAAGCACAGGCAACTATAGACTTAGGACACCACAGCTCATGTTTGTTGTGCCAATAGGATAGTTTCAGACTTTCCTCTTCCTTCACCTCTTCATTCTGTTTTCCTCCTTCCTCTGCAGCAAGATTTTGCTTTGCTCTTACTTATGTGTTCTACAAGCCCTAAGGAAGCAGCAGTCTTCTGAAAGAACTTTGTGTGACTCTTGTATAAATCTGAGGGCAGCTGAAGAAAGAACACTAAAATTCTGTAAAGCAAGCCAGATGAGTTTCCTCACCTCCTTTTAAAACACTTATTTTTCCTAACTTCCAATGTTTCTATCCAGTGTACTGAAAAGGCAGAAAAACGCTATTTATTATCATTTTTATTTCAGTATCACAGTGACCTATATTCACATTTATTTTACAACTGTAAAAGGGAATGTAAGATTTGATACAGCAAAAGCTCTATGTGCATTCTTAACTGCAAGCAGACAAGATGGCCAGCTTACCTTGGATGAATAGCCGAGGCCTGAATAACCAAGGCCTGAATAACCAAACACTTTTGGGGCTGGGGTTGACATTCTGAGTATCTTTCCAGAGTGAGCAGATTAAATAATAAAAGGTCACTTCATGGGGGCTAACAGGTTTTCAAAACTGATTTCTTCATTCATTTGGCATCAGATTTGGGAGCAGGATACAGGGTGGGACTCTGAGCCATTTCAGCTTTGCCTGTACAGAAGATGACAACCAATTTGATGCAAGTTATTTCTGTTGAACAGGATCTACTATGCTAAAGGCATAAATCCTTTTCCCATTGCAAGTGACACATGTAAACAAGGTTTGACACTTGCCCATTTCTTCTCCTTCTCAGACTCTGCTCTTTAAAGCCATGCCAGAAGCACACTGCTGGTCAGCAGCGAGGGGATGGCAGATAACAAAAGTATTTTTTTGTCTGCAGCTCAGTCAATCCAGGGCATTTAATAAACCACTCTTGTCTCTATAAGGCAAACACACTAAATTCCCAAGTATTAACATAGCTTTTGTCACACCAGTTACCAGCAAGGGTCAAACCTGCGCCTCAGCTTTTGCAAGTGCACTTTGCATCTCCAAACAGAGTTTTCACAGATACAAAGGACAGGATTTTTGTCTTTTGGGTTTGGTGGGGGTTTTTTGTCTCCTAAGTCAGCCAAGCTGTCTGGAACAAAGTCTTTCTGTTGCTCTATTGGGAAGCAAACAAGATATCACTTCATCTCTGCAAAAGGCTAAACCAAGGACATCACCCAAAAAGCTGTAATTCCACTCCCAGGACTTTGCCACGCAGGAGAAGGCCTCTAAATATCTAGGCACGTTGGTACGCTTCTGTTAAATGCAACTGTCCCGAGGGTTCAGTCTCTATAATCTGGACAAAACGACTTGTGCAACTTAAAACAGAAACAGAAAAAAAGAAATTGGGGAGAGAGAAAGAAAGAATTGAAAGTATGTGAGAAAATGTTTCTCAGGCCCTTTATGGCTGATTGAGCTAATTTACTGTGGAATGGGCAGCAGACTATCTTTAGATAAATGCTAATGAGGACGTTAATGCTTTCTTCAGTCTGGCTGCTACTATTATGCTGAAAGGGAAGGTCAACAGCTAATAAACCCAGTTAACAAGCCATTCTGAACTTCACTTTAGCTTAACACTCTTCAAAGTTGCAGTCATTAAATCCATAGGCTATTAGGAGCTGCCCTCATGTTTTCACTATGAGTGAAGGCAAACTTTCAATGTAGTCATTAATTAAATTAACAGACTCTAATCCAATTTGATGTAGTGTAAATTGAAACGCACAGAAGAGTGAAGATGTGTGTAGAGGAGTTCCCCCTTTGCAGGCAGCTTCCTGTCAAACTACTTTTGTTATCATTTCCACACACTTCCCATGAAGGGTGCTCTCATGTATAGTACCCTTAACATTAGCTACTCTTTGATATGAATATAGTTTGCTATCAGAAAGACAGAGGCTGGCAGGATAAAAACGTGCCTTACAGCTTATTAAATTCCTTAGCTTCAGTGAAGCAAACTGGTAAGCAAGGATCTCAAAATACATTGCCACCATTGTATTGTGCTACACTTCTTTGAAGTGGAAAATACCACACATGTCCAGACAGGGAACACCAAGTAGGGAAATGTTTAGTGAAGGTTAGGTAGCAGACAAGCAGAAAGACAGAAGCTTGAATGTCTTGCTCTCATTCAGGTAGTGTGAATTGCAATGTACAGCAGCCTTTGTCCACCAGAAAAAGCTGCTGTAAAGGCATATAATCCAAGATTTCTGCATAAAGTCTATTTTTAAAAGAGCAGAAGCACATCATTGTGTAAAATCTGGTATTTCAGTCTTCGGAAGAGTAATGGACAACCCTGGGAGGGAGTCCTGTCTGTGTGCCCAGCTCAAACCGAGTACAACAAACAAATGGCACAAACTCACAGAGCTTCCTGCCCTGGAAGTGCTGGGTGTAGGGAGGGAGAGAACTGCTTAAATGCCAAACAGGACAGCTTGATGTTGAAACAGGGCAGTACTTCCCTGTTACTGCCACTGGCCCTGTACTCAGCGCTGGTTAGACCACACCTTGAGTACTGCGTCCAGTTCTGGGCCCCTCAGTTTAGGAAAGATGTTGAGATGCTGGAAGGTGTCCAGAGAAGGGCAACAAAGCTGGGGAGGGGTTTGGAGCACAAGCCCTGTAAGGAGAGGCTGAGGGAGATGGGATTGCTTAGCCTGGAGAAGAGGAGGCTCAGGGGAGACCTTAGTGCTCTCTACAGCTACCTGAAGGGAGGTTGGAGCCAGGTGGGGGTTGGTCTCTTCTCCCAGGCACCCAGCACCAGAACAAGAGGACACAGTCTCAGGCTGCACCAGGGGAGGTTTAGGCTGGATGTTAGGAAGAAAGTCTTCACAGAAAGAGATTGGCCATTGGAATGTGCTGCCCAGGGAGGTGGTGGAGTCACTGGAGGTGTTTAGGAAGAGACTGGATGGGATGCTTGGTACCATGGTTTAGTTGATAAGATAGTGTTGGAAGATAGGTTGGACTTGATGATCTCAAAGGTCTCTTCCAACCTGGTTAATTCTATTCTAAATCACTGACTTTCCCCAGCTTAGACAAGGTAGAAGAAGCTGTAGAATTAATCATTCCATGCAGGACACCTTGCATTTCCTGCTTGAACTGCCAATATCAACTCTTGAACCACCCAAAATCCAATACCCTTTTCTCATTTCAACATCTAACAATTCACTTGCTCAGGAAGGTGAGTAAAGCATTACTGCTGCAAATTTAGCAGGGAATTCAATCCTAGAGGACAAAAACTTCTCCAGTCTCTTACAGAAAGGAGTGTATTAGAGGGACTTGAAAATATCTAGGCTACTCATTAATCCAAGTAAAACACAAACTGCAGGGAAGCCAAGCTAGTTGTCCACACACAAAATACTGGCAGGAGTGGGACAGAGCTATTCTAAGCCTCCAGAGACCACTTAATAATATTTCTTTAATATTGACCTGCATGATTTGCCTTCTTGCACAGCACTGCTGAAGAAACCCAAGCTTCTATTATTGCAGATATGAAGATATAAAAGCCACATTCAAGATGCAAGAGGACATCTGGAGAGGAAAATGCATGCATATCTAAATCATTGTGTTCTTTCAGAAACAGGGAAATACAATGGAGCTTTAGAAATAGCTAAATATAGTAATTTCAACTCAGCTGTAATTAAGGAAGGAAAAAAGCATGACTTCCCCCATCCTTTTAAGAATCATTGTTCAATGTCACAGCGATATTCAATTATTCCATATAAAGAGTATTTACTTTCTTTTCTGCATTATTATTATATTATCCACTATTTGTATTGCTACAGAATGAGTAGTAATACAGGCCCCCAGCTGAGACTGACAGCCCCCTCTGCTTGCCACTGTGAAGACATATGGCACAAAAGCATCCCCGAGCAGCTTTGTATTAGCACAGATAAGAATGCCTGAAAGAAAGGGAAGGTTGGTATTTTTATTTCAGGGGTGGGGAAATGAAGGCAAACTAGGGGCAGAGAGAAGAGAAAAAAAGAGATTTGTGAACTTTATAAATGATTTCACACAGGATTGTTTCCATCTATTGTCTGCAGGCAGGTCTTTGTGGCTTTCATGGACAGGTTCACAATGCTTCAGCAGGAATTTTAAGTACATATCAGATAGTGCTCACCAGAAGTTACTTCTGGCCATGGGTCCCAGACAGAGGGCCACTCCAGAGACAGGGCAAACAAATCCCCATCCCAAGCCCACACGGATGTTGGGTGCATCAATTGGTTTACTCCTATAGACTGCCAGCTGGAGAGGGGTTGAGAACCCCAGTTCAGAGCCAGGCAGCATGTGCTGCCAATCCCCTTCTTGTCAATGAAGCAAATGAAATACGAAAATGCAAAGAAAAAAATCCCAAGCCCCTACAGCTACAGTGGTGTGTATCAACTGGAGCACACATCAGTAACTTCCGACTACAGCAGTTTCAACTATCACTGCCAAGGAGCATCCCACATCTGCCTTTAGCATGTGAGAACTCTGACACATATAATTCCTCTCCTCCGCAGACAGTTTCATCAGAAAGATCACAACAAGAGAAAGTAGTTCAAAAGGCTAAAGTGACAATGGTGGGAAGAACACCATAGGGGTTTGAAAATCCAATGAAAACTCGCAAGAAAAGACAAACAACCCTGTAGCCTCTTCCCAGATCCAACGTGCACAGATGTAGTCAAGCGGGAACCAAAGGGTCCACCTTATTGAACGTCTAAACCTGCTGATAAGCAAAAGCCCTCCATAGTCAATATTGTTCAGAAAGCTTTCTACCTCATCACAGCAAAAGCCTTCCAGCCTGTCAGACACACTTGCAAAGAGGCAAGAAGCCCAGGACAGGCTGAACCCATGCTGGCACACCACTTGGGGCACAGTCTTCAAGCACAGCATTAGCGCAACGCAGCATTTTGGTTCAAAACTCAGTTTTATTCGCAAATGATACTAAGAGCTTAGTATCTGTTTAGAGTCTACAGCCTGTCCTCACCATTCTCCATTTATGGAGTGTTCACAGACCTCCTAAGAAGCAGGAAAAAACAAAGAATAGAGGCTTTCAATGTATTTGTTTAGGAAGAGCCTGGATGAGGCACTTGGTGCCATGGTTTAGTTGATTAGGTGGTGCTGGGTGATAGGTTGGACTTGATGATCTTGAAAGTCTTTTCCAACCTGGTTAATTCTATTCTATTTCTAGGTAAGTTGGGGTCACGAGGAAATAGAAATCCAGGTACCGTCATTGTTGTTCCTCCACAACATCCAACTACTACACTTGTACGTGACCATTTCTAAGGAAGGAGGAAACCCAGTGTGACAACACAGCTCATTTTGCTGATACCTGCAAATCTCCTTGTGGGATAAAGCTGTGACTCCCCCAGATGCACAGCCACAGGCATTCAACCCCTTAGCTATCAGTGCGGGAGTTTTAATCCTCCCACAGAGCTGTCAAGTGTCGGTCCTAGAAAAATAGTATTAATATTAATAGGAGACAAAAGAATGTGAGCAGCCCTGCTGGGTGTACACCACTGGGAGGTACAGAAGCTCACACTGGGAAAGCAGGGATAATTAATGGATCGGTTTGAATTTTGTGTGTTGTAGCAATTTTCACCCAAGAATCTTAAAATGCATTTCAAATGGAGCCCAACCTCGGGGCGGGGGGGGAATAAAATCATAATGTATTACTGCAGCATTGTTCCATCTACATGGAAGTGAAAAATGGAAATGAAGAACACCATGGAACAGTACCCAAACAGTGGGCTCTCTTCTGTGGCAGACAAGGGCCTAATAACGTTCAGTGGCTGCAAGCAGAAGTTAAGGAGACGAAAAAAAAAGAAGACAAAAAAAACATTCTATAAATAGGATGCGAATTTTTAACTGTGAGGGTAATTAACCACTAGAGCAACTTCCCAAGGACTGCAGTGGATTCTCAATTACTGGCAATTTTAAAGTGAAGACCAGATTTATTTATTTTAAAGATATGCTCCAAGAGGAATTAATTACAACTCCTGCTGCCTGAGTTGTAGAGAGGCTCAGTCACATTGACCCCAATGGTCCCTTCCAGCATTCTGGTCTGATCAGGCCAGAAAGCAATCCAGAAGAAATGGGGGAACTAGCCAGGAAGTAAATCACTATTTTCCTCAGTGCTTGCAATGAAAAAACCATCGCTGGTTTCAAAGGGTCAACAACCCAACTCAGCATCAACACATGGTAATATCAATTCAAGATTTATTCAAATCCACCTTTACAGTAACAGAGAAGAGAAATTAGATGGGGCAGCACCAACACCCAATGTATTTCTGTTGTGAAACTATGTTTGAGAGGGGTGTATGAGGTTCTTAATCCATGTGGGGAGTGATTTTCTACCACATTTTTGGTTTTTAATTGGCTTCCTATTCCCACATACATCTATTAGTTGTTTCCCCCTCAGAATGTTCTTTGGTTTTAGACTAAATTTCACCCAGATACAGAAAAACTGTCAAAAAGCTCATGTCTTCTGGAAAAGGAATTACTGAGTAACAGCTTGAGTTCAACAAGTGCCTAGACTACGGTTGGGACCAACACTCCAAGGAAGAGAGGGAGTAAGACTGAAATAAAACCAGAATGATACTGCCACTGACAGATGGAAGAAAAGAGGAGCAACAAGCGTCACCCCTGTACTCTATCCCTTGGTGGCAGCAGCAGGCACCCAGCTTTCTGTGCTGACAGTGAGCAGGTACAGTAGCTAGGTTTGGTTGATTTTGTTATATAATACCAACTACTTCATTGTGTTCAAATAGCAGAAGAACAGAAGAGAGCATCCCCCAGCTGCAGCGGCTGCCATACCTATTAGACAAGCTGCAGACTACGAAGCCAGTTGAAATCCAAAGCATCTGAAACTCTTTTGATCCAAAACCAATGCCCCCACGTCATCTGGTGTTCTCACGGAGTCCAAATGCCCAGTGACTGATGCCTCCCCAGCACCTTCCCACCAAGCCAGGCGACAGCTGAGAAGCTCTCACAGCAACATGCCAAAGCATTCTGTTTGCAGTTTCATTGTAATTTGATGCAATAAGTGTTGATCTCAAGTCACTAAACATTTGTGTCAATTTTACCAGCCAGTTTGGGTTAGTTTTAAGGCATTTCTGTTGCATAAAACCCTGCCGTTAAACCATAAATTAATTAGTTGTTTTACAAGTTTAAGGTACATTATTATCCTTCCAGCTATCTTCTGAACTGCATCTTCACATTTTTCCCTTGATGTGTGAGGAACAATTTTCATCATTAAAATGAAACTTTCAAGAGCTCTAAGAAGAAAGCCCACTGGTGCTGGTAGGTGGTGGAGCATTCCTAAGTGCATTATGAACTGTATTTATAGGAGCTGTCTAGCCATTTAATGGCTTCTCAAATGATTTGCTTAGGTGTTTACTTTTACTAAAAGCAGTTTATAACCTCTGCTCTCATCTCTGAAGTTGCTCTTAAATCATCCTGCAAATATATCACAGGACAATGAGATAGTAGGGCTTGGGTTTTCCACCTAGAGCTTTCTATTCTGCTTACCCTGAGGAATCTGTAGTCTCTCTATTGTCATAGAAATTGGGTATGGCTAACCTCAGTGCAGCTCAGCATAATACCCAGCCAGATCCAGCTCAGCACCATAATCCTGACAGAGACATTCTTGCTATATTCATTACTTCCAGGGTATTCTAACAAGGAAACCCTACCTGGCCCCTGATGGCTTTGTAGCAGTGACACCCCCAGGGGTGGCCAGCACAGTGGGTTCTCAGCTTCTAAAACGCAACAAAAACACACCTTGCAACAGGCTCTCCTGAGATGTGTGCATCTCTTGCAGTGTGTGTGTAGAGCTGCATCCCTCTGTTTCACAAGTTTGGGCTGTACAGAAAATCATGAAGCAAAGTCAGACACCGGCTCTTTGCTCCCACCAATGTCCAATGGATACTTAACCAGCAACACGTTCTGGACATGGCACATATCCTTCTCATGGCAGCAAAAAGAATTTGGGGCTGCTCCTCTTGCCACCTTCCTCTCCCCCATACCTCAAGAGTAAGAATCTGGCAACAGCACTGCTGCCTCTACTCCATCACCTCGAGGCCCTTTCATATATCAATGTTTGACTGCTTCATATATAAAACAGGTCATTAAGTTAATCAGAAATTGACTACTACTACAAACACCTTTTGAATAAGGTCAAATTAAGATAAAAGTCCTTGCTCTTTTTGTCTCTCAGCAACAAAGACCATAACCAGGCTGCTAAACCTGCCATTAATGTCAGTGTGCAGATTAAATGTCATTAAAGGCAATTTGTCACTTACATACACACTTATCTCAATCTAATAATTAGCAAAAGGTCAGGCAGATAAACCTGTATATTTCAATCCACAATAAATTTCAGCTGCAGGAAATGACAAAACACAAGTTTAACCATGCATACATGGATTTGTGTTTGCAATATATGTAATTAAATCCAGCAAAACAGAATAATCTGTTTTAAAGACCTAACTGCTATCAAAGCCTTACCCTGACACTACACTTAAGCTGTGAGGAAGCCAAGTGGATGATCATGGATCAAAGTAACAGCCCCAGAGGAGGGAGCAGAGCAGACCTCTCTTAATGGTGTGAAAGCCCCAGTGAAATGGGTCAGCAGGCACTAGCCAAATTCCATAACCAGGATCCCAGCTGACACTCACTGGACCTTTGGCACACAGCCTCAGCTAAAACTTTAGATGAATAAACCATGGGGACTGAATCAGCTTCTGACCTCACCAGGTGACTTCTTAACTTCAAGCATCCAGCATGCTTTCTCCATGCAGGAGGCAGATGGTTGGCAACACCCAAGCAAGAAAGCAGCTGAGGATAACACAAAACCTTTAATTCTTTGCCCTGCCATCTCCACACCTCTTGCAAGGCCCACAAGTGCTTCAGAAGCTGCCCAACTTTCAGCTCTGCACGAGCAAGGAAAATGCCAGGATGCCCCATAGTTGGACCTTCTTTTTCCCCCTCACCAGGAAGATTTTGCGAGCCAAAGTGTCCCAGTAAAGTTTAAGCTGTACACAAACTGAAGAAAATGGAATTGCTGCATCTTTAATTTGGAAGTGATGGAAAAATCTTCTTTAAACAATGGTATGGCAACGTGGTTGGGGGGTTGCTTCAGTGAGAAACAGAAGAGCAAGGCTTCAGGAGACTGTTGGGTCTCACCAAAGGCAAGAGCAGACCTGCTCCCAGCGGGACACCTTCTTGTGTACTCCTGGCAAACGTCATGTCAAGAAGCCTTTCTGTTAATGGTGATTGTGTGTGTCGTGATGGATATGGGATCATGGGCTGTGCTTTTGTGGAAAAATAGGAGCTTCAAGAAAACCCCTAAACAACTAAAACCCCCTCAAAAAAAATAATCATATTGTTAAATGTCTTTTTTCTCCAAGCCAAGAGAAATTGGTGGCTGAGTCCTTGTCATTTGGATTCTTTTCATCTTTTTTTTTTTAACCCAGATGTATAAATTCCTAAGTTCAAACCCTGTTCACAGACCATGCTTCCCTTAAATATTTCAGACTTTCCTTCCTCTAATGACCATTAACAGAACATTTTCAGCTCCCTCCTGTGCGGATACAGCTGTGATATGGATATTAATAACTAAATAGGGTATGGAGATTTAGAGCAGTAAAGAACAAGGGTTTTTTTAAAGCCATTTCAAATGATTCTATTCATGTTTTGTTTGGGGTTGTGTTGGGTTGGGTTTTTTTTTGCATATCGGCAGCACTTAACCCATCTTCAATGTTTAAACAGCTACTTCACATGGCAGTGCAATGGCAAATTGTCAACACTCAGCCTTTACCTCTACTTCTAACCCAGCAGGGGACAGTTAGTTAGCTCCACAGTGATGTTGTGTTCTTTTAATAGTTTATAGCAAAAGAAAGATGGTTTCAAGGAGTCAGGCAATTTACTCAGTTTCTTGTCACAAATGTACTTCATGATTAATGGAAAAAATATATGGGTGAAACAAGTCTGCATTACAGCCAGCCATGATTTTTATGCCTCAGGCAGCTGGGAGACATTTTTGGATACCTTATTTAATAAATAAATAAATCACAGCAAGCATTGGTTTTAAAAGCAATGACAAATTCCTCTCAGCATGGGTTTAAAAAGTTGTTCAAAAGTTTCCTTAGGGATGGGACATAGCCTTAAAAGAACAACTCAACCTAATGTTTACAAGGAGAGTCGATGCTGTTATTATCTGAAGGTCATCAGTCCAGACCAAGGCCTTGATGGGTTGAAAACTGTGCTTAGACATTATTCCTATACCATAACATATATTCCCAAAAGACAAAAATAATACAAAGGATGGCAGGGGAAGGAAGCAATGTCACCTTCAGATGAGAAGATAAGAATCTGGGGAGAAAGAGTATGCAGGAAGAGCACAGGAGATCTGTGGAAGAGCTGAGAATATACCCAGGCCTGTCTGCTGGCTAAGAGGAATAAGGACCAGATCCAACAGGTGGGATCTCACCTGAAGTCTTTGTGCAAGCTACACAGATAGATCTTTAGAAAATACTGCAGCAAACTATGCCTGAATACTATTAAGTAGAAAGAAAATGTAATTTTCACCCATTTTAAGGTTTTGTTCAAATTGTGGGCAGCAAACCCATCTGTCATACCCTCTCATTGCTTGACAGAGAGGCTTCTTCAGCATCCCACCTTCCTGCAAGCTGCAGGAGTAGGTCTTGGTTTTCAAGAGGTTTTGGCACATATTAGAGGACAGACCTCAGCATTAACACTGCAAGTCAGTGTCACAGTATAACCAAGGTTGGAAGAGACCCCAAGGAAACATCTGAGGGAGACTGCACTCAAGAGTTCCTAGCAGCTCTTGAAAAATTAGGCTGGAAATTTGTTTAAAAAGTGTATTTCCTGCCTTTTTTTTTTTTCCTTTTCATTAAGGAGAGTGATTTGAGGAAGTATAAGCAATTTTAAATTCGGGGTTTTTTTTCCTGGTGTTTGGTTTTCAAGATCAAATACAGGCTGTATATTCTAGCAGGGTGATCTCAGTGTCTTGTAATGCTTGGTGAGAAACGTATGCAGAGATTGGTAACCCCTCTGTGCCCAAACACATGTCTTCCAGAGATTCTCATGTTCTCTGCTAATATAAAGAAAAACCACAACATGCATTGCCTGGGGGCTCACATGTTGACACTGTAAGGCTTGGAAAAAAAGATTAACCCTTCAGCCTGAGGTCCTAAACACACAGCACAAAGCCAGCAAGAAGTTTTTCCACTGCTGTGAATGGAGGTGGATCAAGGGTTATTTCATGATTCTTCATAATGAAATGTTCTATCCCAGCACAAATATGAGGAGGAACCACACCAAACATGACCACTGGCACTGCAATTTCCTCACCACGTGTTTATATCCACAAGGTGCAAGTTTTATTTTT
The DNA here is from genome assembly GCA_033816785.1 of Picus viridis. Classification (NCBI taxonomy): domain Eukaryota; kingdom Metazoa; phylum Chordata; class Aves; order Piciformes; family Picidae; genus Picus; species Picus viridis. Next base: position 8,881,796 of record CM066598.1, on the reverse strand, counting down.
CTTCTTCCCCTCTTCCAAAGCAGTGGAAGAAAGTGAGGGTCAGGCTGAAACAGCTTTGACTTACTGCTGTGCTCACACTCCTGTGCCTCAGAGTCCTAGTGCCTTTGGAAGGACAAAAGCCTGCGTGAACAATGTGCTGCCCCGCAGCTGTGGTCAGGACTGCTCTGTTTAAAGGTCACAGTGATTAAGCACTGTGATTAATTTAGTCTCAGCAGAATCAATTCCACTCAACTACAAATCTAATTTACATACTGGAGAGGACTCTGCTCTTTGCTGGCCAGCGTGGGTTTGAATTTAGATTCCTTTTTCCCCAAGATGTGTGTTTTGAGGGATCACACCGCAATTAACTAATGTTTTGACAATGCTAATGGGACAGTTCTATCCGTGTGTCACTGCTTCTCTGGCTTGCTCTCATCTGCCCTTTCATAAATGACATCCAGTTCCCAACCCTCCTGAACATGAAAGCCATTATCAAAGGATCACCTACACAGAAACACATTTAGGTAAGCTGCCCACTGTAATTATACTGTGGTAGGGAAGTGGACTCCCCGAAAGTGCCTTTCTTTCTAAATGTCACATTTTCCCCCAGTTGAACAGGATCCTTCTGAAGGGATCTAGTCCCTGAACAACAGGAACAGTATGTCAGACTCAGAAGAGTCATGGAAATTGCATGGGGGTGGGTGTACAAGCAGCAAATACAGGACTAGGGTAGGTAACCGGGTCTGCTCAAGTGGGATTATGACAGCCACAGAGGGAAAGAAGAGATGCACAGTGAATTTCCATTAAAAACAAGCCACAGAGCACCCTGTAGTGACTCAGAGGCAAATAGTGCTCAGAATTGTCATGGATTCTGAAAGATCCCAGCCTAAGTTAAGGAAGGTTGCAAGACAGATCTCATTGCTGCTCTGGGAAACCTTGAAACTGAAAGAACCACAACTCTCTGGATCTGCAGGGGCATGATGTCTTGAGAGAAATTCCATTCAGGAGACAATACAAAGAAACTACTTTGACAGCTTTTTTTTTCAGTGTATGACTGGAAGCCACAGGAACACATACACCTCCTAATTTCCAGTTTTCTTTCTGGACAGTCATCTCTAAAATTTATGAAGAATTTCATTTCTACAGGAAAGCATGGGGATGGACAACCAAAGGAAACCACACCTGTTTGTCTTCACTAAATGGACCAAGGGGAGAATAAATTACACCTAAAATAAGCAAAGTAAGCCTAATAAAGAAACTAAACAATAAATATACTAATAAAAATAAACTATAATAATAAACAAAACAAAATAAATATAAATTAAAAAATTAGTAAATACCTAAACCCAAACCCCAAAGCCCAAGCCCCAAATCTGACCCCAAAGCCCAAGCCCCCAAAATCTAACCCCAAAGCCCAAGCCCCCAAAATGTAACCCCAAAGCCCAAGCCCCCAAAATCTAACCCCAAAGCCCAGGCCCCCAAAATCTAACCCCAAAGCCCAAGCCCCCAAAATCTAACCCCAAAGCCCAAACTGAATACTAAAAACTCAAACTAAAAATAAACTATACTAATAAATAACAATAAAACTAAAATAAACAAACTTACCCTAGTAAATAAACTAAATCTAAAAGATATTTTCTTCACAAGGATTTATACAGCATTAGAGTAGCTGCAGCCGGGGTAACCTGAACCCTCACAACACACACCTGCTGAGCCATCTTTACCTCCCTCACCTCACACCAGAAACACCTTAAATTATAAATACATCACAGAAACATGATCTGCAACGCCCCAGGCACATCCTGACCCCTATCGCATAGCTCTCCCTCATAGCCCAGGCGCTCGGGGGCTGTGTTTTGTCAATACCAGCCTAGCACAGCTTCAAATATTTAGCTTAACTTGATCTTCCCAACTGCAGGAGAGAAAAGACAGAGTCTCCTAGCACCATTTGCTGAACAAACAATTGATCCCAGAAGAGGATGGCGGCAGCGTCCCGGTGCCCCCGGGCAGGCCGGCTGCGTGCTCGTGTACCGGGAGCCGTGACAGATGCCAGCAGTGACAGCTTCGTTTTGCCAGGGCCGTGCACGGCCGGCAGTTGGCAGGCGGAGCCGCGGCGGAGATGACAGCTTCTCTGATTCTTTCATCAACCGATGTGACTGAGTGACCTTTTCCAGTCTTAGCAGCTGCCTCCTTTCTTTATTCAATCATGGCAGGAAATAAGTCCCTTTGGGTAAATCCTGCCCTTTTCCTAATTTTAAATGACCGCAATTGTCATCAGGCTTGTTGGCTAAATAGGGCCATGTGCGGCGGTGTGCTCTCCAAAGGGAGGCAAAGGGGAGTGCAGGGCACATGGCTTGTGTGCTGTGGTGGGAAGCCTGCATTCTTATTTGGTAGGTAGAATCATAGAACTGTTAGGGTTGGAAGAAACCTCAAGGATCATCTAGTTCCAATGCCCCTGCCATGGGCAGGAACACCTCACACTACAGCAGGTTGCTCAGAGCCCATCCAGCCTGGCCTTCAAAATCTCCAGGGATAAGGCTTCTGCCACCTCCCCAGGCAACTTGTGCCAGTGTCTCACCACCCTCATGGGGAAGAACTTCTTCCTAACATCCAATCTGCATCTATCCATTTCTATTTTTGTTCCATTCCCCCCAGTCCTATCACTACCTGACACCCTAAAAAGTCCCTCCCTAGCTTTCTTGTAGCCTACTTCAGATACTAGAAGGCCACAATAAGGTCTCCTTGGATCCTGCTCTTCTGCAGACTGAACAGCCCCAACTCTGTCTCTCCTCATAGGAGAGCAGCTCCAGACCTCTGACAATCCTTGTGGCCCTTCTCTAGACACATTCCAGTACATCCATGTCCTTCTTGTAATAGGGGCTCCAGAACAAGTGCTCAAAATTTCCTTGTCAAGGATAATGCTTTGTTAAGTTCCCAGGGTTTTTCGTAACACAGTCAGGGAACCTACTCACTCACCTCTAGGTTTTTGGGAAGGAGAAGAAACAAACTGTAGCAACGTGAAAAATAAAATGAATTCAAAGCAGCTCTGTAGAAACAGAATGAATTCATTGAGTTGGAATGGACCTCTACAGGTCATTTACTCTGCAGGAAACATGGACATCCCCAACTAGAGCAGGTTGCTCAGAGCCCCATCAAGCCTGATGTTGAATGTCTCCAGGGATGGGGCCTCCACCTGCCTGGGCAACTTGTTCCAGAGTTCCACCACCCTGCATAGAATCTGTAGATACAGTTTGCTCCTCACAGTGAGGAAGGAGAAATGCCCTTAACTACTAACAGCTCCAAAGCAAGGGGTTTCCAAGTAGCTTTGCCCATGAGCCTGCTTTGCATCCCCACTCATTTACTGCGCTGGCTGCAGCAACGGCGGAGGTGACACTGCAGTCACCATCATTGCACCTCAGTGATTAGAAAAAGCAAATAATGCAAAAAAAACCCAAAAAAGTTCCAAGCTCTGAACACTCTGAAATTGAAATAAGTCTGCCATGGCTCAGCATTTGTCTGCTTTGTGTTTGCTTTCTGCATACACTTGAGCAATTGAGTTTTGCGCAAATGCTCAAGAAAAGTGAATTTCAAAGTTGCTCACACTATTAACAGAATCATCATTTAGATCCTCACAGAACTACTTTGTGCTGAGAAATCATATCTATGCATCTAATCATAAGCCAGATTGATTTTTGGCACAAAGACTGCCTGTCTTCAGCTATTACACTGGCTTCCATTACTGTAGCACGTGAGCCTCTTCCACCCAAAACAAACTGCAATGATAAGCTTCCTCAGGTCTGTCACTTATGCCTGTATAATGCCTGCACAATCTGATGCCTCTCAGAGCTCTTACATGGCAACACACACACAACCTGACAAGTGAAACCTGAGTATTTCTGATGAACCCACAGATTAAAAGAAATAAGAATAATATTTATCAAAGTTTGAGCAGACAGGAAACGATGATCTCTTTCTAGATGTTCAAGCCAACAGGAAAAAATAAATAAGGCTAATATTTATTCATACATTCTTCCTGCAAATCATTTCTTCTACTCTAGCAGGGAAAGCAGCTCTGGTTGGGTAATGTAAGAAGAGGGCAGGTAATTGCAGGGCTGCAGGAACAAGATGAAGATCATGCTGCTAGCAGCAGAGAGAATAGGCAGAGTAACGTACAGGATTCAGGTTCTTCCCTGGCCAAAGCATATTCAGCCATTATTCTAAATACCATAGATCCAGGTGCCCCAAGGAATTCAATCTACTTCCTGCTGAAAGCTGGTTTCTCAAAAGCATGATTAACATTCATCTCTTTCAGCCAATGAACACATATCCTGTCTTGCCTTTGACAGGCTATTGGCAAAGGGTATATAATGACTGGTGCCTAGCGAGGATGCATGCGGGTAGGCTGGGTTTGGGTTTGTTTTACACTCCCCTCAGCAGTCATTTCTACTTGAACTACAGAATTCTAAGAACCATCAGGTTACTTCAAAAGATAACAGATTGAAGCTTCAGTGGCCCAAATTGCAGGAAAACATGAGAGATGAACCATACCAGCACTCAGGCAGAAAACCAGATGAAAATTGCACAACGTGCTAACTGCCGACGGGTGCTCTGCTGATGCTCGGAACCTTTGCTGCACCTTGCCATTATTGAGGGATTACAGGACCTTCTGTACAGCTGCTGAGCCTGCCAAGTCCTACGAATGCTCACCAAAATCCCACACAAGCTGCTAAAACCTTCAGGGGGTTTTACAAGACAAATTTCTATAATCCCTTTAAGTGCTTCTTTAGAATTGAGCATGAATTTGCCAAATCCAGGGTAGCTTATTCTTCTTAAATTCACAACAACTAACTAGTGCTGTGTGCAGTGCAGGAGACCAAGTGCTCACTTGAATAAATGCTGCAGAGTTTCAATATTCCCGAAGTATTCAATGAAAGGAACTGGGCTGGAAATGGTTTGAAGACAGCATGAGTGGTACTGTATTTCCCAACTCTGATCAGAACTGGAAAAGTGACGATATTAAAGAAGAAGGATAACACTCCAATGCAGTGTTCCTACCTTTGAATGGAAACCATTAGCACTGATTAACTTTGTAGCCCAGAAAAGTCTAGACACGCAGAGAGGTGAATATTGTTCTTTCTAGTTCTATCCCAAAGTAATAAATGCAATAGTAGGAGTAAGAGGCAAACACCATTTCATCAGGCACCAGGAGGGACACTGAACAGGTGAGAGAGGCAGAGAAGCAAGTGGTTCACTCTTGATGACCCTGGCAAAGGCTGTGACGCCCAGTGGCTTTTCTGCTTTGGCTTCTACTTTCCAAAGTGGAAAACGTTCCCAAGACATCTTAGAAGAACAAGTGGTGACTGATAAAGCCTGAGTCTTGGAAGGATGTTCTCTAAGGATGAAGGCATCCAAACATACTGGTCGCTCCTGGAAACATCCCATCCACATCCACTGACAAGAATTTAGAGTCACAGATTCACAGAAACAGTAAGATTCAAAAAGACCTGAAAGGTCACCAAGTTCAGCCATCAACACAACACCACCATGCCCACAAAACCATGTCCCAGAGTGCCACGTCTACACGGTTTTTTTTAATACCTCCAGGGACGGTGACTCCACCACCTCCCTGAGCAGCCTGTTCCACCACCTGACGGCCCTTTCAGTGAAGAAATTGTTCTTAAGAGCCAAACTAAACCTCCTCTGGCACAACATAAAGCTGTTTCCTCTTGCCCTACTGCTAGTTACTAGGGAAAAGAGACCAACCGCCACCTGGCTCCAACCTCTTTCATGGAGCTGTAGAGAGCAATGAGGTCTCCCCTCAGACTCCTCTTCTCCAGATTAAACAGCCCCAGTTCCCTCAGCTGCTCCTCACAAGACCTGTTCTCCAGACACTTCACTAGCTGTTGCCATTCTCAGGACATGCTCCAACAACTCCAAGTCTTTCTTGTAGTGAGGCTGAACATAGTATTCAAGGTGAATCTTCCCAGATGCTGAGACCTGAGGAATAAATATGCCCCAAAACTCAAAATCTTAGAGTGGTAACTCCATGTGCCCTCCCTACTCACAGCTGCACCTCTGCCTCCTTTCCCTCTGCTGTCAGCACACACACACACACATGCATTTTATACAGCATAAAGCGAAGAGGAGCTGAACCTTGAGTCTATTGCAGAATAATTTATAGCACAGATCCATATTTCTTTGACAGTGAAGGTTGATTTAGGGTGATGACATTGAATCCCCAGCAGGATGATACAACCTCCCCCCACACCCCTCCATGCAGATAACATTGCATTTGCCCAAGGTGAAATGCCTTTTTCATTTGCCCTCTGGCTACGGCTTGCCCAACTCACTATTTCCATCCTGTCTGTCCTTACAGCAGCAGCTGGGGCTGGAATCTACCTCCACTATCATATTTCCAACACGGGGGGGGGGGGGAAATAGATCAGATCACCAAAAAAAAATACAAATAAAAAAAAACCCAAACCAACCAACCCCCAAACATAAAGAGGGAGCCCCATGGGTCTCTTAAGAAGCCAGCCACAGTCACGGTCCGGAGGTGGGAAGCAGAGGGGATGTTTCAGAGTGCTCCAGCTTTGAGCTTGCCAATGCCACTGTGAACCTGACCCTGCAGGGCTCACAAAGCTCTAATTTTCCTGCTGACAGCTGGAGATTACAGCACTGGTAGCTGAGCTGAGAAAATGTGTTCTAGAAGGTCTCTAAGACAGAACGAAAGAGAAAATAAACACCGAGCCCCATGGTGTCACTTTTATAGTCACTTTTCTGACAACAGCCACGCTGTTATACATGACACTCAAAGTAAACAATTTAGAGCAAATGGGGTTTTTTTTGGCTGTGGGAAGAGGATGCTCTTTTCTGATATGCTACCGTGTAGACAAACACAATGCAAAGGCAAACAAAGAGCGTGAAACAGGACGGCTCATTACTACCTGTCTTCTTCCAATTACACCTATTACTCTTGAGGTGATGGCACTAATGGATGTGCCAATGAAGACCATAAATATTCACTGTCACACAGTGCTTTCTGAGGAAGTACAGGAACATCAAATACCATAGAATAAACATCGCTCATGGATAAAATGGGCCCAACCCCATAAATCTCAGATGTCAAAAGGACGTTGCCGTGGTCTCCACTATGTTAAGTATGTGTATTGATACCTGCTAAACTAGGCTTGTGTGGTTTGCAGCTTTAAATCTCTTCATTTTAATGCCTTGTTCCCTAACCAACAAAGATTCTATGATGCTCCACAACGCAGGAGCGGATTTGCACCTCATACCGCTTAAAATGGATTTCAACACACTTGCACCAATTGCTGGTGTGGGCACCCCACCTCTTAACCCCTAGTCAGAGCACATAGAGTCACTTTTCAGGATCACAGTTGTTCAGGATTCATTAATCTTACTAATTATTCCCACCTTTGACAACACCTTTGCATTGTGCCGTGCTAAGATTTCAACTCAGCAAGATGGAACCCGAGCACCAAGTTTGCTGTACAAAAGAAATCACACTAAGTGCTCCTTTTCAATTTGCTTCTCATTGATTAAAGCTGACTGTTTGGCCATTCTCTTGGAGGAAGGAAAAGGATGTCATGGTATCTGCTCATTTTCAGCTTTGAGACCTCCAGATATGTGCAGCAAGCCTATAAAGCTTTTAATCTTTAGCATTACAGAACCATCAGAAGTGCAATTTTCCAACACTGAAAAGCAGGTGGAAATCAAAGGGAATAAAGCAATTACGAGTTTTAAGTACAGCCATTTTATGAGATTTAGAAGTCATTCCCATTCCTTTCTACATGTAATTGTAATTGCATTGGAATTATTTATAACAGGCCGGGTTTTAATTCCAGGAATACAAAGCAAAAACGTATTTTTGGTACTACAGTAGCACGTCAGAAGGGGATAAAGGCCCTCAGCTGCAGAGTTGAGTCCAATTCACACAAACAGAGGAATCCCACAAAATCACAGTCCTGATATTCTGGAATCCCTTAGACAAGGAAGCAGAAGGCTTTTGGAAACATTTGTAACTCTAGCTCCACAGCCTACTTTCAAAGCATGTCAGAACACATGAAGAGGATTAAGGTTCCTTATACTGCCACCTCCTTCTCCCTCTTCTAGGGATGACACTGCTAACAGGATAAAGTGAGTGACAGGGTTATATGATCATTACATAAAGGTAGTACACATGCAAAATCTTCAGAACACAGGAAAAAAAAATTATCAAAGAGGTTGCACCATCTGTCTGTGGAGAAAAAACAACAGCTGGTGCAAGGAGCTGCAAGATGCCAGCCTTGCAAGTGACAAGATGGGAAATGACAGGAAACAGCTTTTCACTCTTCTAACAGCAAAAGAAACGTACAGCCCGTGTTCTCGTGTTTGAAAACCTCCAGATGCTGCCCTCTTCTCACATTTCCATATCTTTGTTCATGCAACATCTGAAAGCTTTTCTATTTTTACAGAGGGAGGGGAAAGAAATCACACAGCCATGAAATGTATATGTATATTTTTTTTTCCCCCTTGCAAAAAGATGTTGAATGAATTTTAATCATGATCACAGAAAGAAAAATCAGCAGTGTTTGATGTGAGAAACCTTTGAAACGTTCTCCTCCTCAGAAGACATTGCAATGTGTTTGGCTTTTATAAAGGTTATACATGATAAATATTAGCTTATTTCTGAGACTGATCAGGCCTTGGGATTGGTTCAAGGCAAAGCTAAGCATGGTTCACTATCGCTGTTGTATAAAGGTATCAGGCTTCCCTAACCAGATAGTGGAGTCGTAGTACCAGCGTTTCCAGACAGATCAGCCTTGAGCAGTTGCTGAAGCTCTAGATGTGAGCCCTGGGCTGAATGTCCCCACATCCCATTTCTGGACAGTGTATTTCCAAAACTGCAAAAGCTAGTTGTAGATTAAAAGAAAAGAAGCCATCTAAAACCATTCCATAGAATCCAGCAAACAATTCCACAAGAGGTGTCCTGGCTCTTCAGAACGCTTCATACTGAGCAAATGATGCTGGGATCTGTCTGTCCAACATATGACCCCACAAACTGGGTGTTATCAACAACTGTTACACACTTCACAAGCTGAAAAGTCAATGCTCGACAAAGAAAACAGTGTTGCTGTGGAATGCAACCTGAAGGCACAGTATCGGGTTCTGTGCACACTAAAGGCTGGAGCTGGGAGGGCCCATCCCTAGCACAGGGTTCAGGGAAAGCTCAGCTGGAAGACGAAACTGACCTGCAGATCAGGGGAAGGATCTGGACAGCCTAAGACTAATGATTTCTACCTCCCCCAGACAGATTAGTCCTTAGTTCATCCAAGTGTTTTGCAGCTGGGAGATAAACCAGGATTAATTACTCAAAACAGAAGTGAGCAAAAGGAAAGGTGTCTACCCACAGCAAAGAAAGGTTCTGATGCCAGACCTCAGTAGGAATCAGGTCTTTATCTTCACAACTACTCTGGAAGGCCACAAACAAATAGTTGCCGCCTTTGGTTTTTGTTTGTTTGGGTTTTTTTAATATCCTGATAGAAGTCAGAGACATCTGTTGAGATTTTTGGTTATTGCATGCCAAAAATGTACTATTAGTGTCTAGACTAAGAGAGCAATGCAGAGATAGTTGAGATAACAGCCCCAGCTGATGGTGGGAAATCAAGGTGGAGCAGGTTCGAGAATGCTGCTCAAGGTCAGGCAGGATGGGTGTGGAAGAAGCAGAGAATCAGCCCCATTTCCCTAATCTGAGCCTCAAGCATGTTCCAGCTACTCCTTCACTCAGCAGCCATTGGTCTTTTGAGACAGAAGAGAGGTTTCTGAAAGCCATCCCTACTGCATTAGCAGCAGCCCATGCAGAGCAAGTGGAATCATAAAAAACAACCACCCAAAACCACAAAACACACTTTAAGCATCATCAAGCAAGCCAGCTTAGAGAGAATTTACTAGGTGCTGTTTATTTCTACCTTTGATTTTCTACATGGTCTCTACAGATCAGAGTACTTAGAAAACATAATTATTTTAATTAGGAGTAATTCAATTAGAATATCTCATTGCCAATAACAACTTCACTAGTAAGATATGAACACACTTGACTTTTTTTTCTTCTTTTTTTTTTTTTTTAATCTTACCTTTGGGGACTCTCTGAATACTTTCCCAGATGTGGAAGTATGTCTTTGATGTTGCATGACTAATTCTTCTCTCCTGTAGGGTCTGATTCAGTGTATACTTCAGTCCACTCAAGTATTTTCTTTGCTTCCAGGGAGCACTAGATTGTGATTTTCTACACTGTTGTATCCCAAGAGGAACAAAGCTAACTCCACTGCAGGAGAACAGTACAATGAGTACCTTGCCTATGAAAATGATGATGTCAAGTGGGTCTGGCAGGGTAAACTAATCACTAAAGGATAACATGTCCAGAGAAGGGTAACGAGGCTAGGGAGAAGCCTCGAGCACAAGCCCTATGAGGAGAGGCTGAGGGAGCTGGGGTTGTTTAGCCTGGAGAAGAGGAGGCTCAGGGGAGACTTTATTGCTCTCTACAACTACCTGAAGGGAGGTTGTAGCCAGGAGGGGGTTGGTCTCTTCTCCCAGGCAAGCAGCACCAGAACTAGGGGACACAGTCTCAAGCTGCGCCAGGGGAAGTTTAGGCTCGACGTGAAGAGAAAGCTCTTCCCTGAGAGAGTTGTTAGGCATTGGAATGGGCTGCCCAGGAAGGTGGTGGAGTCACCATCCCTGGAGGGGCTCAAGAGGGGATTGGACATGGCACTTGGTGCCATGGTTTAGTCATGAGGTCTGTGGTGACAGGTTGGACTTGGTGATCTTTGAGGTCTCTTCCAACCTTGGTGATTCTGTGAACACAGCAATCACAGTGGAGATACCATGCTGATAAGGCCATGCCAATACCTGGGAAACTTTATTCTTGTGCACAGGTGATCTCCCAGTCACACAGACTGATCAAGGTTCTCACCTGGTTTGTGCTCTAGCTTCCCACAGCTGGGGTGAAATGTGGCAAAGGTATGACTGGGACACTCTTCCTAATGGTCATTGTGGCCTGGTATGCAGCTGCCTGGGGTAAACCATAGTCTGGTGTAAATTACAGTGATTGGGAATCAGCATCTTAGAAAGGAACAATTTAAGATGTGTGCCTTTAACATCAACAGAAACCACACGCACATATTCTTCTCTTTCTAATCATTCTGTCTGATTCAACTGGTAGGACTCTAAGAAACTTTCCTTGGTGAGCAGAGATGAGTGCAGATGTGGACAACTAGCTCCTTCATCCAGTTCATTTGCTCACCCTCTTAACCCATGGCCAAAGAACATTCGGATGCTGATCTGTCTCAGCCTTAATTGTGATCCTATCCTAGCACAGCTACAAACTAAACCAAGCTGTACTGACAATAAAGATCCCTATTATCCAAGGGTGGTGCTTGAAAGCCTATCTGCAACAACAGTTCTCATTATTTTAATTAAAAGCTTCCACATTTTCTTTTCTAAGCTAACAAATATGGCCAGAGTTGTAATTATGGAATCACCAAATATAGACTCAAGATCTTGTTAATAAGGATATCCTTTTTTTTAAGGGGGAAAAAAAAAATCTCATAATCTTTAAAAAATGCTGTAATTAAGTCACCAAGCAACTATATTTGTCTCTATGAAATAAAGCCAAATCTACAGATAATTGCAAATAACTCATTTCCCAGTGGAGGGTGGTGGGGTGGTTTTTTTTTTGGGTATGCCAATTAGGCTCACAAATCTTAAGCTGTCACCTTCATCTCCAGACATGCAGCTAGCACAGCTATAAACAAAGCAGCCTGAGTGCCTCTCATTCCCTGACTAAGAAAGAAAATGAAGTTACCAACACACATTGGTAGATGGCAGCCCCTGGAGAAATGAAAAGGCAGGCAGGGAGGGGGGGGGGGGGGGAAGGAAGAATAATCCTTGGGTGTATGACAATTAAAATACTTTGTCTAGCTTTCGAGAAGAGTGTTCTGGGAAAGCTCCCAAGAGACTCCTGCAATTGCAGTTCTTTGGTTAACAGCTGCCTCGTGACTCCAACCCACATGCACACCTACAGCTGCATCTCCTACAGTCAATGTCTTATCCCATCTAACAAGCCACCAGTCATGGAAGCCCTTGTTAATGAATCCCAGCTAGATGCGTGCACCCGTTCTGTCACACACTCGTCAAGTTACACCTGGTAGGCTCACAAGCTTGAAAACACAGAATCATAGAACGGTATCAGTTGGAAAAGCCCTCTAAGATTGAGTTCAACCATCAACCTAACACCACCATGACCACTAAACCATATCCTGAAGTGCCATGTCTATGTGGGTTTTTTTACACACCTCCAGGGCTAGTGATTCCACCAGCTCTCTGGGCAGCCTGTTCCAATGCCTGACTACTCCTTCAGGAAAGACATTTTCCCTAACACCCAATCTAAACTTCCCCTGGCAAAATTTGAGATCTCTTCCTCTTAACCTATTTCTAGTTACTTGAGAGCTGAGATCAATACCCACCTCACTACAACTTCCTTGCAAGGAGTTGTAGAGAACAATGCAGTCTCCCCTCAGCCTTCTCTTAGAATAGAATAAACCAGGTTGGAAGAGACCTTCAAGATCATCGCGTCCAACCTATCATCCAACACCATCTAATCAACTAAACCATGGCACCAAGCACCCCATCGAGTCTCCTCCTGAACACCTCCAGTGATCGTGACTCCACCACCTCCCCAGGCAGCACATTCCAATGGGCAATCACTCTCTCTGTGTAGAACTTCCTCCTAACCTCCAGCCTCAACCTCCCCTGGTGCAGCTTGAGACTGTGTCCTCTTGTTCTGGCGCTGGTTGCCTGGGAGAAGAGACCAACCTCTGCCTGCCTACAACCTCCCTTCAGGTAGTTGTAGAGAGCAAGAAGGTCTCCCCGAGGCGCCTCCTCTCTAGGCTAAACAACCCCAGCTCCCTCAGCCTCTCCTCATAGGGCTTGTGTTCCAAGCCCCTCACCAACTTTGTTGCCCTTCTCCAAACTAAACAATCCCAGTTCTCTCAGCTACTCCTCCTGTTCTCCAGGCCTTTCATCAGTTTCATTGCCCTTAATGGTGACTTAGCAAAACCTAGGAGCTGCCAGGAACAACAGCTGGAAATGCTGGTGCCTTCACTTGTGCCAGCTAGTCATTCCAGAAGGCCTCAGATGCTGAACTACTGCTGAAACACCCATCCTCAGGCATCTGCACAAACATACAATTCCTCCTTGTCTCCTCTCTTCTTCCACCATGTCCACTAGAACATGGTTGGTGTGAGCTGCTTCAAACTCACAAAACTTGAAACAAAATTAAACAAAAAAAGTGAGATGATGGCCCAGGCTGAACTTCAAACTCTGCTCCTTGGCCAAGTTTTTTCTCCTGAACATGTGCCCCATAGCCTTCCACCAACCAAAATGCCCACACGGGAAAGCACGATAGGATGGGCATATTTGACTCAATTTGTGGTTCACTGGAATGAAGATTGGATGTTTCCTCCCAAAATTCTCATGCCAGACAAGCAACCAAAGTATTTCCCATCAATGCTATCACTCCTTCCATCTTCAAGTTGTTTAGGATTCCCTTCATGGCAGGCAGCCTAAGTCTTTTCCCATTCCTTTCAAAGAATCCTTCACTCTGCAGGTGAAGGCTGTGCCAGGTAAGCTGGACCTCTGCCATCTACTTTCCATTTCTCTGAAACATCTGATTTCTCCCTCCATGCCACTGTTCAACCCATCCTCTGCAGACCAAGCTGGATGAGGACAGCACTTCACATACTGCATAGCCACGGCCTTGTGTTCAGTTTGGATGGAGAATTGGCTGATTTTTGATGGAACCTGCACTTATGATTACATAGGAAGAGTCAATGGGGCGGAAAGCAAAAATCATAGGATGATGCATCTATGCCCACAATCAGGTTCTCATAAATGCTGATTAATCTCAGCAGGCATAAATCATGGGAGATAAAGCTTTGCTGTATTTCTGAAACCCAGGCAACTAAGTGCACCTGTAAATATCCAGGTAGCTGCCCTCCAAGCAGAGTCTGAGCAGCATGTCTTCCCTTCATCCAGCACCACCCCAGAAAACCACCCAGAAAGGGTTTGGAACAAAGCACACTGATAGTCAGGTAGAGATTTCACTTTTTTCCCCCTCCCCTTCCTGAATTGAACAAATGCCTGGATCTACCACTCAAATTAAACAGTGTGCAGTAAAGCATTAAGTCTGTATTCAACAAGTTTAATTACTGTGTAAATGAAAGAAATTATTATTCATTCATGACATTTATTTCAGTTCCAGTGCTAGCTGCTTTTGATAAAACTGGGACTGGGGGAGGGTAGGGGTGGGAGGAGGAGGCTGGGTGTATAATTACTACTATATTTCTTTGCCAAACATTAGTGAACTTAAACAAAAAGTGCTTGTTTTTGCTGAAGAGGAAAAAGCATGTGAGCCATCAATGGTGCATCTTAAGGACGCCCACAGCCCTGACGTGGTGCCAGGCTCTGATAGGTGTACCAATATTTGGGAGGCTGATAACAAAGGGCTTATTGAAGCCCCAAGACCAGCTCGGGACTCTGGTAGGTCAAAAGCCACCCAAACTATGGGAACAATCCAAGGCAGCAGCCCCTGGGGAGTAACAGGAGCCACTATGCGACATGAAAGATAAACTGGCAGCTGATGCTATCAGGGACTGCCCAACAATGCATCTTTTCTAATGGATTTTCACAGGGCTTAAACTTCAAACAAAAGAAAGGGAAAATAAAAACCCCTTAAGCTGATTCCAATCAGGCACTTTCGAAAATGCCTTAAGGAGAAGGGGAGGGAAAAAGCTGCTGCAGGAGGACACATACAGGACACAAGCAGCTGACACAGTCAGCCTGACAGGGCTGGTTTGTGTTGCAAGTTGTCTTGTTCCCAGGAGAATTTTTATTGCCTGCTCTGATCCACCCCAAACGTAAAGAGTTTTCCAGGGACCGCTTTGAACAAATCCTAATCAAAATATATCTTCCAAAAATAAGCTCCTTCTGGAACAAGTCATTCCTGTGCTTTGCTAAGCCCTTCAACTACCAGCGTTTAATTACTGCACTGCAGGAGAGATTACACTCTGGCAGAACTGGCCTCGGTTTACTTTAAGGAAGGGAGGAAATAAAATAGAAAAAGAAGAAAGAAAGGAAAATCAGCAGTGGGCCACACAAGTCGCATATAAGAAGTTACAGTTGAAGTATATAGGAGCAGAAACGATCCTGAAGGTCAGTGGAAGCAAGGGAATGATTGCAGTGTTATTTCACGTCCACAACTAGACACTCCCCTTATCCTGTCGAGTTAGTCAGAAAATCCATCCTTTTTAAGGGATGCTCCACAAAGTGCCGTGGCTGACTACCATAGCTAAGGCATTCAGGTGACCCCCTGAAAGCACAGGAAGTGCATACACTGAATCCCAGGAATAACCATGACTGACCCTTTTCATTTCAAGGTAACACTTATCAAAGCCTTCTCCGATCTCGTTCCTGATTCATCATGAGCTGCACTACATTTCGTTCCCAATCCCTTGCTGAACCAAATCAAGCCAAGTGGAAGAAGCCATAATCCAAGCAGAATTCAATGACCTGCATCCATTAAGAAGGCTATTAAAGCTTGTTCTCAGGGTTTAAACCAGGAGAAGATTTAAGGTGGAGATTATCCCACATCTGCCTCCCAAGACCTCCCTCTGCTGGCACCAGAACTGTCTCTGTCAGATGGACCAGATGCCAGAATTGGTGGATTTGAAACACTGATCTATTGTCTCACGTTCTACATGCCACTTATATCAGAGCTAATTGTTGCCCACAGATTCTATCTCTATCACCTCAGATTCTTAATTATGTTGAAATTTAAGGCTCAGAAAACTCAGCCATCGCTGGTTCAGTTCAAGCACGCTGCCACTTCCATCAGTCTCACAGCAGCCCACGCTGCAGCTGATGAACCAGCTATGGCTTGATCCTCCCTGCTGATTAGACCAGAGGGTTTTCAGACACAAAGCACTATCTCATGCCAAAACCTGATTACTGCTATGCCCTAACAACCACAATGATAACAGGGAAGGTAATTACACCCAGAAATAGGTTATACAGCACAGTCATGTCAAAGCCAAATACTTCAGCTCACATCTGCATAACAATATCTGCAGCGAGTTTTCCACTGGTTGCTTAAAATAATTGCTGAATTCAGGACATCAGTAACAGAAGAGCAACAGCCCCATCCTATTTGGACTATTTCAGCACAGAGATAAGGAACAAACATGGGCAGCATTCCTTGCAACAGCCATCTGTGTGCTTTGCCCGTGGTTATTCACCTTGTGCTGGAGGACAGCTGCTTTCTGTGCTCCACAGAAACATTGGCTGTTAGAGAGGCAAGGAGGGCTGGGGTTGGTGTTCTGCAGGAGATGAGGAGATGTTACACCAACCCAAGTTCACTGACCCAACACTTGAGATATAACTACAACAAGGAGAAGCAGACAAGGGAAAGAAAACCAGCCCATGCTAGATACATTACTCATGCGATGTGATTCTGCTCACCCTCCTCTGGTGTACCTGTACACGAGCTAGAAGACTCAAAACAACTCCTTTGGCACATTCAATATGAATAAGGGAAACATTTCTTTCCCTTACTGCACACAAATACATGGAATGACTCTGCCCATACCATCCAAGTCCTTATTTTAGCTCCCACACTCATCCAGTCCTCAGTTTTCAACTGCCCAAAGAAAGGAACCATCACAGAAATGGGGCAAAGAATCCATTTATGCCAAACTGCCATGAGAGAGTAACTTCACTGACATTCAATTCCCAGCCTGGGGCAAAAGGGGCAAGAAGAGTCTGTTGTGATGATAGTAACAGAGTGATAATTCTTTTTATTTCTTGCCTAGTAGAGCCTTGAGTTTTGTGATAACTGACAACTGATCTTCCCTGACCACAGAGGGCAACAATATTCACCTGCAGAAAGGGGCTAGTGCTTAGCAAACATTTACTGGGTAAGAGCAAACCTCACTGCTGACAAAGGCTCTCACAGCAATGGCCAGTTGGTCTGGTAAGCTCGCTCAGTCTGTCACTAGGCATTTCCACAGCCTGCTGAAACATAGGAACAATTCATATAAGGCAACACCAAAAATAAAGCTAATTACTTTAGGCTGATGATAAGAGAGATCTTTTTCTACAGGCATCTTTGCAAGGTCACCTTTCTTGCTTCACTCTCAAAAAAACCCCAACCAACCAACAAACCAAACCAAACCAAGCCAAGCCCAAACCTCATGGCACTGAACTGGATTTCACAGCTTATCTAATTCCACCTCAGAGTAGGAAGGGGGTTAAGACCTCAAACAATACCTACAGATGAAATAGAAAACCAGGCTGGCAGGGCAGTATTTTAAAATAATAATTTAAATAAAAGTCAAGTGTTTTCTCTCAGCGAAAACATGAGCACAACCCCAGTGTTTAAGGTCACTTCCTCTCCTCACAGCGCTGGGAGCAATGCTGTCAATCAGCCCTGCGTGCTGGTAGTCTCAGCTCACTCCCAGCACAGAAAGTGGCACAGCAGAAGAGTAACATTTACCCGCTGGGGAAGGGGGATGGAGGACGAAGCTCTCAATTGATTCCAAAGGTCTTTAGGGAAGGATGGAACTTCTGGTTTATTAGCACTGACATTCAGCTCGCAGAGTATCAGGCTGATACCTATTTAATTTAATGCCCCCCTTTTTTTTTTTTTTTTCCAGTAGGGAAATCTGCTGGTCAGCTGCTTGCCAGGGAAGCCTAGCCAGCATCAACCCTGCTTGCAGAGCTCTTCCCACACCTGCCATTCCACACACTGGTGGGGCAGAACCTCTCCAGCACACAGCAATGGCTAGCCTTAGCTGTGGGATGTTTTCAGCTCCACCAAGAAGAGCGAGCCTCGTTCTCCTGGGCCTTTTTCCCTGCATTTGCTAGAAGATTGATCTAGTGGAGAGGAAAATAACCTTCCTTTTGAGAGCAGAGTCTGCCTGGTGCAGACATGTGAATTGCATTTCACCAGATGAGGCAGTGATGAAACTCCAACCTCTCTGAAATGAAAGGCAAACCCAACCACCTAAATCCAGGTCAGAACCTCCCCCTCGTATTCCATTCACAGCATTTCTTTAGACAAGTCCCTGGGGCTCCTGGACTGCTGTTCCTACACACCAAAGGAGGGCCTTACTTGATTTTGGAGATAGATTAATTGCATAACACACCAGGATCTTTCAGGATATGATACCACTATGCTTCTCTTAAAAATTCATTACATGACTGCATCAATCTGCAGCTCTCCACTTGCCATTATCTGTATTATGCTGAGAGGGGACATTATGCTGAGTTTCTGTGTCATGGCTTCATAGAAGCACACCACCAATAAACTCATTCATCTATCTTGTGCAGCTTCAAGAAGGATCTGTCTCCAGGCAAACACACTGATGGAGTTACTCCACAATTTTTGTTTCAGCCAAGCCCTAATTCAGTCTAAGAGCTGCAGAACGACACAAAATTTCCCTTGCCACCAAAAAGGGGAACTTGCCCTTCCTACAAGATTCCATATGATCCCCAGGGGCAAAACCCTAACAGCACATCCAAAGCACTGATAACCCTAGGGGCCAAACATAAAAGCAGTTCTCTCCTCCCACCACCCAAAGACCTTATCACCAGGAACCCCAGTTCTGTACTTAACTGCTGCCAATCCCTGACAGGAAGAGAGGACACTTCCTCTGCATCTAAGACGTATGTAACGCCTCCAACGTACCATATGGATACTTCTCCAAATTTGCTAACTTCACCTCTTTCCATTTCAGCATCCCATTCCCCATTTCCTTACCAGAGCAGAACACAGTTTGTTTCAGATGGGGCATTCATGGACACTGAAATGAAGCCCTTCTCTGAGCACACCAGATGAGGAACCTCAGCGACACCAAGGTTAGGAAAGCTAAACCAGGTCATAGTAAATTAAGGCAGAATGGGAGCCTGCACAAAACTCAGAGAGGCAGCTGATTTTCTCTGTCTGGGCAGTGCTGTTAATGTATTCTAACACAGCTTCAGCTTTAACTCTTCTGGATTGACAACAGAATTGAATTACACTTCCAAATCTCTCCCTCTCAACTTGTCGTAAGACTTTTTAATCCAGCAAGAAGCACTTCCTTGGCAGAGCTGCAATTGTTATATTTCTCTAGCTTTGCCGATTTAGGGATTTTAATCTTTTCAGCCATGAATTGACTTCTCTGTGCTAGCACTCAGAGAGAAGAGGGGGAAAAAACACAAACCACAAAAGAAAAATATCAGCTATTGCTTGCCATGCAAGCTGTCAAGTTCCCAGGAGCAGATGGAACAGATCCTAGGTTTCTAAAGAGGATCATTAACCATCAGAGAGGACACACTGAGCATTAGCAAAGTTTCAAGCAGGCTGGACAAAGAAGGAGCACAACAGTGAAAAATTACAGAGCACTCAACAAGGAAACAGACTATCTCTTCATCTCTAACATCTGTATCACATAGAACACTGGAAGCTACGCACACTGCTTGAATGAAGCAACGGAGTAATGCAACCCACATGCACCTCCCACTGCTCCTTAAGAACGGGGATGCACTGCCCTCTCCCGACACGGAGGTCGGCCCAACCCACCTGGGCAAGCTCAGGCTGGTGAAGTTCATCTGCAGAAGTCCAGAGCCAAAGGGGGAAAAAAAAAAAAAAAATCAGCAAAAGGAGACATTTGAAGACATTACTGAGACCTACAGATTAGCTGTTTGCCTTGAAGCAGAACTTTAACGAGGTATGTTGGAGCTGCCATCAAAGTCATACAATGATGCCAGCTGAAAAGGGTGGGAAACCCCCAGTTACAGAGCTTTTAGAATATTCCTGTCATTATCACTGAGTCATGGGGAGCAATTGTACTTAGGTAGATCTTAATTCACCCCCTTTAAACTCCTTTGACGTCTTCCACAGTTTATATTTGGATGTTCAAGAAAGGAACTATTCGGTTACTGAACACAAGTTGGATACCATCAGCGAAATTCTACCCCATCTTTTAAGCAGATTAGGATCTACACACAGACCTTTGAACCTGCTGTGTTACCGTGTTAGCTTTCACAGCTCTTTCTCCAAAGGAATAAAATGCCTCCATTTAATTAGACTCAAACTCTCCTCATCTGCCCCAGAAGTTTCTTGTCACTTCATTCAATTGCAAGCACACTTTAGTCTTAAGAGTTTGTACTGATTTTTCACCAGGATGCTCAAGAACTCAGTGATGTAATAATGCACCCATCTTGAAACTTTTCTGAAGACACTGCTGCTTGCCTTCTCTGGGTATCACAGCCTGGCCAGTGGCTTCAAACAAAAGCATTCTTAAAAAACACTGCATAGATAATTCTGCTAACATGTATGCATTCACACCTGTTTTATAGAGGGAGAAAATGAAGCACGGAGGAGAAATGAGATTCTCCTTCATGGTTCCAGAGCACTTTCAGCAGAAAATTAGGAATCCAGTTATTGTCACACTGTAATCACTGCACAAGATGCCTTTGTTTTCAGGCAACAATCACAGTCAAATCCATGGTTGCTTGGCCTGGCTAGTGTTGAAGAACATCAGTTTTATGTGACAGTCACTACGGAAGAGATGTTTCAGAATGAGCTGCCCCAGGCTGATCAGCACAGAAAATGGCTGTGTTGGGCCAGATCAAAAGCTCAGCTTGGGCAGCATCCTCTTTCCAACAGCGGCCATAAATGGCTGTCCAAAGGAAGAGAACAAAAATAGGCTAAGTATATATAATACTGTCTCTATTTATACATGTACATCTTTCCCCCTTGCTTCTACCTCCAGTTACTTTCAGCTCACTGAGCTCCTGGTGTTGTTTCTGCCTGCTTAGTGGCAATCAGTTAATTTCTTCACCATTAACATTTAGCATCACCAGTTTCCTTTGACAACCTGTTGCACTGGTCACTTTCACAACATACCACCTCCTTCAACCTGGCTCTTATCAACTTGTTTTTCATGCCCTCAGGTTTGTGTGTGGGAAGGCAATGAAAAATCCTCACCCTCTCTATGTTCTCCTGGGTTTCACAGACTTCTGCCACATCTTTACCTATTTATCCAGCTGAAGGTTTCTAGTTCATGTAGTTCTTCCTCACACAGAGGTGGCTCAACACCTCTAAACAACCCTGCATCTCACAGCATCTGCAAGTCTTCAGAGGCTAAGGATAAAAACTGCACAATGTCCCCAGAACAGAGGTAAATCAGAGATTTCTATTCTCTCTTAGCAATATTCCTTGTTCCACCCTTACTACATTTCCTAGTACTTCACTTGATTACTCTTTTTTACTGCTTCTGAGCACAGTGCTGATGTTTTGATCGAACTATAAGCCAGATATCTTGTTCTTGCATAGAAATTGAGTTAGGATCTCCCTGACTTTCACTCTTGGAGTGAAGCTCAGAATCCATCATTTCATAGGAGGATTGTTCTAGGGGAGAGTCACCACAGTCCTTAAAAGCAGCACAGGCTTGCCACTACAGTGAACTCTACTCTGTATCCCTTCTCTGACCCATGCTCTATTCATGCAGCTATCCCACACCATAATAAAACACTAGTTTAACGTGCCCAGTGCTGCTTCATACAATCACTATCTCCAAATCTGCTAAAAGCACACATAAATATTTGATGGAGCAGACAATGCAGCTCTCACATCCAACTGCAAACAAGATTATTATTTTTTTTTCCTCCCAAACAAATCCAATAACTTGATTATCTGATCTGGTTTGTTCTTATTCTTCTGCTTTATGATTTTCAAATATTTGCAGTTGTAAGTCTTTCAAAGCTTTAATTTGCTTAAAAGGATTCACAAGCACCTTGTTAATCTTTTATCAGTTTTATTACAATCTGTAAACAAAACCCAGTTCTTCAATAATTAAAGGGCAGAACTAGCCCTCAGGCAAATGAAGTCCAGGGTGGGTTGATCGGGGGGAGAGGGTTAGAAATTAAAAATTTAAGGAATCAGAGAAAGCTCAGATTATTTTTCTCTTCCTCCCATCTAGAGAACCGGTGAATGTAGCTTCAACACAGAAAATAATTCTAGATGAACAGATTGCATGTGGCATCCCCCCAGCCAGCCTCTCTCGTCTACTGCGTCCTGAATATTAATCTCTCAAGTACCTACGCGATACCAGTTACAGTGTTAACCACACCACAGGCTTACAAGTCAAGAGCTGTGTCCCAAACAGTTGCTCAAAAGAATTTCTCTGCATTTATGTGTGTCCAGGCATCCTTGAGTTTGCTCCTTCACCGGCCCCAAAACAGTCCCTCCTGGGCAGCAGCAGGTCTACCATGGCTCATTGCCCAGGAGCAGGTACCTGGTGCACACTTTTCTGTCTCCAGTGGAACTCACTCACCTTAGGGCAAACCTTGCTGGGCACAGAACATCAGTTCTTGCTCACATCACTCCAACCTGAAGCACACATTCCTATGCTTGCCAGCTCTTGGCATAGCACTGAAAGCATACCCTGTTTGGCCAAAGCCCCCAGAAACCACTGAAGAACAGCACTCTTTCAGACATCTTCAATGCTGAGGGTGTTGCTGCAGATGTCAGTAGTTTTGCTGCCTCACTGAGCTGAGGTCAGCACAGTCCAGCCCAGCAGTGTGTGGGCAGATGCCAAATAAAGGCTGGAGTCTTGCAACAAAGACAGCTTAGGAAGCAGAAATTCCAAAAAGGGATGATGAGGCTGAAGCAAGAGACTGTTGGTGGGGTCACCCACATCATGCCTCTGACTAGCAGCATCCCCAGGTTCCCAGGTCTGTTACTCAGTATGGTGCAATATTGGTAAATATTGCTGTATCGATATCAATCAAGTTGTGATAGAATAGACTAGAATTAACCAGATTGGAAGAGACCTTTGAGATCATCAAGTCCAACCTATCATCCAACACCATCTAATCAACTAAACCATGGCACCAAGCACCCCATTCAGTCTCTTCCTAGACACCTCCAGTGATGGTGACTTCACCACCTCCCCCAGCCCATTCCAATGGCCAATCTCTCTTTCTATGAAGAATTTCTTTGGCAAGGAATTGGACTCAACATTCTCCAGAGATTCTTTCCAACCCCAACTCTGTGATTTAGACATGCTTTGCCTCTAACTTAGGAAACAAAAGTCCATTTTGTCCCTGGCTTCCTGTGGGTGGCTGCCTGATGAGGAGATGAGCAGGTGAGGGCAGTACCTTGGTTTCAGATGAGGGCTCCAGGAAGGAGTTCTTGTGCAGAAGACACCCAAACAGTGAGGAGTTTGGTCTCTCATAATAAGACTACTGCTAAATCCATGGTCCAGAAGGTTGCTACAAAGCTCACACATAACTGTCTGGATTGAAAAGTGTTAAACTAATTCTTATTGCTATTACAACCCAGTCTATCATCTACCAATTATTCCACACAGCTGTGCTCAAGAAGACTGTTCACAGATCCCAACCACCGTAGGATCATGTTCAAAACTTTCACCAAACCACATCCCTCAGCACCACAGCTTCAAAACCCCTCCAGGGATGGGGACTCCACTGCTGCAGCCTGGTCCAGGCCTTGACAACCCCTTTTGGGGAAGAAATTGTTCCTTGTGTCCAACCTAAAACTTCCTTGGTACAGCTTGAAGTCATTTGCTCTTGTCCTACCTCTTGTTACTAGGGAGAAGAGACTGACCTCCACTTGGCTCCAACCTCCTTTCAGTGAGCTGCATTTTGATGAGAAGTTTCCAGCTTCCTAATGTATTTGGAATTGTATTTCCTAATGTATTTAAAATTGCATTTCCTTCTCACCACAAAATACACCACTTCTAATAAAGCTCTTCAAAGAGCTGCAATCTAGAGAAAACATGAGGAACTAGGAGAGCAAGACTGGACAAATTCTCATTAGCTTTTGAGGGCAACACTGCCATGCACACAAAAGTGGTTTTCAGTGCATTGCACACCTTGGGTAGCAGAGGCATTGCTAGCCTCTTACACGCAGCTCATTGTGCAGAAGTTTTTGGTTGCATGTTTTGTGCAGCAGGCTGTAAAAGTTGCTTAACAGCAGAAAACACATTTGATTAAAAATTTACATCAGTAGACTGTAACAAGGCTTTTTTCCCCCCATTTCCTTGCTATTTTACCTGCCACTGACTATTCCCATTAGCATGTAATCCTTAGTCTCACAAATACATGCAAAACAAACAAGACTGAGGATGGAAATGTTTCAGGTCTAAACCATAAAGACAGAGCTGTCCAGAAGCTGGCTCTGGTTGGGGAAAAACCCATCACATTCCCACTTACAGGTGGGAGAATCCTCAAGTAATAGAGATATGCTTAAACACTTCTGCTCCAGTGATTGTCTTTGTGAGAAATATCAAGGGGAGAACTGGTGATGCTTGGACTTCCTAACAAGTCAGCCATGCTGGGCTGCTCGGAGTCCTGAAGGGCTTCCAGCATCTGCCTGGGCAGGAGCAGCACTTGGGTGCCTCTGATGCGCAGGATGTAACAACTGCCCCAGATTCAAGGAAGAAAAAGTCCTTTAAATCCCCACCAAAGCCACATGATTCTACAGATTCTTCTTTTCAAGATGCTTTATGGGTTAGTGATAACAACTTGCAGCAAAAAAAAAAAAAAAAAAAAAAACAAAACAAGTGGCAAAAGTTCAGTCTGCAGAACGGCGAGAAATCAGAAAGATAGAATCACTAAGCTTGAGGAAAGACCTCTAAGATGACCAAGTCCAGCTGTTAACCCACCCCCACACCCACTAAAACATGTCCCAAAGTGCCATATCCACATATTTTTTAAACACCTCCAGGGACAGTGACTCCACCATGGTGCTGGGCAGCCTGTTCCAATGCCTGACCGCTCTCTGAAGAATTTTTTCCTAATATCCAACCTATACCTTTCCCTGATAAAATTTGAGACCATTTTTTCTCATCCTATCTCTAGTTAACTGAGAGTAGAGACCAATACCCACCTCACTCCAACCTCCTTGCAGGGAGCTGTAGAGAGCAATAAAGTTTCCCCCCAGCCTTCTCTTCTCCAAACTAAACCATCCCAGCTCCCTCAGCCACTCCTCGTTAAGATCTGCTCTCCAACAAGATTTGACATCTTACATAAAATGCCCTTATCTAAAACCACACAAGAGCTCTCCCAAGAATTTTTCCAACTACCAAGAAGCACCAGAACTGGAGAAAGAGCATTTAAATCAAAGTAAGTAAGTAAACATTATAGTTAGCCCAATGGTCTTCAGCATTCTCCTCCAAATGCTTAGAAATCTGAGATAACTTTATGACTTCAAGGACCAGGTGGAGAACACAACATACCCAGAGATAAAGCAGCTTGCAGGCTGTTTCTGTTTGCCAATTCCCAGCCCATGCACTGCTTTTAACTTAAAAACATAGCCCAGAAATGACGAGAGAGTGCCAGAGCAGGGACCTGCACATCACTCACGCTGTGAGAGACTATTCCTTGCAGGAGGTCTGGCTGAACTTCACTCAGCTCTGCAGACCCAGGAGCATACAGACACACAAAATAAGGAGGGGCAGCTTCTGAGGTTTGACCCCTCTGGGGCTGCTGACTGCATAGCAAAGGCATTTCTTCCTCTGAGTTTCAGCCCTGCCTTTCACTGGGCACACAAGGCTGTGAGGACCAGAGCCTGTGCTCAGTGCTGGTGCACCAGGCTAAACCCAGCCTTAGGGGCCAAAATAAGAGAAAAACATTGCTCTGTTCCACTGAGCTTTGAGAAAGGCATAGCAGTAATGCAGGCTGCATCCACCATCAGCATTTATCATCCTCTGACATCTTTGTAGTCAGAGAAATGCCAGATAAAATCATAACATGGTAACACAAAGCCAAAATATGAAGCAAGGCGATTCCCAGTGACAGGGCTGTAATGGCAGTCACTGGGTCACCCAGCAAAACCAGGTGGGCTTGAGCAGCTGAGCCTGTGAAGAGTGGCTCCTGAGGCACAAGGGCACTGCCACAATAATCCAAATATATACAAGTAAATTTCTACATCTCTCTTCCTGAGTAAGCAAAATATCTTGTGTACAAGCACGCAAAATGACAAGCCTCACTCATTTCCCTAAAACATTGGCAGTCACAGTTGCCACTTTTAATATTCATAGGCAAGAAAGGAAATATTTCAGCAGCTAAGTGATAAAAATACTGAACCAGGTGCCTGTGCTGAGTAACGTGGGAAGACACAGCCCTGTGATGATCATCCCCATCAGTTTAAGGAGTAACATCTGATTTCACATCTGCAGAAATCTACCCACAAAGCAAGGAGGAAAAGTAGCAGCAAATAAATAAATAAATAAAATTAGCATAATTAGCTCAGCAAACACTTCTGGAGAAAAGCAGGTGGGTTCCCAGCTCCCAGGCACTAGCAAGGATGGTGTGCGTGCTGGGAGGACCAGCCTGCCTGGAACAAACAGCCTGCTCCTAAAGCAGCTCCCTATCTCCCTGCTCCATTCTCTGATGCCTCTGGGCACAGGTCTGACCCAAAAAGTCACCAACTGAAGCAGCTATGCCTGGCTGTATTAAGCCTTGGGTACAGATTTCTGGCAGAGTTCATGATTGCAGGGAAAAAGTATGTCTTCGTGAGCTCAGTTCCCCAGCCTGAATTATCACCTTGGCTCTCCAGCTCTTCCCAGCACCTGTGTTATGCAAACAGTGTGCACGTTTCAGTATCTAGCCTAAAAAGGCAGGGACTTCTGAGAATGTGTTCCTTAGCCCAGTAAGAGAAAGAAGTGGTCCCAAGATGAAGAAGTTCTTCAACCATGAGAGTGATGAAACCCTGGAATGGGTTGTCCAGGGAGGTGGTTGAGGCCACATCCCTGGAGATGTTTAAGACCAGGATGGATGAGGCTCTGGCCAGCCTGATCTAGTGTGAGGTGTCCCTGCCCATGGCAGGGGGGTTGGAACTCGCTGATCCTTGTGGTGCCTTCCAACCCTGACTGATTCTATGACTCCATGAAAAAACCTTTTTGTGGGGAGTGGGAGGGAGGAGAGGTTATATTATGCAGGAGATAACCAACTCTTTGCCAAATTACTGTTCTAAAAGAAAAGACAGTTAATGAGCAAAGTCAGAGAAGAAAGGAAAAGCCCTAAATGCTGTAAGAACACAGCAAGACATGAATCTGCAGTTGCAGAGTAGCCTTTTCAAGATACAACTCTCAGCACTCATTGAGGAAGATGCTTCCTGCCTCGATCCACCCAGAAGAGCAAAATAGTCTAACGCAAGTCACATTTGATGTGCTGTGTGCTGCTCCGTACCAAGTGGCTGAATTACTGGGTGCAGACCCCATCACACTCTTAAAAAGCAATTTGGAATCAGGGCTTTGATTTAGACTGGCTTTATCCTTTAGTTTCAAAGTACAACTGGTAATAATGTAGTCTGCGAGTTTAGCGTTTGAAACAGGGGTTCCATTTACCTCTTTGTACTCACTCAAGGAAAATGACTGTAATTGAAATCTTTCTGCTGGAAATGAAGCCCTTCGAAAATTCAAAGTGGTTGCTTGTCCTTAAGGCTTTTTATTTTAGCTGTCAAAACTGTAAACTGCCTTTCAGAGTAGTGGGAGTCTTCCAACAGAGGAAGAAATGAATGTACCCTGCTGCATCTAGGGACTGGGTGTTTTAATCTAATTTTCCAGCTAGGAATACAGCACTTCTCTCCCTGGGCAGTGCTGGGAATAGGAGGAAAAAAATACAATCAAGCTTCACTTCAGTCCAACAATATCTATTAATGAACCACAAACAAGGGACAGGGCTTTTCAAGCACAAAAGCAAAAACCTTTCAACTTCTCCAGCTTCATCCATGAGCTACAAAGCATTCTTACCTTTAAAAGGATGCATACATAATGTAAAAACAGTCTTTTTTAGTCTTTGCTTTGCACAATCATTTGCGATCACACAGAATCACCAAGGTTGGAAGAGACCTCAAAGATCATCAAATCACTGATGTTGTTCACCATTACCACCACCAGACCTGTTCCTGGGACATCTTTTTCCCTATCTCAACGGGTATGTTGGAGACAGTCAGCACCCTCCTGAATAGAAAGCAGGCCATAGCCATAACCAAAGTCTTCATTATGAAAAATTTCTTTCCTGAAAGAGTGATCAGGCAACAGGAACAGGCTGCCATCCCTGGGGGTGTTCAAAAACCATGCAGAAGTGTCATTCTGGGGCACGGTTTAGTGGGCTTGATGGTGCTAGGTTATAATTGAAGCTGATGATCTTAGAGGTCTTCTCCAACCTTAATGCTTCTATGATTCCTTCAGATAAAAGCAGCATCATGTCAAAGCCAGGCTGCCCACTCCTGCTGCCTCTCTCCACACATCTCCCACACTTTCTAGAGTTTCGTAGCTTTTCAAGAGCTTGCCTTTTCCCTGCTTCAGATCAAACTCATCTCCTAGTGTCAGCACTATTAATCACACAAAGTCATTGCATTCTAATCACAGTGTAAATGCAGCCAGACCGAATATGGCTATTGTGTAAAAATGGCTCGTGCCCAAGCAACCTTATATTAAATCCTTGCAAGGCTATACATAAAAATGTTGGGTTTTTTCCAGGAGGCTCCCTTGAAGTGTATGTAATAAAATGTCTGCAATTAACTTGATAATAGAGTCAGGATGAAGTTGTACAGATTTCTTACTTTGGTTACTTCTGTTATCTGAGAATTGTAGTCACGATTGAAAACACACTGCTGTGAAATGGTTTTTGCCTAACAACAGAAAAACCCCAACTCTTTGGATGACTCGAGCAAACTGACATACCAAGGTACATCAGCTGACCCAACATCTCTCTCCTATGTTTCCAGTTCCAACATGTCTTTAGGGTGAACACCTAAAGACAGTTAGATCACTTCTCAGGCTTTCTGTTGCAGCTACAAATAGACAGCCACTGAGTTTTTTTCCTCTCCCAACATAAAACAGCTACTGCACAGGCAGTCAGACAATGTAAGTTGACTGGTTGAGAGGCTCCAAAGTGTCAAGTGGATGCAAAGAGTTTGGAAGCTCCTAGAAGGCCTGTGAAAGATGAATTTCCTTGAAGCTGAGGCAAGATACATCACCAGACTGTGGTTCGGGCCTGCCTGCAGAGGCTGCAGATAACCCAGATGGGATGAGCAACATTGAAACAATCAACAGAACAGTTTATAGAGCAGCAAAGCACAGTGATGCCAAGACAATAAACCAGGTTGGTAATCTATATGTGAAGGAATATTTTACAATCTATAAGCTGCCTGCAGAGTTGCCTTTGATGTACATAAATATTTGCACTTTATCACAGGGAAGTCTTCAGCCATCAAAATCTTCCAAAGCAAATCAAAAGGCAAAAAAATTAAATAAATATTTGTGATGGCCAGAGGCAAGGATGTCAGCTTCAGCAAAGCCAGCCAGCTAATAAAAATGTCAATGAACTTCTTTAAAGGAGAATTAAGAGGGAGCAGTGCAATGTCAGAGCTGTGGCTCACACAGGAAAGGCAGTTCCAGTTGTGATTTAACCAGGATATCGCACTGATGTGAGGGCAGAGACTCAACCTTTTCCTAACTTAAAATTACCTCCCTTCAACAGAGATGTTGTAACACTTCCAAATGAAGAGAGTAACCTTACATTAATTTTTTCACAGGCTGCTGCCAGAAGAGCCATCACTGTCCTTTCTACTCACCCTCAACCAGGCATTTTGCAGGTACATCCTTAACAGCTGCACATTAGGGTGAAGTGGGACACGCTCTGCTCTGCCTGCAAATGCAGCTAGCCCAAAAAAAAAAAAAAAAAAAAGAAAGGACTAAAACCTGTTCAGTTCCAGTTGGATTGGCTCCCAGATGCATGTCACCATGCAGCTACACAAGCACTACCACTGACAACGTGTAGCTGGGAGTGGGAACACTTGTTCCTGCAGCAGCCCACACTTGTGTCAACTGAAAATGAGAAACTGAATTGCCAAGTGAGATTTCAAATCCATTTAAAAAGATAAAAAAAAAACCCCAAAACCTGTAAAAAGCTGACTGGAGAATTTCAAAAGGGAATTCAGCTAAGTGAACATGAACCCAATTTCCAAAACCTTGACAACACAGAAGAGTGGCAAAAGAATTTGACCTAATTTCTTAAAGCAATGTGGTTACACTACCACGGAAGCACTTGTTCCTTGGAGCGTGTACCCGCAGCGTCCAGCCAGAGACCTGCACAGATTCACAGCTAAGTCACGCTAGCACGAGGCTTGAAGCTAATGCAGGACAAGCCAAGCACCAACCACAACAAGGATGCTGACACAAAATCCTGTGTTTAGCAAAGGGGTACATGCCTACCTCAGAGCCAAGGCTGGAATTTCCCAAGTGCCTTCCATTAGGAAACCCTCACTTCCACACAAAGGGCTAACAGTCTGTTATCACACATGAAATTCACTAAAAGACCAGGCGTGCACTTCAGGTTTTGTCTTCCTGCCTGTCCACATTACGGTTTTGGACTTCTTCCCCCTCTGCTTCAGCAGACAAACAGACTTGGCAGCTTCCCCGGTGAATCGGATGGAAATCTTGTGCGGCACAAGTAACCCTAAGAAGAGGGCAGATGAAATGGATTTCCTGGATTTTATCCACGTTCAAATTTCCCAGGTTGTAGATTTCATTTAAAAAAAAAAGAAAAACAAACCTCTGTCTCTGAGAAAACTGGTGTGACAGGTTATGTAACACACACACAGAGACACACACACAGAGAATCACCCCGTGACAGAAGAGCAGCAACATTATCTGCTCTTGTTGAGGGACTCGAGGGCTTTCTCTAGACGAACTGTAAAGGGGTATTGCCCAAAACAAAAACAACACACACACAAAAAAAAGGGGAAAAAAAAAACACAAAACCAACCCAACACACACACAAGCAACAATTAAAAAGGAAAGAAAAAAAACCCCAACACAAAAACAAAGGAGAAAAAAGAAAAGATTACCCAACCTCAGCCACCGGCACTTAACTGCTAATTTCATCTGATTTCTGTTTCAGAAGAACACAAGCAAAAAGTGTCTTTCCTCTAAACAAGCAGCCAGTTTGTTTTGACAGAGATGTTTCCAGGTCTGAGATGACTTTAAAGAACAAAGAATTATTGCAGAGAGGTATCAAGGAGATACAAATATAACGGCCTAAGAAAGTTGATTTTGCAGTCAAATTACTTTTGTAAGGCTGCCCAAAACAAATGAGGATGGGACAGTTAAACCCGTGACTTAGTTAAATATGCTATTCACAGCCTGGGATAAGTGATAGGACAATCTTGTTAAATGAAATACATATGCTTCTACTGTGTGCAGAAGAACTTGAGGCACAAAGACAAGAAATAAATCAGTGTGGGACTGTTTGCCAGAATAGACAATTTCAGGCTAATAGCACAGGCATGGGGGTGTGTCCCCCCTGTTTGTAAACAGCAAGTTTATAAGTGCTCAAGGATATTCAGGGGACAGATAGGGAGGCTTCTGAAGTATTTTCACCAAAAAAAAAAGTTGTCTTGCTCTTTTCCCCCTTTTTCTGGATTAAATAAAACAGCAAAGCTACAGCCAAACATTCTGACTGGCTCTCAGTGTTATTGGCAACACGATAGGTCTGTAACCTGGGGCAGGAAAATCTCCAGGGAGGTATTGAGTGAAAATGCATCAATGTCAAGCAGGTCCCCGCTAAAACCTTAGTCCATCCCTGTCGCTTAGTTCTCCCCAGACATCTGGGTACTAAAGGCTGGCAATATAAAGCGGAAGAGGAGTGTTAAAGGACAATCCAGCCAAAAGAACCCTGGTCTGTGCAAGATGAAATGCAGCAAGTCCCACAGTAAACCCCGCAGCAAACAGCAGCAGCTCTAGAATACATCTCACTGGTTTTCAACCAATAACATTTCTTTCTTCCAGTAATAATTAAGGACAATTAAATACTCATTTTGTTACTAAAGGAGCAGGAAAGAACTGACTTCCCAGTAGGAGGATATAACCAGCTCTACAACATCCCATAACTGGCTTTACAGAACAAGAAATCTTCCTGCCTTTCAAGCTCCACATGAGACAAACACACACATCTCTACCTCCGCTTTCTCTTCCCTCCGACACAGCACGGGAGGAATGAGATTTGATCTTTTCTCTTCCACTTGCATCACGCTGAAGTAGCGGCTGTCACATTTCAAGCCCATACCCTGCTCCGCGGCAGCTCCGGGCACAGCGTTATCTACCGAGCCACAGGAAAACAAATTCACCAGCGAAACTTCTCAGCGGCATCCACTCTGCTGGTGGCCAGAGCTGCCTGTCAAGAGAAGGGGGCTGCAGGCGACCACGCAACGATCCCTTAGCAAAGGCTGAAGGAGGAAACGTACCGACTTACCTTCTCTGCATACTTGAACTTGACGTAGAACCAACTTGACTTGATCATTGTCTCACCTCCTACCCTCGTTAAAGAACAAAAAGACAGCCAAAGCCTATCCCGCCGATGAAGAGCAACGTGATGGCACTCCTGTCAGAGCCGGCAATTTTCCAAGGAGAGCACAGTATTCAGCAGAAGCAAAGGGTAGGAGAAATATTCAAAAAAAGGACAGGAAGAAAAAACGATGCTTTCCCTCCGCGGTTCCAGCTTGTCCCCTCCTGCCCTCCCGACGCTGAGCACGATCTCGCCTGCTGCAACAGAGCTCGCCGAATGCCTTAGCTCCGCGTTTCGCTGTCAGCTTGGCTGCCTGACAAGAGAATTCCTCAAATGGACTTCAGCTGCATTCATCACAAATGGCACATGTCAGTAAAGCCAGGAGGCTGGCTCCAGCGCTGGCAGCCTCCCAGGACCATGACCTCCCCAGTGGGATGAATAATGAATTCCAGCACTTCCCTCCAGACACAGATTAACACCTGGCTAAACATTATTCTGACAATGAGCTTGCCCATTCGGAGAGCCCTACACCACCACGTTAACCCCTCGCTCTCCCACCAAGCAGGGTGGCAATGCTTTGGAGGCTGTCCCACAACCCCCTCCCCCATCTAAAGAAAGATTACAGAACTATATATAGTTTAGAAACAATAAAGCCTCTTAAGCATAAAGCAAATATCTCCTTTCCAATTCTGCAGCTGCAGTAATGCTGACATGTAACCACAGCAAGTCTTCAGCAGTCAGGCTCTCTTCTGCTCCCTCCCCTTTTTCAGCCCTCTCCCTACATACTCACTTGTTAAACTTTGATGCTCTCAGGTTAATATTTTAAAATAGTATCTGCACAGACCCTTAAAGAACCCAAACAACCGAACAGCCACCACTAGCCGCATGAAGCCAACTCACAAAAACTCCTGGGAAGACACCTATCAGGCTGCTTGTCCATTCAGAAACGCTGCCCAGTTCCCTGTCTGAGGTTTAATGAGTTGATTCAGTTGCAGCTCACTGCAAATCTCCCAGCTCCAAGAATGTCATAGAGCAGTGAATATCAAGTTGCAAACTACAGGATGAATATAATCAACCTAGTGTATTTCTGCTGGATACCGACAGTACTGTACTGGAGCACAGAGCTATCTGTTCCAGCATCCTATGTCCAAGCACTTCAAGATATGCAAGAAACAGTTTAAAAAACATCTCAAGCCCGAAGATGCACCCTCAGTAATACATCTAACAACACAGAAGGACCTGAATTTGTCACTCAGGTAGCTGAACCTTGTCATGTTTCACAAGATACTGAACAAGGTTCAGGATTTCACTATATGCAGCAGGAGAAATTCACCCCAGTTGTTTAACCAGCTGCCTGGTGATTTAGGTGGGAGTCTCACCCTAGCCTGGCCACCCAAAGAAAAAAGAACAATTTGCTTATCATCACCAGATCAGTCTGGATTTTACTGAATTTACTTGTCTCTCTTACACCTTTTGAGTACCAGGGATTCCCAGACTATTACATTTCTCCTTGTAGGGAAGCCGTGCATGCCTTCACAGAGCCTTCTCACCATTCTCTGTCCCTTTTCTAAGTTCAGGTTATCTCTTCCATAAATACACATGCCACTGACTTACTACCTCCTACTATATGCACATTACATATGTACTATATGTATGGCGGATGAGACAGACCCTGAAGCCCAGTCTGTCAATATTACTCACCTAAGAACTACTTTAATACTGATCCCAGTGCCAGTGCATCATATGAGCATTGGGATGTGAGAGCTGGACTACTCACTCACTCACCAACAGACGGGTTTGGAACTTTTTATAAGCCAAGACTTGTATAAGGGATCCAAATACCAGTGCTGACCAGTAACAGACACTTTATTTCAGACCCTCCTATGTGCTTTGCACACAGGAAGATGCTCTGGTCCATCCCCACCTGCAAGCAGTTGGAGATGAGGCTGCTCAGCTTCGTTCCACAGTCATATCCCTGCCCTTCCCTGCTCAGCCAGGGCACTGGAGCCAGCAAGCCCCTTCAAACCCCGCTCAGCACAACTCAGCCATGCTGGTTCAAATCACTGCCATCCGTGACCATAGCTACCACAGACAGCTTCCCATTAATGCCACAGAAAAAGTGTTTCCACACTCCATTTGGTTCTGCCTCTTTGTGGGAGAATTAACTGACACTAAAAGACTGGTAAAATGGAACCATGAAAAATTTGTGTTGTACAAAGATGACAGAGGATGAGGTGATCTCTTACAGGGAACACAGACAGAAAGAAAACAAACCCAAGATTTTTATTAGCAGCATCTAATTTCTGCACCTAAAAAGCTGTTTTTTTTTTTTCAAGTAGCAAAGGACTAAACAACACAGATCCAGCTGCACGTTTAAATGAGACCAGGCCAGCACAAGAGCCTCGCTTCCTTCCCAGCTGCCACTCAGACAAGGGCTCCGCTCTTACCCTGTTCCCTGGACACACTGCCTGCTAGCACTGCCCACCCGGGATTTACCGCAGGCACCAAAATGTGAACCACAGAGGTGGTGTCAAGAGCATGACTCGTGCTCAAGCTGCCCATGTTCATATGGACAACATGCTCTCTTGTACCCAATTATAGGAAGTTTGCTTGCTGCATTGACCCAGGAGTCCCTGAGGGGACCTTGGGGCAACATCACAGGGTGCAGCCACTGAAGAAGCAAGCTTTGACACTGCGTACCAAGCACAAACAGCTGTGCCTCAAAGCAATTACCAGGCTCTGGATGTTTTCCACTGGTTCATTAGCATCTGGCAGGACCTAAAGTTCCAGGGTCACAAAACACTGAGCTATTATTTTATCTCAGGAAAATGCACAACGACATCCCTCGAGAGCTGTCCTCTTCGTAATCAAAGGACAAGTGCAGCACGGGGGAGAGAGACGCAGAATTTCCAGCCATCACATCCCCCAGCCAGGAAGGGAAGAGCTGATCAGGCCACACGGTTGATCATCTTTGCCATGCTGTTGAAACACCCAACAGCAGCATCCACAGACAGTCCCCAGCAAGCACCAGCAGAACCTGGTGATTTCTTAAAACACTAAAAGCTGTTTAGGTTTGCACATGGATTCAGTTACCTCAAACCCTCTCTTCCAAGCACCCATCAATAACATAAAATAATATGCTGTTCAGATTCTGAAGTTTGTACAGCCAAAATCCAGACTTGGTTTCATATACTGCCACAGAGAGGAACGTATTTTGATGCAATATTTGCAATTCTCCCAAGAACAATAATATTTTGATTTCTTCTGCAGGTTTTGCCATACTTTAATATGCCATTTCAGATGTAAGACAGTGTACAAAGGAACCAAAATAACCTCCTTTTTAACAGGCCACTGCTTCTAAGCCTTTGAATACACCTTAATGTTTATTTAGATATTGACCCATGTTCATTTCAGTTATTCCCCATGCAAAGCTATTCTTACACTACACCATGAGTAATACTGATTTGACTTTTTAGTCACCTAAAAGCTGGTTATACCTCCTCAACTCCAGGTTTGCTGTCAAGTCAGACTAATATTTACTTTGTGCCATGTGGGAGGGAGGGAAAGGGCAAACTGGGCACCATTTCACCTTGGATATGGTTAGAATAGAATAAACCAGGTGGATATGGTTAGAATAGAAT
Source organism: Picus viridis (assembly GCA_033816785.1). Classification (NCBI taxonomy): domain Eukaryota; kingdom Metazoa; phylum Chordata; class Aves; order Piciformes; family Picidae; genus Picus; species Picus viridis. Next base: position 8,845,761 of record CM066598.1, on the reverse strand, counting down.
AAACCAGAATAGAATAAACCAGGTTTGAGATCACCGAGTCCAACCTATCATCCAACACCATCCAATCAACTAAACCACGGCACCAAGCACCCCATCCAGTCTCTTCCTAAATACCTCCAGTGATGGTGACTCCACCACCTCCCTAGGCAGCACATTCCAATGGCCAATCTCTCTTTCTAGGAAGAACTTCTTCCTAACATCCAGCCTAAACCTCCCTGGTGCAGCTTGAGACTGTGTCCTCTTGTTCTGGTGCTGGTTGCCTGGGAGAAGAGACCAACGCCCACCTCGCTACAACCTCCCTTCAGGTAGTTATAGACAGCAATAAGGTCTTCCCTGAGCCTCCTCTTCTCCAGGCTAAGCAACCCCAGCTCCCTCAGCCTCTCCTCACAGGGCTGTGCTCCAAACCCCTTCCCAGCTTTGTTGCCCTTCTCTGGACACGTTCCAGCAACTCAACATCTTTCCTAACCTGAAGGGTCCAGAACTGGACACAGTACTCTAGGTGTGGCCTAATCAGTGCTGAGTACAGAGATATGCCACAGTATAAACACCCTGAGGAACTTCCTTGCAAGGGTGCACAGTGGAGCCAAGCCATGCTGATCCCTGAGTAAGATAAGGAGCACCAACCTATATATATGCCCAGCAAAATGAACCTCTGAGCGTGTAGCTGTGCGTGCCGAGAAGCTACAGCAAGATGATGTATTTGCAGCAGGGACTACATCCAAGAGGAATTGCATCCATTCCTATCTCCTTGGCACTATGAGAACAGAAAATCATCTCACTCCTTATTACCATAATAGCTTTCACACTTCCCAACCAGCAGAGTGAAAAGTGTGGGGATGTTGAAAAAACAGGACATAAACAACGAGCACGAAGTTTATCTAAATAGGAAGATCCCAGCTCCTGAAAATGTTTACAGCATTTTTTTTTTTTTTTAATTAGCCTGTGGGGGAGGGGGGAAACAAAAGGGCAGTTTAGAGTAAGCATAAATAAAAAGGATTTTGAGATGTTTTTCACACTTCAGCAAGGCCCCCAATGTACCAGCCAAAGCAGTGATCCCTGGAAGATTATCTGAAGCTTATCCAGGATCTGCAAACCAACTAAAAGAGAAAGTTTCCCCCCAGGTTCAGAGAACTGCAGAGTAACATGGATTACTTCACATGAAGTGCGAGCGCTGCAGCTCTGTCTGCTTGTCCTCCAATGTGTTCAGCACTTCCCTAGCTTTAAGCTAGCAAATACCAGATTCAGTCCTAAGTTCCCATAACAGTGTTACGGTTGTAGAAGTAACCCAGAATTACACCAGCTCTGTCTTTAAACTTCTCTGTACCCTGAGAGGCTTTCCAGGGAGTGGGTAGTGAGGAAGAAGGATCAGAATGACCAAACTCAAAGATACTGATGGCTGCATCTCAGAGCCAACACGAAGAGCTAACAAGGCATCCACAGCCCCCTGAGCCCTGCAGTACCGGACATTGCTGATTCACATGAAGGCCAACAGGCAACTATCATCTTTCAGGCTAATAGGAAGCACTGTGGGATTTGCTGTCTTGTTATTAACATGATAACAATCCCATCTTGTACCCTATAACCCTGCTCTCCTATCAACACCATCTGCTCTTTCATCTTGAGTGCTGCTGGAAAAAAACCACGAAACTCCTTGCTAACATGCTGCTGTCAATTCGTACTTCTGTGCACGTTTTAAAAACAAACTCTCTAGGTCACTGCTTTGAACCCAATGAAGGCTGGCAGCATCCAGAGCACTTATGCCTTAATAACCACTTAGAGCAGGCACAAAATGAGCTGCATCCTGTGCCTGCTGTATCAGAGTTCCCAGGACTGGCACCGTTTCAGACAGATGAGATGCAGGACAAAGTGGTCCAAGAGACCAACACCACCCACCCCTACAGCCCTGTAGGCAGAGCCATGCTTTATGGAGAGTTGGGGTTTTTTTGCAGTGACTGAGAGGTGCAAGCAAGCTTTTGCCTGTCAGGTCTTAGAGCTGCTTTTCCCCAAGATCAAACTTAGTAAAAGCAAGGCTAGCTGATTCAAAGAGTACAGTCTAACTTGAGAAAAGCCATCTGAAGTACTGTATCTCCCCCAGCAAAGTGCTCATTTGTAATGAGTTACAGTGAGTGATAACCCAGCTCAGGCATGTGCACAGCCTTCTACTTGAAACCATGGTTAGGAGGCACAACCACGGAAGCCTGAAAGATTCAAGGACACCTTGATACAGTCCACAGAGGACAGAAAACAGACATTTGCTAGTGGTTTACAATCTGCAAGAGACAGACTGAGACAGACGAAGGACAGCCCATGAGCCTGGCACACAAGAGCTCAGCTCATGATGGCTCACAATATGTTAGTTCTGCCACGTTGAGTTATATCAGGTTACAATAAGGAAAGCTACTGATGTTATATGATAGATATGTAACTGTGCCAGGAAGTCATGTATGAGCATCTTCAGCAGTGGGAGGCAAAGGCTGCTTAGAAAGGGCTCCCTGAAAAAAGGTGGTGCAGTGCCATAACCTGTAATTTCAAAAAGTAACAGTAATTGCCATCTGGACAAACAATGGCTTATGATATTAAAAGACCAAATGATGGGTTTGTAACCCCACATGATGCTTCTGACTTTGTTCTACGGTTTTCTGGTTTCTAGGGCTGCAGCAGTGCTTGGCCAAGGTTTTATTCCTGGGAGAAAAGTTCACTTCCAAGAAGACACCACTACTCAGAAGTGTCTGAAACGACACAATTGTCAGATGCAGGAGGCAGTGACTTCTGTGACACTCCATGGCTTCATCCTACTGGAATACATCTCTGTGATACATTACATAGTTGGCTGTCTGTCTCTCCCTCATCTACACATAGAACAGGGATGAAGGAGCAATATATTCAGCAGGGAAAAGTAAAGCAATGCCTGGGAAAAAAAACCAAAACCAAACAAAAACCACCATAAAAAAACCCCAACCAAATAAACAACCCCCACACACACAACAACAAAAAACCCAAACAGACACCACAGCCTTTCCACGTAATGTACATAAATACATCCAAACACCACCACAAGTTCCCTTTGAACATAAAAAGGGATTAGGTGGCAGGGTACTAATGCCCACAGTTAAATCAAGTCCTGTTCAGCAAAAGTTTTACTCTAAAAAATCCATAGGAGCAGAGATAAACCTGCAGCACCAACAGCTCCAGCATACAGCAATGGATACAGAGTAATTTACACCTCAGCAGTAAGTGCTGTAACTAACTTAACATTTACAGAGGTACAAGGCTCTGAGCAGGGACAGTAATCAAGGACTAAGGAAGGAGTAACTGTAAAGCCTTCTCCTTCTGTACACTGTGAGGTCCAGGCAGCTGTGCCCAGCAATTTCACACAGCAGCAGGTCACAGAACTCACCCACAGCAGCCTGCAGGCAGCCCTATCAGATTCTGGCATCACAGGCAGAACAACCCATAAACCCGAAGTGGCTCAAAATTCTTCTCATGTTACATGGACCAAGTACTGCAGCACAGTGCAGGAAGGCAGTGACAAAAATAATCCAACAAACACAGGGTTAGCAGGCCCAGCTGTCCTATACCCCACAGAAAATGCCCCGACAGATCACAGTCACAGAATGGTAGAGGTTGAAAGGCACCTCTTGAGATGATTCAGTCCATGCCCCTTGCCAAAGCAGGTTCACTCAAGGCAGGCTGCACAGGAATGCATCCAGGCAGGGGTTGAAAGTCTCCAGAAAAATCACAGAACCAACCAGATTGGAAGAAACTTCCGAGATCAGCAAGTCCAACTTATTTCTTTGACTGCCAAGATTCTGTGAATTCTGCCTAGTGTGTTCATAACCCACTTCTTGAGGCAGCTCCCAAGACACTAGATGCTAGTCAAAGGTTCCCACACACCGCACTGCTTTATTCGGGTCTGAGGATGCTTTGTACTCATCAAGCAGATAAAAAACCCCCAGCAGCAGCAGAGTGGAGAGCACACCCCATAGCTCCGTGTGTTTGTGTGTGTGTGCAGGGAAACACACCCAGACAACAACCAGTCAGTTTGAAACTCGAACAGCAGCACAAGTTCAAAGTTATTCTAATTCTTGTGAAGTTTCCCTTTAAAAAAAAAAAGAGTGAGATTTTGTTCTTTAATATTCATTGACTTCTACTTTGCTTCCCACACACAAGACATTATTTACTCTACAGTGGCTCGGTGCATCAATTATGGTAATAGTTTGTGAATAACATTTGCATTATGGGAAAATGAGCCTGGTTATTTAGCACTAGCCGAGCCATCCCTCTGGAAAATTGTCACAAACAGACGTATCATATGCCTCCACTTAAACAGATCTGTAATTACACTACTTTATTAAGAAGAGTCAGCTCTTTTCCACCCCCCTCTCCGCCCCTCCCCCCCCCATATGCCCCTTAAATCCTCTGAGAGCAGACTAACATCTGCACAACTGCCTCACTCAGCCAAAGGTAAAGGCTAATGACTACTGGTGCCGTGCTCTTACGGCAGGGTTTGCTTTATGGGAAGATGTTTGGGGTTTCATCCACCTCCTACATTAATTTAACATAGAATGTGTGACCCAATGACAGTGGCATTAGATTCATGCTCTATTTCGGTCCCTTCAGCTAAATTCCAAGCTCAATGCACCTACTGTAAATTCTTATTAACATCTGTATTCCATCAGCACTTTGTCTATATTCGTAGAATGGCTTAGATTGGAAGGGACCTTAGAGATCATCTATTCCAACCTCCCTCCCATGGGTAGGGATGCCTCTCCACTAGGCTCAGCTGCTGAACCTGGCTTTAAACTCCTCCAGGGAAGAGGCATCCACAACCTTCCTGGGCAGCCTGTTGCAGAGTCCCACCACCTTCATACTGAAGAACTTCTTCTGAAGATCCAGTCTAGCCCACCACCCTCATACCCAAGAGCTTCTTCCTAAGATCGAGTCTAGCCCTATTCTCCCTCAGCTTAAAACCATTCCCCTCTTTCGTGTCACTAGACACCCTTATGAAAAGCCCCTCTTCAGCCTTGTATTGAAACTCTTCATCTAACAAAGTACCACTAGAACCCCCCAACAACAAAGCCCAAAAGCTTTCCCCATCCAACCGAGGCAACGTTACGCTCACCATGCTAATACTACATCGAACCAAACCTTTTCCTTCTACTTTGGGCAGCTAACTAGCACAGCACCATGTTTGCAACAAGACTCAAAGTAATTTTTTTGGGGTCCTGTCTCAATAGGAAAGGTGTGCTTATTTTAACTGCAAGGAGAACAGGTTGGCAGCTCGTGACAAGCCTGAATCAAAGCATCTGTAAAGAGAATGGCAAAGGTCAGGCTGATGCTGAGAGCTGGCACTGCAGCGATGTGCCACAAGCTCCCATCTCCGCTGGAAAAACCTTCAGCCTTCTCTTTGACACACTCTCCCTTGCAACAGCTTTATCTCCCTGATCCTAAGGGAGGAAATATAAAAATAGACATGCAAAAAGGATGAGAAAAGGAAAGGGGGAAATTCTGTAGAAGAGTCCCCTCCCTCATTTTAATTATTGATGCAGACAGCCTAAGCAATCTGTAAGCCATATACATAATGTATTTACTTGAAAATCCCAGCAAATCCACATGGTATTACAGAACAAACTACAAGCTGATCTGGGAGCACTGTCTTAAGCACTGGGTAAGCTGTCTCCATGTACTCAAAAATCTGTTTGACAAACGGAAAGATTAGATTAATGTTAATAATCCTGATGTGCTCGGCAGCACTCGCCCTACCCTAGCAATGCAGTTGGGTGCCTGGGATCCGGTCTTCCATCCACACTAGATCCTGCAGCACGGACTTGCTTGCTTAGAATGACAAAAGGCAAGGCTGGTTCGTATTCTCAGGACCCAGGGTTTGATTATACACACCATCAGCAACGTTTAGGGATCAGCCAGAAAGCAGCAGATGTTTTACATAGCAAGAGATTCCACATTGAATCAGCTTCTTGAAACAGCTGCCTTTGTGTTTGGGGCTAAGGAGGGGGATGGAGGAAAAGGAAATAAAGAGAAAGAATCAGACTTCAGCCTGACTTTGGTGACAGATGCTGCGCCCTGCTCAGCTCTACCTGTCATTTAGTGGAACCACCCAGACAAAAAAACCCCATGTTCATTAGAAATGCTGCTCCTTGCAGAGCTGAATAGCCAGCATAAGCAGCAGCAGGCAGCAGTTTACTACAGGGTGAAAATACAGAATCTGTGGCCCGTTGAGCCGTTCATCATGTTTCAATTTCAGTTTCATCTTGCTCTATAAGCAGCCAGGGATAGCCAGGGCTTTCCTCACCTGTGTTGCACAGCTCTAAATAAGCTTGTAAGCTACAACAGGCAGAGGAAAGGGAATGCGGACCCTTGAAGCACCCTGGATGCGACATGGTGAGTCCCAAGGCACAGGCTGAGCCCCAGCGAGCGTGGCTGGAGCAGACGCTCCGCAATGCCCAGATGGCTGCGAGTCCCCTGCTGCAGGGCAGAGCCTGTTTGCAATTTTCTTCTCAACCACCAGTATGAAAACACAAACCTTCAGACAAACGGATCCTTCACTTCCTCCTAGCTGCTTTTAGTGGTTTCTTTAATCTTTTAAGCTTCTGGGTCTAATCCAGCAGCTGCCATCAAAAGTACTTATACAAGTGCAGGGGAGGGAGGAGGGAAAGAATAGGATATACCAAATCATGGAACACATTTTCTGAGCCTCTTTGTTCTTAACATACACACACATGCAAGTGCATTTGGAATGTATCTGCTCACAGATCAAGGACATTCACAGACAAACTACCTGTGATGTCCAACACTATCTTAATCTATACAAATAAGCACTAGAGATAGACAACCAAGTAAATAAGATGACACATGAAGTGGTAGACTGCAACACATGCATGGACAATAAAAAAGGTATATGTCTATGGTAAGTAGCTCACACATGAATCCTATATAAGCAGATGGCTCCCAAGATGATAATTCCTCCTCTGTTCTGAAACCTGAAAATATTTAGTGTTTTTCTTCAAGGAAGCCTCCTGCAGTCAGAAGTGACTCCAGCCACCAAGGGTGTTTCAGCTCTCCCAGCAGAAAGTTAGAAACATGGCAAGAGTCAAGTAAGTTCAAGATCCATAAAGAAAAGTTAAGATTTCATTATGAAAAAAAAAAAAAAACAACAACAACAAAAAAACCCACACTAAACAAACAAACAAACCACCCCAAAACCAAACCCCAAAAAACCCCAAACAAACCAGAAACCAAACCCCCTAAAACACCACATGAAAAGACTCTTGTCATTTTGAGCACCAGGATCTTGCAATTTCTGCAGGATGCCAACAGCTGTGTAGGTGCAAACCCACATGTTCCAAAGAGCTGGAGGGTCAGAGGGCCACCGGGTGGACAAACTCTCCTCCCTGTCTAGGGGAGGGCTTTTGCTCTTGGTATTCCCAGGACACTCCCCACACAAATGCCCTGCTTGCACTGTGAAATAAGCATGCTGGTACATCCTTCTCTTCAAGCACAATCTCATTTCCCAGCATACTGATATCTACATTAGGTTTCCAAAAATAGCATGCCCTTCTTATATAAACGTGACATAAAGGAATTAGGTGACAGCTGACTGCAAGAATCCTTTTAAAGGCAAAATTTGCTGTGCACCAAATGCAGCCAATACTTAGAAGCAGTGAAGCCTTCTTGTATTAATTGAAGAAGGCAGACAAAAGCTTCTACTTAAAGTCACAGTTGGCCTGGAAAGGAAACACATTTCCTCTACACACTGAGTCAATTACTCCTATTTCCACTTATTTATAATATCATAGAGTGTCTCCAATGTATTTCTATTCCAGGGAAAGATCTGTTAAAAGCACCCTTCCAGGTGTAGGTCCCAGAGGAGCTCTGCAACACCATTTGCCAATGGAGGATTTTGCCATTTGAAACCAGAGGTACCATTCAGGCTTTAAAACACACTTGAAAAGAAAGCTCAAGAGTTTTCTTGAAGGAAAAAGCTTCTAGAGTTTCCAGAGTGCCTAGTCTTTTTAAATTACATGACAGCTGTCCAAATACAAACCAGAGCAGTATTAACTTCCTGCGTCTGCAGGCGTTTGGAATAATTCTTCAGTGTCTCAGAGCTTATCCCTCCTAGCAACAGGATGAAGTTCACCAGAACCAAATCAGTAATGCACAAGAAAAGTTAATATGCAAATAGTTCGGTGGAAAAATAAAAAAAAGAAGAAAAAAAATGGGTTTTGCATAACTTGGCTAATCCTTAAACGTCAGTGTACAGAACAAGATATGAATTATTAGATCAGCATCCAACTCTATGCCAATGCAGAATGCACCACTGAGATAAAGGGTGCAGCCTGACACCCAACTGCCAGGAGGTCCCTGGGGTGGGAATGGAAAGAGAATTAAATAATGACATCAGAGGGACACACATTTGAGAAAGCCAACAAACACCACTGATACCAAACAAAAAAGGAGACACTGTGCCATTTGCTGCCGAGCTAACAGGAGAAGTACAGGCAGGCACAAATTCAGCTGGAGCCGGTGAGTGGCTGCCCATCACTGCTATGAAATACTGGTTTGGCTCTCCACTGTAGCACACAAAGCTCCATTTCACCCCAGAAGTCCCCTCCAGATGTCATGAGTGGTGTGGGGCCCCATGGGGACATGGCTGCACACACGGCTGTCACGTGGGGATGCCCACAGTACCCCGCAGAGGGTTATGAGAGTATTTTCCCTGGCAGCTGTTGCAGTGCAATTGAGCTGAGTTAGAAGTTGGAGCTATGCTCAGGACAACCTGGTGTTTGTAGGTTCAAGCAGTCTTCTATTGATCCCAATATCCCACTCCATGTTGCCAGGTAACAGGGGTTGCAGGCAGGACTTTTCCCCCCTGCTGATGCACAACCTGCTGTGTGACACCTACTCCCGTGCTCCAGTTCACGTTTAACTATTCATTGAAATTTAAACAGCATTGACAGAGAAGGCTGAGATCACTCCTAAGGGGATTATCTAGGCCACATTTCTTGGAAAAAATGGTTTGCAAGCCCCTGCGGAGCGAAATTAATTTACCTAGGTCTCTAACACACAGGTCATCCCCCTGCCAACACATCCTCGCAGACAGGAGAGTGGGACAGACAGCATCCTGCCTCCTGGTTTTAGGTCTCCCAAAAAGAACCCTCCTCCATGCCTTCTACTGAATGCCATTTAGAAAGTACAAAGTTAGGTACACAAATAATAAGCTGCTAAAACAGCTACACCATCATCTGAGGGCATGACCCCCAAATGCTCCCAGTGAAAGAAACAGGATTGTTCCCATCCTCCATAAGCCACATGGCTGAACTTACTATTAATCTCCTGAAGTCACCTAATTCTACCCATTGCTGAAATTCAGCATCACTTAAGCTGAGGGGAAGAAGGTTTAAATTGGATCTTGGGAAGAAGTACTTCAGTATAAGGGTGATGAGACCAGAATATGCTGTCTAAAGAAGCTTTCTCTAGAGGTGTTCAAGGCCAGGTTGGGTGAAGCCTTGACCACTCATGTCTAGTTCAGAGGTGTCCCTGTCCATGGCAGGGAGGTTGGAGTAGGTGATCTCTAAGGTCCCTTCCAGCCCAAACCGTTCTATGATTCTCATGTGAGCCATTTCTGCAAGCTGCAGTCCTTCAAGCTGCATCCCTCCACATCTTCACAAACTCCATGGTAAGAAACTAAGCTACTCCTTTATTCTAGCACAGTAAATACCAACCCTCAGTTGCAGGGTTTATTCTCGTACACTACTTAAAATAAAACCCTTCACAGTTCCTAGCTCCTACCCATGTTCAGTCCATAGCAGGTTTAGACCCATTAAAAAGGAATTCAACTAAAGGACTATGCCTTTCAACATTGCTACTGGCACTAGAGTCTTCCTCAGCCACCCAGCCTTGAAATGCAGGAAGGCAAATGGCCCCTTACAAATGACTCTTGTTTCCCCCCCCCCCCGGAATGTTTTTATTCATTGGCTTCAACGCTGCTGGCAAAGCACATGGGAGAGATGACCCAAAGTGAGGGGGTAACATCCCTGCATAAGTTGGCTGCTAATAAAAGCAGCATTCAACAGCATTACCACTTGCTGGTCACATTTTCCAAGGGAAAAAAAAGACAAGAAAGAGAAACTGCAGCCTGTGTAAGCTGGGGCTGCGTGACACGCAACTTCGCACAAACGCGGAAAGCAATTGGGTTTTCATAATCAAGCTCTTTGTTAAGGGCAACATATTCTGGGCACATCTACACACTTGATCCACAGCACTTATTGTATTAAACCAGCCAAAGCAGTGAAATGAATTCCACCAGTTATCTGTGGTGAGGTCCACTATGAAAATGACTGAATTGTATCTCCCTTCAAATTAAGACAGAAGCAATGACTCCTCTTACACATTATCCAGCAGGATTGCAGAGCCATAGCTGAACAAAAAAAGCAAGGTGAATAACTGGACACTAACCTTAGGGCTAAAGTAAAGAAAACAAAAGCCATTCCTGTTATCATCTCCTCCTTTTATCTCTCATCTTCATATAATTACACACTGCTGGGTTTTAGCCACACAGGAGAGATGATCTAGGTCAATGCTTCTCCACCTTTTTTCCTCTGAAAGATCAAGGCGGTTTGGGGGTAAGGGGGGAATAAAACAAAAATCCTATTTCATATTATATTCCACTTTTCACTCCCAGCTGGGAAGAGGCTGCTACTAGAGCACATATTGTTTCTTTAAACAGAACCATATTGTTTTACAAAACAGCAACCTTAGTGTTAGAATTTGCTATATTTGAATCAGGCACCAGCAGCAAGCAAAGGCACAATGCTACATGGCTCCAAGAGTGGGTCTGAGTGCACAGGGAAGGAAGATGGTTACATTTGGCTTTCACCAGTTTCGTGGAGCCCCGTTTTTTGGTCCTGGAGACCTCAGGCTGAGCAAAGCTACTCCAGTGTAAAACAGACTAGGATTCAAAAAAATCCATCTGCTGTGGGGAAGCCCAAGCTTCCCAGCTTTAAGACTGTTTTATTCACTTTTCTTCAACTGTTAACTGCTTTGACCATCAATGTTTGCAGCATACTCTGAAATGCTCAGTTAGCAACTCTAGAGCAAAGCAGAGCATTAGCTCACATGGTGGGAGATTCCCATTATCCTGGCACAGTATATGCAGTCAGTTGTCACATCGTCTAAACAGCCTCTACTAATAGTTGGTGAATCTCAACTTTGGGGTCCATTCACAGCATAAAAGGAAAAAGCACCTTTAAGACTCAGCACTGCTCCAAGCCTGAGTTCTGGTCCTTGCACCCCCTGCCATCATACATGGGGTGTGGATGAAGGTACAAGGTTGCTGTTTCCAGCATAAGCAGCTGGATCTCCTAAAGATACACAGTCTAGAAATGGAGGAGGAGGCGGCCAGATGTATTGGTTTCATTAGCTCAGCATGTCCTACAGGAAGAATCTGAGGGTGATCTCTCACAGCTATGTTTGTATTAAGAGAGTAAGTTAAACACATTCCCTGCAGCAGCCTGAGCCACGGCTCCCCCCAAAACCAGAACAGGACAAGGGGATTTACTTGACACAGCTCTGCATTGTGCAAAATCTGTGCCATTCAAATTTCCCTGTGGGCACTTTTCCTCGGGGAAAAGTGTAACAGATTCCCTAGAAAGTTTGGATGGCTGCCTTGATATGGATTGTGGATTTGAGCTCAAGGAATCAGCAATGACACCTGCTGATGAGGAAGGCATAGCCTTGACACCAGGACAGTCAAGACTCAGAGTTCACACAACAGAATAATGTCTGTGTACTTATGGACAACACAAGACTAGAGGTAGAGAAGTACATCAGGAGATGAAGGAAATGTTCCAGGGGGAAAAAAAAAAAAAAAAAAAAAAAGAGTGAACTGGTTAAACACATTTTTTCTGTCTTCTGTGACTAGGAACTCCATATACAGGGAAGCAAAGGCAGGCACCTAAAACTTCAAGCAGTTGCACAGAGTGTCTAACAGTCTGGGAAAAACCCTTGCTCCAGCAAAGAGGAGATCACCTCTATTGTGGCAACACCAGGAAAAGAAAAGTACAGACTGTCTCTTGTCCCTGTATGGTCTCAAAGAATATGAGTACGAGATACTTCCTCCTCTCCCTACCATATGCTCTGGTAGTCTCTCTCCTCTAACTAAGCACACCAGGAATCAAGGAGATGAGAGGCATTTTGACACGGCCAGATTGCCACTCGTATCACCTGCAGATACACTGCAGATGAACACAGCAGTGTTGAGTAAAAGCTCCATTCCATACTAAAACCAGCAGACCCAAATTCAGATCTACCTACAGCACATCAAGCAAGGTGGTCTGCATTTGTTCCCAAAATACTGACTAATGTGCAAGGGATACTTAAATCCTTTGTGCTTCTTAAGGATGGCTTCTGCTCGCTTTGTGCGAAGAAGTCACGATGTAGCTAACAGCTACTCTGTCTGCCCGGCAGCCTGCAAGCAGCCAGGGGCTCTGTGAACAAAGAAGGTTAACGACAGCTGCTGCTCTGCAGTATTAAAGGATGCCATCCATAATGGCATTACACTATCCCCTTGACTTAATAAGCACTGAATTTAAAAATAACCTATAGGTTCCCTTTGATTTGTAGAAGGTCTGGAGGCTGAGACAGAGGGTGAGGGCAAAGAAGGGAGCAAAATGAGCACTTTTGTTGGGCAGTGATTGCAGAGCAATTGGCAGATGGACTGGAGACAATGAATCCCTGCAGAATGAACGGAAACCCATCTTAACACAACAGCAAAACCATCAGAGATGGGGAGATGACAAGTGCTTCACAAAATTCATTATCTTTTAAAAAGTAAAAATTAATAATAAAACCTCCAAAACAGAAGAGATTTTTCAGAAGACTCTCAGCAAGACAATTTGTTCCAGATTTGCACTTGAGCAAGTAAATATGAAAAGATTTTCCTGTGTGTGCCATGCCCTGGCCCAAACTACTTTTCCCTCCCATTGGACCGCCTCCTCTTGTCCTCTGTGAGGATCAAATAATACTGGGGAAAAGACAAACCTAAAGGGAATCACTAACACATAAAAAGTAACAACAGTAAACCCAGAAAGTGCAGAAAGCCAAGTCCCCTGTTCCTGGTCCCAAATGCAAACCTGACTTCCAGAGGCTTTTGCAGTTAAGGCTAACACAAAGCAGCAACGCTATAGTAAGGTCAATGTGTACACAAACGGCTCTCTGACAATAACTTCATGCCCGTGGGGCCTTTAACCCCCCCATTTGCCTCCTCATGAGCATCTCAGTGGAGCAAAGACGCAGTGGTGCCTGAGGGACAGCCCTTCCGCTCCCCTTCAAGGATCTCCTACCTGCAAACAGTGGGAAGCACAACCAGACAATATAAACAGGAAAACAGGTCATACTTCAGCGATTTCACACTTCAAACAATACAGAGGGGCCTCAAAGGAGCAGAGGAGATGACAGGAAAGTGTATCACACGCTCCTGATCAATCCGTTTGATCCTGTTAGAGATCAGACCTTTTCAGTGAGATCTCTTTCTGGTTTATGCCTTTAAATGGAAAAAGAAGAACACCACCCTTCATCTTACCATTAAGTTTATGCAGATATATTCCTGAGGCATTAATTCTGTAGAAAACACCAAAGTGCAAAGACATTAAATTAATAATGCAAATATTGTGTGAGTGAGTGTGTTCCAGAGCCATCCTGAGGAGTCAGCAGCTGTCAAATCCTCTGGTAACCCCTGCTCTGTCATTTTGACTGTGACAGTAATTGAAGATTTCCTTAAAACCTGCCGTGCAGGTGCTGTTATCCTTTCTGAAGGGGCTGTGTTTAAGATGGACACCGTTTGCAGCAGGAGGTGTTAGCTGCCCCTCGCCACTCATCCTGTATTCGCAGAGCCAGGAAGCTGAGCCCATCTCCACCTGCCAGGCTCTGAGCTATATTAGCTCACTTCACACAATGCCACAAAATGTCAGTGTGAAGGTTTGGTGGAATTAGGATCACTGTTAGATTACTTAACAGCTGTATAATTAGCCACGCTAAGCCTAGATGTTTCCCCTTGAAACCTAGTTTTTACAGTTATAAATAGCAGTGTTAATGATCTCCAGCATCACTGGTTACACTTGAAGGCTTCAGCCCCTCCCTGCCTCCACCAGCTCTGGTGTCACTAACTGAATGTCACATTCTCTTGACTTTCTCACAACAGCTATAGGAGGAGACAAAAAACAAAGCCACCACCAGAAAAGGGTAGAAACCAAACCTAAACCCCACTCAGAAGTGGGCCAAGAAGGACTTCTGCCTTGCACACTCCAAAACCTTAGTAAAACACAGCTGTAGCTTGTACTTAAGACAGTATTTTCAAGCATTAACTTAATTACATTTCACAATAGCATCAAGAGATGCTACCAGCTTCTTAGACACAGGTAAACTGAGACAAAGGAAGGAGATAGACTGTTTGGAGTCACATAGCAAGATGATGAATGGGAGTGAGAATGAAACCCGAGCGCCCTGCACATCATCATGCTATTTACCAAATGGTGTAAAGCACCAGGGTACTCTAGCAGCCAGACGTCTTTCATAAATCTGTCATGCCACACTGCATGCTAATGAAGGTGCAGGAAGAGCATTTTTCTTTATTTTGAAAGTATTCAGTGCAGGAAAATTTCTAAAGAGAGTTCATGCTCTTCAGAGAAAATTTCATTTGCCAGATCCACGAATGAGGCAGAACCCAGATTTGTCATCTCCGAAACCTGACGTTTGGAAGATGCGCTTCTTAAGCCCTCCCCACGCTGTTAATTTATCACCAGGAACATTGCCACCTAACCAAAACGATCTGCCCCTTGAGCCAAAGATTAGCTCTTTATAAAGAAATATTTTTAAGCCAAAAAAAAAAAAAAAAAGCCAAAAACCACCAACCAAAACCCAAACAAAGACCAAACACCCCCCCCCCAAAAAAAAAAAACAAACAACAAAACATTTTAATCCAAAAATTGTTTTTCCTCTAAAACTCTGCAATGTGGCCACACAATTCCTGGAAAATTCCATAGCACAGGTTACAGGTACTGTTACTGTGGAGAAAAGAAAGGAAAAGATAGCATGCAGGTGTCACAGTATCACCAAGGTTGGAAGAGACCTCAAAGATCATCAAGTCCAACCTGTCACCACAGACCTCATGACTAGACCATGGCACCAAGTGCCACATCCTATACCCTCTTGAACACCTCCAGGGAGGGTGACTCCACCACCTCCCTGGGCAGCACATTCCAATGACGAATGACTCTCTCTGTGAAGAACTTTCTCCTCACCTCGAGCCTAAACTTCCCCTGGCACAGCTTGAGACTGTGTCCCCTTGTTCCGGTGCTGGTTGCTAGAGAGAAGAGACCAACCCCTTCCTGGCCACAACCAGCTTTCAGGCAGTTGTAGAGAGCAATGAGGTCACCCCTGAGCCTCCTCTTCTCCAAGCTAAACAACCCCAGCTCCCTCAGCCTCTCCTCACAGGTCTTGAGCTCAAGGCTTCTCCCCAGCCTTGTTGCCCTTCTCTGGACACATTCAGGTCTCTCGATGTTCTTCCTAAACTGAGGGGCCCAGAACCGGACACAGTACTCAAGGTGTGGCCTAACCAATGCAGAGTACAGGGGCACAATGACCTCCCTGCTCCTGCTGGCCACACCATTCCTAATGCAGGCCAGGGTACCACTGGCCTTCTTGGCCACCTGGGCACACTGCTGGCTCGTGTTCAGGCAGCTGTCAACCAGCTCCCCCAGGTCCCTCTCTGTTTGGGAGCTCTCCAGCCACTCTGACCCCAGCCTGTAGCTCTGCATGGGGTATTTTCAGCTGTTCCCAAATTTCTCACCACAGCTAGCACCACATGTTTGAGAGGAACAGCGTCTTTGGAGGTAAAAAATAACCAAGTGAGAACTTTAAAGGCTGTCTCCAGGAAACCTCTTCTTAAGGCTTTAAAAGGGGTTAGAAATAAAAATGAGAGATAACACTATAAATTGAACACTGTGGCTCACAATTCCCTTCTCAAGCAGTCACAAATCGTAGCTGCTCTGCTGCACTTTCCCACTCAGGTTTCCAAAGGTGTATTTTGGGGGTATCTTCCCTCCAGCCCCCAGAACTCCAGAAGCAATTTTTACAGCTTGAAATTGCTCAGCACTTGGCTTGCTGAGCAGGGACAGCAGACATGAAGCAGAAGAAAATTCTTCCATGATAATCCCTCCACAGTGGGTTCATACACACCCCACAATATTCCCTGTACCCACTAATTGCTTTAATGCAGTGAGGAAACCAAATCACCAAACATCCAGGGCAATGAGAGCTTCTGTGAGCAGTGCAGAGGTCTGCAAGGACCAGGCCAGGCTAAAACACACAATTATCCATACCTAAACCTGCTGCTCCTCCTGAGCAGTTCTTAGGACACTTTCCATGGGAAGGAACTCTCGTTAGGGCTTTTCTTTCAGACGGGAAACAGCAGTGCTGTAAGATGAAGTGGCTTCCCCAGATCACCCTGAGACACTGATCACTGCGATACTGCAGCTGGTGTGACCCCTGCCCTGTTCACTTCACACATGCTGCTTCAGCCAGAGAGCAAAGGCAAGCTCAGTGCTCCCTCCAGAATTAATGACCCAAGTGCCAAATTACTGAAATCTTTTGCTCGTGTTACAGCAGCTGCAGCTGAGCACCACAGTGCTGGGCTAGGTGCTGCTCCAACACAAAGCATAAAAACCCTGCAATTTGCGATTATTTACCTGCAATTTGTGAATATTTATCAGCACTCATGTGAGACAGGCTTCTCCTAGCCAGGAGATCTGCTTGGTTATTGATCACCTGAACCAGGAGACAAGTGTTTATCGCACACAAGTACAATAGCAGACTGTGTCACGCAGGAAAAATTCACTGTAAGCAAAACATGAACCCCAGAAAAGGTTTAGTCTGTATTGCAACCGTTTGCTCCCTTAAAAAAAAAAAAAAAAGAGTGAAAATCTGACTAAATAAAAACCCCCAAACCACAACAGAATACCAACTTCCCACAAAGTTACTGGCCCATCTTTCACAAGTGTGGCTATTGAGTTTTCCGTTTGCTTTCTGGGCTTCCCACTCCACACACACCCTATCATCACCCCAAACTGCAAAGAGTTTCAGCCAGAAAACTGCTTCTCCTGCCACCTTCTCTCCATCCCCTCTTTCAAAAGGTCTTCATACAACTTCCTACCAGCCCTTTACAAAGCTTTGTCTATTGTTTTGTGGTGAGTGTAAACTTCCCAACTGTCCATGCATGTACCAAATGAAAGCAGTGTCTCTGATGACAAGAGAATGCTTCTGTAGAGAAAACAAACAAAACCAAATAAACAAAAAAACCTCCAAACAACAGTGGGGGAGAAGGGAACAAATTAATCATTTAAAAGCCCTGACAGTCCAAGCAGGATCTTACAACCTCTGTGGATCTTCTGCTTTCACTATAGCAATTTCTTCTCGCCTCCGAGATCAACCTTTTGCTGCTTCTTTCCCAGCTCTCATCATACTATTCCAAAGCCAAGAGGGGAAAATTAGAGGGGAAAATCCATTAGGGAGACAGCAGGTCATTATGCTTTCCTGGTCAAGGGTAATTACCCTAATTAAAACACTGGTAGAGCTTGTGAATGGAAACAAATGATTTGTGAAGAAGAAGAAATAAATCCCCAACCAAATTCTTCCCTGTTCCCTCTTTCAATTTTTCATCTTGTAACTGGATGGAGCTGGGGGACACTGCTCAAGTGACAGCACTGTCCTTTGGTTTTCCATCACAGCAGTAACTCCTGCATCACCTGACCTGTAGAGCCCTCTGCCATGGAGAGCAGCCCTACCAAATGAAAATGGGATGTGGCTTAGCACAGAAAGAGTAGAAGAAAAGTTATTAGACAATCCAGGAATTGATTTGTGCTCATGTTCAGAGAAACCTACACCAGCTTTGGGTGCTTCACCCAGACCCTTATCACAGTCACATTTCTGGTGGTACTTCAAACATTTGCATTGCCAGGATAACTGAGGGGGAAACATCACCCTGAACAAACTCCTGTTGGAGGTTTTTCCCTATGCAACAAAGTGCCTCTCTGATTTGGCAGGACTAGAGTTTTGCACCCAATGCTTGTTAAAAGGACCTTTGACTATCCGCACTGCTGAGACTTCATTGTGCTTTAAATCCTCTCCACACACCACACAAGCACAAGGCGCTGCTGCTGCTCTGCAGAGCTCACAAATCTCTGGAACAAACACTACAGAAACTTGGCTGCAGAAATCCTGTGTACATTGTGCCGGCGAGAATTTCTGCACAAGCTTCTCCTCTCACGCGAAGGAAGGAGGAGCAGAGGCTGTTTGCCTCGTGGCATCACTCCATCCTCTCTCAAAGCCTGCAAGGGTGTTGCTAAACAAGCCAGTGATCCAGGGTTATAAGAGTGTTTGGCAAAAGCACACATCTGATGCAGCTCGAGCCAGAGAGAGAAAGGAAAGGACTGAGGCACTACTAACATAAGGACCCAGAGCCCAGCAGAGACAGCTCTGATTTGTGGTTCCAGGGTAGCTAGTGGTTCTAAGACAAAAACCTTTAATCAAGGGGAGAAACACATCTCCTCTTCTTTGCAGGGCTCACAGAGGGATGTTTTGTACTGGGAAAACAATCAAATTAGACAAGACAAACAGGAAGACAGTATTTGCTAGAAATCATCACCAGGCTACACAAAATGCCTGTGCTGTCTGAAGTAGATCAGACACTCTTACAGCATGTGCTAATGAGAGAGAAACACCAACTGTGGTGTTTTAAGTGAAGCTGTGCTACAGAAGAGGATAACCACAAAACATTAGGCATGTGAAGCCAAGGGCAACAGGGAATCACAGGGTCTCCATCACTCCAAGTGTCCAGTACTAAACCCCCAGCGTTCACTGTCACTGTGGCACCGCAGAGGGGTGCCGAGTGATGGATCACTGCTGCAGGGAGCTGCTGAGACACATCCAGAAAAGCATTTGTTAGGAGTTACACAGACACAGGAACAGGGATCTGTGTGGAGATATAATCCGAGGCAGCAGCATCTGGCTGGCACACGAACAAGGCACGCTCTCACCCCCACCCCCTCCAGCAGGGCCGCAATCATGGCTGGCTATTTTTAACGAGTTAAATTGCTCACAAAGCCAAGAGCACTGCAAGGAAGGAATCAGCCCATGCTTTCTGCTGCTTCCCCGGTGCAATGCCTGCGCCCAGCCACCGTCCCGAAACAATGAACCTCCCAGACCCAAACTGACTCCAAGGCTCTGACAGCACTGCCGACACACTGAAGAAATGTGTTCCCCTTCTGCTAGTGACTCCAGGGAACAGTCAGGAGGAAGGGAGTGGGAATATAGGGATTTATAGAGGTACGTACATGTAAAGCATTATCTTTATCTAGCGACAAGCCCCCCAGAGTTTCTTAGTTTCTGCCTGTGAGACGCATTCAGCTCAATCAGCTGAAAATTCCCCTCATGCCATTTTGCCTCCCAGTTTGTTTTACCATCGCTGCCTTACACTGACACCTGTTGGGAGAGCAGCCAGGGTGACAGGCAGAGCAAACCCCACAAGCAAGACATTTCTTTGTAAGAGGGAAAACAAACAAAACCAACCAAACAAAAAACCCACCCCCCACAACACACCAAAACACAGTAATCGCTCCAAGTGGACCAACATTTGTTAGCTTCTGCTAGCAGAATGAGTGGCCAGTTTGAGCAACAGTCTCTCCAAACTATGAAATAGTTGGTAGGCTGAAAAAGAAAAAGTCACAGACTGCTTCATGTCCAAGAAGCATGCATGCACTAAAAAAACCAACCTTATTTCTGCTCATAAACACACTCCACCAAAGCATGAAGGGTAGGAGCCTTGTGCTAAACCCCAACGGCACAGCTCTGACTCATAACAACTGCTACAGAGGGACCATCCACACTCTGTACCCCTAAAACACAACTTTTGGAACCAAGGCACTGGGCACCAAGACTGGCCAGAATTCCTCTGCCCACAGCCATGCCACAGCAAGGAAATTCTGGAGCTATCAACGTGTTCAGTTAAAGTTAAGCTCCATCAGAGCAGCTGTGCCACTCAAACAGGGCTTTTTTCCTACACACGCCTGTGTTCCATCCTCTGCCACACAAAACTGCAAATGGTTGTTTAAAACCACCGGCATACAACAAGGGAACTCTTACTTGCATAATAGGAGGGCTCTGATAAAGGAGGTGGCTGCTGCAAATAACAACACCACAAAACTACACCACTACCAGAAATGTTCTTTTATATGCTTGGCTTGGAAGAACACTGGCAAGTAGGAACTGGAAAAAAACAAGTAATTCTCTATTTCACCCAGGACTGACCCACTCTCCCCCCAAAGCAGATGAGTATTTGCACAATCAATAACGTGCACACATTCACTTTCTCTCCCAACAACTGAAACAGATATTAAGTCACTTCCACAGCAACATGGAAAGGATTAAAACACTATTCTTCTTATCCTCATATTCTTTTCCTTCTCACATCAAAACTGACTAATCTTCAGAGACCAAAGCAGAAATTAATAAATAAATGTGCCAGGGTCAGAGGTCAGCCAAGATTTTGACTTTATAAATCCACATCAATAGCACTGCCCTTGAGCACAAGTGCAGGAGTTACAAGGAACGGCTTTCATAACCAACCAGTACAGAAATCCTGTCTGAACTTTACACTCTAATCCCTACAGTGAGCAAGAATAAAGGACCTTTATGAAAATGACAAGTTACAACTTCGCGCTATCAGTAAATACGAATCTGTAAGAAAATGCCTGTGAGAGGAGGCTCACGCCACACAACATCCATTTCTTTTGGACACAATCTGTACATTCACACGAAGAATAAAATGAGATGGACTTCCCTATGCATCCTCCACTTGCCCATTGTCTGTTGTGAAATGCCACTCTACCAATTTTTCCAGAAACAAAGCCCAATCATTAGTGACAGAAAACCCCACAACCACCACCATAAAAACCCCTTTCTGCACACTGCCACTGACACACTACCCCAACATTTTAGTTGTTTGCCAGCAATCAAATGTTGTAGGGGGTTGGTCTCTTCTCCCAGGCAATCAGCACCAGAACAAGAGGACACAGCCTCTAGCTGCACCAGGGGAAGTTTAGGCTCGAGGTGAGGAGAAAGCTCTTTACGGAGAGAGCTGTTAGCTGGTGGAATTGGCTACCCAGGGAGGTGGTAGAGTCACCATCATGCCTCTGCACATTCACCCTTCCGTGTTGTTTGGGGCACATCCATTGCTGGCCATGTCCATCAGTATTTTATGTGGAAGTGCCTGAATCCTCCTAGGTGTGGGCATGGGGCAGGGGCTCAGGGTACCTCAGCATCTAGGTGTTCAAGGGGATTGGACGTGGCACTTGGTGCCATGGTTTAGCAGTCATGAGGTCTTGGGTGACAGGTTGGACTTGATGATCTTTGAGATCTCTTCCAACCTTATTGATTCTATTCTATTCTTCTCGTTTAAGATGCTAAGCTTACACATTGAGCATGTCTAGATTAATAATCAACATGTCTCGCACTGAAAGTGCTAACATTTTGTACTATCAATGTTTATTCATTGCATACAAATATGCTCTACATTATTTCACCAAAAACATCACTTGGCTGTTACAAATTGCTTGTCTCTTTAAAGCACAACTTGCTTCTGTTTCACACAGATTTGAGGGATGTGGAAACCAGAGGATATGTTTGAGATAGAAGGCAGAACAAATTGTAAACCTGGTTGTATTTATCACAAAAAACACATTACCTACTGCCCTAGCCACTGCCTTTATCTTCATAGTTGTTATTATTTGCCTACACATAATGGAAACCTAAATATACACATTTTGTGCTAGGCTTGCATCCTGTATTTAAACTGACAAAGTATAGTAGCACAAGCCAGTAAACAGCGTGCTAAAGAATTAACCAATTATTTTAAAACACATATAAAAGGCCTAATGCATATATAAACATACAACACTACCTTTATGAAGGCAACATGACGTGAACAAGCACTGTGAGCTTGCAGCCCAGAAGGCAAATCACAGCCTGGGTTGCATCAAATGCAGAGCTGCCGGCAGATCCAGAGTGATGATTCTGCCACTTTGTTCCAGTGAGACCTTACTTGGCTCCGGAGCTGCCCACACTACCCCCTCAATATAGGAAGGACATGGACCTGATGGAGAGGGTTCAGAGGAGGGCCACAAAAATCAGGGGGTTGGAGCACCTCTGCTATGAGGACAGGCTGAAGGAGCTGGGGGTGTTCAGCCTGCAAAAGAGAAGGCTCCAGGGAGACCTAATAGCAGCCTGCCAGTACCTGAAGGGGGTCTACATGAAGGATGGAGAGAGACTGTTTGCAAGGGCCTGCAGTGACAGGACAAGGGACAATGGCTTAAAACTGGGGAAGAGCAGAATTAGATTGGATATCAGGGACAAGTTCCTTACTATGAAAGGTGAAACACTGGAACAGGTTGCCCAGGGAGGTGGTTGAGGCTCTTTCCCTGGAGATATTCAAGGCAAGGCTCAACGAGGCTCTGGGCAACCTCATTTAGTTGGGGATGTCCCTGCTGACTGTGGGGAGGTTGGACTAGATGACCTTGGGAGGTCCCTTCCAGCCTGGACCATTCTATGACTCTATGAACACCTCAATAACTTGGTTAGGAATATATATTAAACACTATCTCCCCCTATCAAATCACCATCAGGTTAAAACTCCTTCTCTTAAATTAACCTTACACCACGTGTAAGGCATGTTACAGAGCCCTAACGTGTGACAGTTGATGCTGTATCTTCCAAACTTCATTCTGAGGCACAGGAAAAACTCTTCCAACAGAATTTGCACTGGCATACAGGCATCTCTGCTATTGTGCCTGTTCCTAATTAGGGTTGTGTATGTTACACACGTTGAAAGAGTTTGCAAACATGCTTTGTGGTTGACAGTGAAGCTCGGTATTTAAAGTAATCTGAACTTTTGTATGTTTACATTACATTTGCTGTAACAAACACGTCATGTGCATAATAAGCAGATATGTGCATGCATACATGCACACACACTGCTTTGTTTTAGCAAAATCAACACAAAACAGGTGGCAAAAAATGTTAACATTCATAACTGGATGTCCTGGTTTAGACTGGGATAGAGTTGGCTTTCTTTCTAGTAGCTGGTACAGCCTTGTGTTTTGGATTTAGGATGAGACTAAGGCTGATAACACAGTAGTGTTTTTTGTTGTTGCTAAGTAGGACTTATTCTAATACAAGGACTTTCTGCCTTCTCATGCCCCAGCAGGGAGTAGGCTGGAGGGACACAAGAAGTTGGCAGGGGACAGAGACAGGACAGAGGATTCCAGCTGTATTCCAGACCATAAGACATCATGCTCAGCATATAAACTGAGGGGAAAGCTGGCTGGAGGCTGCTGCCCTGTAACTGGCTGGGCATCAGTCAGCGAGAGGTGAGCAATTCCATCATGCATCACTTGTTTGGTGTCTTCTAATTCTTTTATGATTATTACCACCATTATCAGTATTTTCCCTCCTTTCCCACCCTGTTAAACTGTATTTATCTCAACTCATGATTTCTGGGGGTGGTTTGTTTTTTTCTGATTCTCTCTCCCATCCCTCTCAGGGCTAGTGAGCAAGTGGCTGTGTGGGGCCGAGTTGCCGGCTGGGGTTAAACCACAACACTGGAATAAACCCATTCACCAAAAATGCATTTCCAGTGCTCAGCTATTGACACCTAAAGAAAGGATTCAGAAGTACTTCCACTTCATTTCTGAAGTGCTTTCTTCATTGTATGTATCTATTTATATCTGTAATCTCATATACTCTGCTTAAAATATGTAATTAAGTCATTCAAGACAGTATCTGCACATCTATTTTCTAGCTATACATCTACATTTAAAGACAGAAGGAAAAATAATTAAGCTACAAATCTTGGAATACTACAGCACAAAAACCACTGGAGCAGCAGCACAAAAAGACAAAGTACCAACACCACACAGGAAAAGAACAAAACTCAATCCTTTACAAGCCCAAAGCCCAGGGCAATTAATTTTATTCTCAAACCTTACACAAACACACCAGGCACGAAGATGCTGTCTGTGAATTGCAGCCCTTTGGATCTCTGCTTTCAAAAATCAGTACTTTATTAGATGTGTGTACATGGCCTTTTTGATTTGCAAGAGCCTTACAAGATGTAAGAGGAGTTCAGAGAGACATTTAATTGCCGATGATACTGTGCCATGTTTCAAGTTCCAGCATTAGCATCTCAAGGTAGAAGAGCATTACAACCCTTTCAAAGCTCTAAAAGCCACTTTCCACGTAAACACATTTCCATCCGAGTTTCCCTTTCGAGCCTTTTGTCTTGTGCTCACCCTTCAGTTCAAAGTAGTAAAATAACAAGATATTTCAGTATTAAGGTAACTCATGATACTGCCTTGAAGCATGAGGGATGGCAAAGCACCATCCACACCTCAATCTTTATCAATGGAACACAGATGTCTCCGGAGCACGACTCGCTCGCCTGCTGAGCAGTGGACTGCACCACAATTTTCACTCACATCAAGAGCTCTTTACTGCACTCAGGCATCTTAAAAAACGGATGGAAATGGTTGTCTTAATATTCCTTGCCCAGGGAAAGCTACCAGAGGGCAGCTGTAGGAGCTTTACATCATCTCTGCTCAGGACAGAGTACTCCACCACCCATCTTGCTTCTGGGGACACGAGCCAGCAGCCCTGTAGCCCTCTAACACTCCCAAGAGCTCAACAGGGTCAGCCTAACACAGGCAGCCAAAACTCACTGGTACTCTCCTTGCTCCAGAACAGAACTGTAGTGACCAGAGTACTTCTAACAGAGTTGAGATGCAATTCAAACCCAGCAGGACGCAGTGGGCCCAGCTGAAGCCCAGACCACGGTGCACTGCACAGAAACCACAGCATCTCCTGCAGATGAACTAACCCTTTAGTGTTCTGCCCTTGAGGCAGTAAAATCAAGTACTGATGCACATTTGAATGGACTCATTTAAGCCTACCAGTCTACCTGGAAGTCCTCTATTTCAATAAGCTGAAATGAAAAACTCAGCCTAATAAATTAAATGCCAATCTCCAGGTTTTCAGCTCACCTACTCTATCAAATTTAATGCAACCTATGTTGATATTGCACTACAAAATTAATTACAATCACAGTTGATGGATGAGTAGTGATCCTGATAGCAGCCTTCCAGTACTTAAAGGGGGTCTACAGGAAGATGAGAAAGGACTCCCTACCAGGGAGTTGAGTGATAGGATGAGGGTTAACAGTTTTAAACTAAACCAGGGGAGATTTAGATGAGATGCAAGATAAAATTCATTCCTCTGAGTGCGGTGAAGCACAGGCACAGGTTACCCAGAGAAGCTGTGCATGCCCCATCCCTGGCAGTGTTCAAAGCAGCAAGACTGGATGGGACTTTGAGCAACCTGGTCTAGTGGAAAGTGTCCCTGCCCGTGGCAGGAGGATTGGAAGTAGATAATCTTTAAGGTCCAATCCAACTCACACTGTTCCATGAGTACTGAAAGCCAAAAGGAGGCATCAAGAGAGAGGAGAAGCACATAAACTGTTTCCAAAGTAAGACAGACTGCAATGTAAGCAAATTCCTTATTGAAGGCCAGAAAGCCAGGCTGTGTTGGACATGTCAGGATGCTGCTCCTCATCACTAAAGGGGAAGTGGGGGGAGAAAGATGTGAAACAGCTACCCTAATTGCCATAGTTACAGCAGGTTTACTGAAGAGAAATGTGCCCTGCACCACTTTAATGGCATTTGTCTAAATGTTTGCAGAAAATAAAACATTTCTTACTGCACTCTGCATAATTCACCACTCCACTAGAAAAGACACATTGTTTGTAACCCTCAGCTTTATCCACATTTATAATAAAGATGTTATAATTAGTGATATCCACCACTCCCCACCCAGCCACACCAAAGTGTTTCTACACTTCTTAGGCCATTAAAAAATAATCACAGATGAATAATACATTAGCAAGGCTGATCACAGGCAAAATAAAGTTTGTCAGCTCTCCTGCTATTAATTTGCTACAGCAATGTAAAGGCAGCAAAACCTGGAGTATTTCACAGTGTAGGACTCAGTAAAACTGGGTTGCACATTTCAGCTAGTTGCTCTGAAGGCTGGCATTTGAGCAGTGACAGCTGGGAGCCAGTGTTGCTTTTGTAAGCTTTGGCCACATACAACAACTTCTCCAAATGGCTGCAAGGATGCTTCACAAGATCACATTCCCTCAAAACTCATTTGGTCTTCTGCAAAGAGATCTTGACAGACAAGATCTCACGAGCTTCTGAGGAGGTGCAGAGGGACCCTAATTAGCTTGTTAGGCTGTAATAGATTCCTAGAATTTCCCCACTTCTTCATTTCCTGACAGTGATCCCTCAGGCTGCTGACACAGGCTGTAACTGACACCAGACCACAGGGAACTTCCAACACAAACCCTTTCCTCCACTCTCTTCCTCTTCCAGAAACAGGAAAACAATCAACAGGACTGACATTCACAGTCCCATTACCGGCCTCATGAGTAGTGTCCAAAGGAGGAGGAGAGAAAGTGACACCTTCAGAAATATCCTTTCTAGTTCTCCAAGTTCTATCACTACATCAAAAATTTTAACATATTTAGTGCAAACTCAAGTCTCACTGGAAGTGGAGAATGATTCATGGCTTGCTTTGAACCAGTTCCAACCAAACTCAGTCTGAGCAGTTGGCAGAAAAAGGGGAAAGGCAGCTCCACAGGTCTTCTCCTTCTCACAGATTTTCTACTTTCAAAAGCAATGGAAAGCATGCTTGACTCTTAGCAAGTCATACCTTCAGCGTCTTGCCTGTCGATAAAGAGACTTCTAATTCCAATCCTGTGACCAGACCTGTGTGAAAGCTACCAGTGTTTTCAGATTCTCACCAGCTTCAAGGCATGGGGCTGCTCTCCATAAGGAACGCAGACTAACGCCATCCTGAGGTCTGCAGTATCTTTGTCCTATTTTGGTGAGATAGAAGGATAAACCTGGGATATTTTGGAATATCAGCTCTGTCAGTTAAGTCTGTGGGAGGCAGCCAAGGGAAACCAGTTAACGTTTGACTGGTCAAAACAGAGCCTGCTTCTTCCAGCGTTCCTGCAATGGCACGGAGAACAAAACCCAATTGGAAGCAAACCCCTTCCCTTAAGGAGCATCATTTGTCAAAAAGAAGAAAAAGCACCGTTCGAAATACAGATGATCCTCGGGGTGGGGGAAAGGGATGGGGATAAAAAAAACCAACAAACCAAACCACCACAAACCGACAAAACACCAAACAAACGAGAAGAAAAGAAAAAGGTGGGGGGAAAGCCTGGAACGCTGGACGGTGGGGGTGCTCCGAGCAGGGCCCCCGCACTGTGCCGCTTCGGTCCGCAGAGGGAGCCCCAGCCCCGCTGAGCAGCGGCTCGGAGCGTGGGGCTGGGCTCCCCGCAGAGCGGCCCCTGCACACATCAAACCCCCACCGGCGACGCAGCCCAGCCCTCGGACAAGGATCCGAACCGCTGCCAGAGCGTTCAACGCCGAGGAAATGCCACCATGCACGGTACGGTGGTGTTAGAGGAGCAGCAAGCGGGAGGGAGAGGCGGGTTACATGCAGCACTAGGACAAGGGGCAATGGGTTTAAAGCCGAGCAGGGTCGATTTAGATTGGACGTGGGGAGGAAGTTCTTGTACTCATAGGGTGGTGAAACAGTGGAACAGGTTGCCCAGGGAGGTGGTGGAAGCTCCATCCCTGGAGACATTTAAGGTCAGCCCCATCAAGCCGCTGAGAAACGTGATCTAGTTGGGAATACCCCCACTGACTGCAGGGGGTGGACTAGATGACCTTTAAAGGTCCCTTCCAACCCAAACCATTCTGTGATTCTATGATAAGGACCAGTAAAGAGCTGTAAACACTGAGACTGCACCAGTGCCAGGCATGACTGAGGCACCACTGGTGGAGGTTTTCTACGTGCGGTCCCTACCTGTGCTGCAAACACCAATATTTACCAGAAGGCCATGTAGAGGAAAAAAACTGCTTCCCCCAGGTTCATGGGCAACTGGCAGAAGCTAGCATTAAGGTCCCAGAGTAGATGTCTTTGGTTGAAGCATCTATTTTAAGTCACTGACTTCTAAACTAGTTACCCTGCTGAGGTCAGAGATGTAGAAACAACAACACTCCAAGACCTGGTGAACTGACTTGCAGCAGCAATCACAGAAAGCTGGACAATGTCCATATTCCTAGATTTTCAGTGAAGCCCATCTCAAGGGTACAAGTTGTATCATTGATGAGGTTAGGGTGTGAAAGGAGCCTTACAAACTGGTTTGGGCTACTAAAGTCACTACAGAATGTTACAGTGGAGATAACCTAGTGGCAAAGCAGCTACAATTCATCATACCCAGGGAGAAATTGCCCCAGCACAGTTAATGCTCCAAAATCCACTGAAGCCTTGGGAAATTGCTTTCATTAGCTCAAGCATGTCGCGGTGATGGGAAAGAGCTAGCAGCAATTTCCACCAAAGTTACAACATATTGGGTAAAAATAAAGAATTAAACTCTTCTAATCATAGATGAAAGGGCTCTGGATAAAAACCCATTGACTGCTCTTGACCTCCTTTTGACACCAACCCATCCCTGTTAGCACAGAACTTAGAAATTGAAGGAAAGAGTGTGCAGGGGGGAAAGTCAAAGTTCTTAAACTTGCATACCCTGAGTATTGAAGTAATTCAAGCATATTTAAAATGCTGTAAATCATCCAGTACACCCTAGAATTCAAAATAACAGAAACATCCCACGGCAGGCTCCCCGTGTGTGCAAACACGACTCCATCCGCTGTCAGCAAAACCTTCCCCTGTACTGTCACAACCACTCCTCCTACTTAAAAAGCCTTTCTGGAGAGAAAACAAGAAATAGTTCATTTGGCCTAACAGGCTGCAGAAGTCCCGGTACAAGGGTGAAAGGAAGGACAGGGAGAAAATTGCCTTTCCCCTCCCAAGTCAAGCACTTGAAATGCATTCAAAACAGCTTTTAATTACAGCTTGTAGAGTGGTACTGCCACACTTGTGCTCGTTGCCACGTAACATCTTGAAGAGCTTAGCTCGTGGCTCTGCTCACTCTACAGCTGGACAGGAACTTACTAGGTGAAATCCTCAGCTGGCATAAGCCAGCCTGGCTCCAGAAATCACCTCAGCTCCACCAACCACCTAGAAGTCAGCAGAGCTGCGCTCACCAGCCTCATGACTGGACCAAATACTTCTTGCAGTTGCACCTTCTCCCACAGCACTTCATTCCTGCACTTGGCCACGTTACAGCCAGCACACCTCACTGAACCAGGCTAGGATTTGAAGGAGAGATGCGAGAAAAGTCTGTGTGTCTCCATTTCTCATTGTTCCAGGAGAACCATTTTGTTCCATTGGGCTTGGCTCCCAGTCACCAGTTTTATCTTGCAGTTCACACTGAAGGAAACCCAGCCAGGCCTGCCAAGGACTGCAGGGTTTTCCGTCAAAACTTGGACAAGCTGAAAACTTTTACATTCTTTTATCTATAAACCTGAAAGCAACTCAGACTTGTATTTTACTTGCAGCTCAGGGTTGAGTGTTTTGTGGCATTTGGCCCACGTGGCTTGAGTTTTTTGTTTGAGGTTTCATTATGAAATCCTAATTCCAGAGCAGTGTAAATTAATACTTTTATTAATAGTGTCTGCAGTAAAAGATTATGGGACTTGGGAGAATGGCTCCAAGTGCATTTCACTGCCCAGCAGACTACATGCAGTCCAAAAAGGAGGTCTGTGTTTTAATTCAACTTGGCAAAACCTGGGTGCTAACAATAAAGACATTTACAGACCCAAACACAGGGACCATTTCCCAAGCTGTCTTCAGAGCTGATGGTTATACATATTACACTAGCACCTCAAGAGTAGACACCAAGTAACTGTAATAAATGGCAGTTTCTGTTCCCAGAAATTACTTGTTCAGTGTAATATGCACAAAGTTTTGGCTTGAGCAGCCCCTAGGGGTTAACCCTTATCAAAGCCCCACTCCAAGCAAGGCTGATTCAGCCCAGGAAAGATCAGGCTGCTCAGGGGACATCTGGAAATAGCCAAGTGGGGGTTGGTCTCTTCTCCCAGGCAATCAGCACCAGAACAAGAGGACACAGTCTCCAGCTGCACCAGGGAGGTTTAGGCTGGATGTTAGGAAGAGGTTCTACACAGAGAGAGTGATTGGCCATTGAAATGTGCTGCCCAGGAAGGTGGTGGAGTCACCATCACTGGATGTGTTTAGGAAAAGCCTGGATGGGGTGTTTGGTGCCATGGTTTAGTTGATTAGATGGTGTTGGGTGATAGGTTGGACTCGATCTCAAAGGTCTCTTCCAACCTGGTTATTTCTATTCTATTCTATCCCCCAGCCTCTGGCCTGAATGGACTTGCCTTTATGGCAGATGCGAGAAAGAGCACTTATGGGTCCTGATTGCCCCAGCTTTGCTTTACTCTCTACTCCTCAACACACTTATGTTGGCATCGTAGCACAACAGCCATCAGGCACCACGCTGCACCAGTAGGACAGGACACAACTTTCTGATTACAGATGCCAAATTTGCCAACACTTCTGGTGTCCATTTCCTGTATTTTCCAGTCTGGCCCAAAATATGCTGAACGTCAGAGTTGGAAGATTAAACACAACCACATATAAGCTGGGCCACCTTCTGGGTCTGGGCAGCACAGAAAGTGCAGCAATGCTTCTGCAGGAGGAACTGTCAACACTTTGCCAGTTGGGGTAAGATACTGCCAACCCTCTCAGCTTGATTTCAGTGGGGCTAGTAGTGTGAGGAACTGTTACACATGCTTGTTATGAAGCTCAAATGTTTTTATTAGCATAAATGAGCAGAAGTTAGGTTAATAATCTGAACACACTGACAGGTGTTCAACAACTACTTGGCATTGCTGCAGACAGAGCAGGAATTAAATATTTTCTTGGAACAGCCTGCAGACCAACACAACCCAAAGCAACAAAGCCTTTGCACCAGGTTAGACAAATACAGATGCAGAATAGCCAAGCTCTCTTCTAGCACAAACCCAAGATACAACCCATGATACAGCTTTGCAATGTGTAGAGGCCATTTTGCATCTCTTTGTAGGAAAAGTTCAAGCAGAGGACTACAACAGCTGGGGTGAGGGGCAGGCTACTTTTGTAGCCGAGGGCAGGAAAGGAGGTGTCCACTTTATACTGGAAGAAGCAGATATAAGAAACCACCTGTTTTCGTCTTACTGAATTCAAGTTCAACCCAACTGCAAGTTCTGAGCACACCAATGGGCTCTCACCCCCATCAAAATGTCATTATTCTATGAAAAGACATAAGATCAGTTAAAATAATAAATCTGGGGAGAACGATGACACAAAGGCATTCCACTCAGATCAAACCAAGAACTAATTAAAGTCTTATTCAACAGTTAGTAGAACAGCTCAGGAAACACCAAGTGCAAGAAATTTCACCAGGAGCAAGGAGTGGATAATGCTGGGCTGGCTGACCTGGGCAGCACTGATATTCTTACTAATTGTTTCTGCAGTTTTAGGTAGGTTCGCAGTACCTATATTGGAAAGCTTCAGAGGAATACATTGTTTTGAGTTTCATTCTATGTTCACACCATTCACAAGTGTGACGGAAACAGAGTGACTGAAAGCTTGGAAATGAAGATCAGAACAACCAATGTGAACATTTTCCTCTCTAATTTCCAGAGGCTATTTGTAGCACTGTTAGTCCAAACACTTCTACACTCCCCCTGCTCTCACTCTTTAAAAGGCAGCAGACCTGGAAATGTTGCAAGTGTAAAACCTTATGTAAATGAGAAACTGCGTGGTTTGTCCAGGCAACGTCTCAGCTCTCTTACCATTCACAGCACTGCAACTCCAGGGCTGAGCTGACTTTCCCTTCCTGAAGGGCAGTGTAAAATGAGTAAATGAGAAACAGATTTTGACTAAAGGTCAAATAGCCACAGAGGCAATCTAGACCCTAAATCCCACCAGTTTTATGAAGACTGACTCTCAGGTACTTTAAGTCGGCTAGGTATTGGGACTTGTTTAACTACAGGGCCGAGAAGCTCTGAAAGATTAAATCTGTATTTCCAAGACAGCAAAACAGGGGCAAGATAAAAGCCATGAAAGGGCTGATGGTGAATTACTTTCTGCAGGTTTCCTGATATGCTTGAACATGTTTGAGTTACTGATCAGCAAGAGGATCCTTAGGATCCCCACAGATACACCTTCAGCGCTGTTCCTCAGTGTCCCCCTCAGTTCTTAGTATCACAGTATCAGTCAGGGTTGGAAAGGACCACAAGGATCATCTACTTCCAACCCCTTGCCATGGGCAGGGACACCCTGCACTAGGTCAGGCTGGCCAGAGCCTCATCCAGCCTGGTCTTAAACACTTCCAGGGATGGGACCTCAACCACCTCCCTGGATAACCCATTCCAGGCCTTCACCACTCTCATGGGGAAGAACTTCCCCCTCACATCCAGCCTGAATCTCCCTACCTCCAGCTTCATTCCATTCCCCCTAGTCCTATCACTACCTGATAGCCTGAGAAGTCCCTCCCCAGCCTTCCTGTAGGCCCCCTTCAGATACTGGAAGACCACAATTAGGTGACACAAGCTTCACTCACTCAGAGGCACTGCACGTTCTTAACACATTACAGGAAGTTCCTCACATTTCAAAGCCTCAGTTTACACTGTTCTGATGGCTTCCCACAGAAGACAACATTTTTTTTTTTTTTTTTTCATTCCATCACAAGGCTTTAAATGATATAAGCCAATCTAAAACCTTTAAAAACCGGCGAGTGGGGAGCGAGCACGAAAAGAAAGGGCCCGGCAGCGGCGAGACAAAGCCCAGGATCGTTTTGGGGAGCTGTGACCACGTTGTGTCAATAGCATCGTTTTACAAGTTCAATATTTTTCTTAAAGTGCTAATCCAATCCAAACAGGGCCTTGAGTCGAAATTAAACAAACTCCACTTTTACTGGTATTAACCCAAATATGCAATGCTAATTTCAGCAGGCATGCACTAACAAGAGCAGCTATGCAGACCGGGCTGTTCTCCAAGGCAAAGGAGGACAGACCTTAGATTCCCTTCCCCCCTTTTTTTATTCTTCCTAAGGAAAATGAACTGAGGCTTATTAAAAAAATATATAAAATCATACAAACCACAAAACCCAACAGCAACAAAACAAATCTCCAAATTTCCTACCTATCAATGCTTTTAAGGAGTCTTGGGGTGGGGGAGGGAAAGCTTTCATTGCATCTCCACTTCTGATTCAATTTGCTGTCAAAGGTCATGGGCTAAAATATACAGTTTACGCTAAAAGCAGGAAGCAGGGTAAGTAATTGAATAACATCAGGAAATGGAAGAATACTGCCATTTTCCTAATGGATATAGTACAAGGTTTACTCTCTCCAAATTGAATTCTAGGAGCTCCTGTAGTAAAGGGGTTTATTTTTCTTCAGCTCGAATTTTAGCCTACGAGCTTTAAAGGGAAAGAAAAAAAAAACCACCCTCATGCAATCAAAAGGACAAAACATCACAGCAGCTTTATTTTCTAACAGACAAAGATGATCATTTCTGCAGGGAAGAGAAAACCCTCATCAACAGTGTCTTAAACAGAACTGGCATAGCAGGTTGGCTGTTTAATATACATGGGCTGGAAATAATTCTACTAAATCAGATCTCTGAATTATTCATGAAAAACAGATTTTCATGATTTAAATTAGAAAGACTTAAAATTACAAGCCTCACATTGCTATTGATAGGTAAGGCCTCTTTCCCACAACGTGATGTTACAGTCTCATACAGTTCTGCTCCAGGAAATGCTTTATGATCACTCTAAAATAGTACACGAGAGGCCATGCTACTTATTGCTTCTGGAAACAACATACCCACGGGTACCTGCTGTAGACCAGCAACAGCACACCAGTAATAATGACACATTTTGATATAAAGAAGGAAGTTTGAGGGGGTCCTTCTCAGCATTTATTGCATGCTAAAGCACAGGTTCATTTGAAAGACTGGAAGCACCAGCCTTAATACGGAAATAATACCTTTCCATCACCAAAACTACTGCAACTCTTGTGGGAAACCTCAGAAGCAGAAATTTCACTTCAACTCCTTCAAAAGCACTGTGTAATGATACACCTTCCACCCTCCTCCCTGTGTCTTCTTACTAATTTATCAACACACTGGCACTAATAAGCTGAAGGTTCTACACCACCTCCTGATAGGTACTCTCCAGTCACTCAACACAGCATTTGTTTTTGACAAACTCCAGTGTCTGCTGTAATGGCTCTGGTGCCTTCTACTAGAAGTCATTAATATTAATTTATCACACAGGTACCAAACCTTTCATCTGAAGATCTCCAAACAGTGCACAAATTCCCTGATTAAACCTTTATGCCTTGATTAGGAATTGATAGACAAGTTCTTTATGATTAAACACAATCTGCATACAGGATGAACAAGGGGGAAATGAGGCTGAGACTGTCAGAGCCCCGGGGCACACATCTACAGTGGAAGGCAGAGGTGCCCATCCTCAGCTCCCATCCTGACACCACCATCTCGTGACGTGGAAGAAGTTTAGGAACTTAGGAAGAAGTTCTTCCCCATGAGGGTGGTGAGACACTAGAAGAGGTTGCCCAGGAGGTGGAAGCCTCATCCCTGGAGGTTTTTAAAGCCAGGCTGGATGTGGCTCTGAGCAACCTGATCTAGTGTGAGGTGTCACTGCTCACAGCAGGGGAGTTGGAACTAGATGATCCTTGAGGTCCCTTCCAACCATAATGATTCTACGAGTCTATGTCTCACAGGAGGTTACATCTTGGCATCTGACTGATTGAGATCCCAGTGTCTGGCAGTTTTCTGTTCGGGGCTAGAGATTTTCCCACGTTGTAAAAGCTTTTTTTTTTTTTTTTTTTGAAACACTCAAAGTGAGTTCCAGCTAAAACATGAATTACACAACACTCACATGCAATACAGTGAGTGTGCAGCTCAGGCTGGACCAGAGTCCAGAGCAGGACAAATGGAAGAGCTGGGATAACCCACAACCCAAAGGGTTAGAGCACAGTAACAGCTTTTGTGGGCTAAGATAAAAATCCCTGTTGCCTGAATCTTTTCCTTCGGCACAAGAGCTATTGAAACTCAATTGCTTTTACAATGACGTGGATCAGCCCTCTGCACACAGTTCCCTTTTATCATCAGGAGAAGTTCAGACAACCAATATCAAATCTTGCCAACCCACAGCAGCATGTCACCCAAACACAGCCTTTGTTTGACAACACAACACTAAGTCATCAGTATCTTGTCATTTCTTCCTTCAGCACCAAAGCACAGAGCACTTGTCTGTGTATTTATTTATTTTCTTAAATGTAGGAGCTATTTTCCCTCACCTAGCAAGCCCTATTGAACAACAAGTTCTATAATTAACATCAAAGCAATTTGAAAGCTGCTTGACTTGCTAAAAGCCAGTAAACAAGCAGAAAGAAAGAAGGTGCTCTACAAGGGAGAAACATGTGTTAGGGGGGACAGGAGACCATAAAACATTCAACAGATTGATTAGTAAATTTTAACAAGAGTTCCATTTTTGTTAACCCTCTGCCTGCTTTGGGCACTTGTGGTTTTTATTTGTATTTATGAAACAAGATTTCGTTGTTCGACTGAATCAGAGTAAAGCCTGTTCAGAGGGAAACAGTGAGCATAAAGGAGAAAAAGAAGAGAGCACCACTGCATTTTCATGCACCAAATGGTGGTTGTTTCACATGGCTAGGATGAAGTCCACCTGCTTTGTGATGTTTGATTAAAATATTTAGAGAAAGCCAACCTGAAATCTCTTCAAGTAATAAACATCAGTTTCTAGTTCTACATCCATCCTCCACTGCTATATTAAGGACGTCTTTAGCCTTGAGAGACTGGGAGGGTGGGGTAGCAGGGTGAGCTGGGCTTAGGCTTGACTGCATTTTATGAGCACACTTGAGGGTTTTCTCACTCTTGTTTCTCTGTGCATGCAGAAAGGAGCTGTGTGAATCACAGGATCACCATGGTTGGAAGAGACCTCAGAGATCACCAAGTCCAACCTGTCACCACAGACCTCATGACTAAAACCATGGCACCAAGTCCCACATCCAATCCCCTCTTGAACACCTCCAGGGATGGCGACTCCACCATCTCCCTGGGCAGCCCATTCCAATGGCTAACAACTCTCCCTGTGAAGAACTTTCATGGAATCATAGAACAGTTTGGGTTGGAAGGGACCTTTAAAAAATCTAATTCCAACCTCCCCACCATAAGCACAAACACCTTTTCCACAAGCCCAGGTTGCTCAAGGCCCTGTCCATCCCGGCCTTGAACGCTCCCAGGGAGTGGGCATCCACAGCCTCCCTGGGCAACCAACCAGTTCCAGTGTCTCACCACCCTCACTGTAAGGAATTTCTTCTTAACCTCCCATCTAAATCTACCCTCTTCCATCATAAACCCATTCCCCTTCATCCTATTGCTACAAGCCCATGAAAGGCAACTTTCATCTAAGCATGCAGGTTTCTGCTTCTATTTGGAACTCTAACTGGAAAAGCAAACAGGCATACAGTTCACAGGAACTTCAAGGTCAGTGGTTCAGCTCCTTGCTGTCACAGACTTTAAAGACTCATAGCTTCTGCTTTCTATATGATCTAAATCAGCTTGCGCCTACAAACCAATAATTTTTCAGCTTCCTCCTCCCAGAGTTTCTTGCAGGATTCTCACTAGGCTTTGGGTTGAAAGCTGAGCTTCTTCATGACATTTATTTTATGCCAGTTTACACCCATGTCATCTTTTGCCAAACCCTACCTTAAATAAATCTTTATGCCTCAGGGTTGCTTGCACACCTGACAGATCTGGAAAGCCTATCATCTTATTTCTGGGGTTTTTCATTTTGTTGGACTACAGATAAAACCTCCTCCTGGTGTTTCCCATACTAGGGGAAACTGTAATTAAATTGTAGTATCGATGACAAAAGGTTACTAGAGCTGCTCAGAGACCAGTAGTGCTAGGAGACAGATACCAGAACACATCTACGGCTAAGAACATGCTCAGGCACCTTCCTGAGTAAGGGTGAACTTAGGACTTCATCAAGAAAGTCCATTCATATTAGAGTGACAGCTTTGGAGAATCTTTCCAATAGCTGACCCAACAGAAACCAATACCTCTGAAACTGATCCCCACAATGACTGCTAAGAACAAATGGCCAATTAGAATCACAAGGAGTATTTGTTTTGCCTCAATCATAGAGGCCAACTTCCAGCATCACTGGAAATGCAAAACCACAGCAACTTATGCAGTTCACCACCTGTGAAAATACTTTTTTTCCCCTTCTAGCAACAGTATGGAGAACTCTCTCATTTTCATTCATATAAACTCCCCATGTTAGAATATTGAGAAGAGAAAATTGTTGCAGGGAAAGGTCAGGACAACAGGATAAGTTTGTTTTGTCTGTTTTAGGAATCACAGCCTTAGGTAGCAATGACAAAAGTGTCTTTGGCAAAGCAACCAAGTCAGAGACATTCTTTTCAATTATTCAAGAGTGCAGCAAGTTTAGCATAAAATAGAAAGCTTTGCCACACTTCTGCTAATAACAAAGATGGCTTTTCCTGGTGCATCTAGTTCACATACTATGAAAGAGGGTTGGTGTAGGAAATGGACTTACATCAGTGCTACAGGCTGGGGTCAGAGTGGCTGGAGAGTGGCCAGGTAGAGAGGGACTTGGGGGTACTGGTCAATGGTAGGCTGAACATGAGCCTGCAGTGTGCCCAGGCAGCCAAAAGGGCCGATGGCATCCTGGCCTGCATCAGGAACAGTGTGGCCAGCAGGAGCAGGGAGGTCATTCTGACACTGTACACTGCACTGGTTAGGCCACACCTTGAGTACTGTGTCCAGTTCTGGGCTCCTCAGTTTAGGAAGGATTTTGACTTGCTGGAATGTGTCCAGAAAAGGGCAACAAAGTTGGTGAGGGGTTTGGAACACAAGCCCTATGAGGAGAGGCTGAGGGAGCTGGGGTTGTTTAGCCTGGAGAGGAAGAGACTGAGGGGTGACCTTATTGCTCTCTACAACTCCCTGAAAGGAGGTTGTAGCCAGGCAGAGGTTGGTCTCTTCTCTTGTTCTGGTGCTGGCTGCCTGGGAGGACACAGTCTCAGGCTGTGCCAGGGGAGGTTTAGGCTGGATGTTAGGAAGAAGTTCTATATAGAGAGAGTGATTGGCCATTGGAATGGGCTGCCCATGGAGGTGGTGGAGTCACCATCATTGGAGGTGTTCAGGAGGAGACTTGATGGGGTGCTTGGTGCCATGGTTTAGTTGTTTAGGTGGGTTGGATTGGTTGATGGGTTGGGCGCGATGATCTTGAAGGACTCTTCCAACCTGGTTTATTCTATTCTATTCGTTCCATTTCAGTGGGTTTGGGCACAATTCAAATTTAAGATGTCTTGATTTTACACAAACACAACGTTCCAGCTTGTGAATCCTCACAAATGAGAGAATAACCTCCTCTGAGCTGAGGAAGATTATCACCAATTTTCTGAGCTTTGAACACAGGTCATTTTTTGTTGAAATGAAAGAAATAGAGGAGAGTTTAGCAACACAAACATTTCTTTCAGCAACACTGTGCTGCCATGGGGGCAGTGTGTGGCCTCTGGGGACACAGGTAGCCTCAGGACTGGCCAGAGCTGACCCTCCACAGCCACCTAAATCCAGGGAGGCTCAAAAAGCTCTGCAGTCCTACCACAAGGCACTGCAAACCACAAGAGCCATCATGCCAACTGTGTTTCACACTGCTTTAGTTTACCAGACTCCAGTGACGCTGCCACTCATGTTGCTGCTTTCCTCACGATTCTAATAAATCTCAGCTAAAAATGCAGCTGCTCAGCCACAGGGAATCTCAGTCTCCCTCCCTGGCTAGCTACAAAAGCAGAAGTACTGCCCTTAGTTTACAAGGGCATAGCAAAAATATCCTACTAAATTCAAGGAATTGCCTCTTTACCCCCTACTGTTTTCTTACCCTTGGAAAACACGAACTAGGGAGCCTTGGCAAGAGAGCAGTTCCTCCGCATCTTGCTCAGTGACACTAAAAGCGTCCCCAAGCATTTCACAAGCACACAGTCTAGGTCTTTGGTCCCTGAATCCATGGAGTTACAGTTACAGTCAGGAGTTGGACCCGAGGTTACAAAAGCCTGAGTGTAAACATCACACAAGAGCCTGACCTGCTTGTGAGGCTGCTCTCCTGCTCCCAAGGCTCTTTCCAAACCACAGGGCTTGCTGCAAGGTATCACAGCCTCCCTGTGCCTCCCTGCCAGCCGATTGGGTCTTACAGCAGGAACAGCCCCAGCACACAGCCCCTGCTCCCTGGGAACGGGCTGTGTGCCAGAAAGATGCTGCACACCCACCAGCATGCTGCTGAAGGCTACAGCCACATGGCTCTTACACCTCCTCCCTTTGTGAATACAGAGTTCACGGGGAAAAAAGGGATTCAGTAACAGAGCTTCAACACTTCCAAAATATCATGGATGATGTGCTTCCAGTAATACAAAGGCAAGTCTACAGGGCAGAAGTCTTGGCTTAGATTGAAGGTGTATTTAGAATCATAGAATCAATAACGTAGGAAAAGACCTCACTGATCATGAAGTCCAACCTGTCACCCAAGACCTCACGGCTACTAAACCATGGCACCAAGTGCCACATCCAATCCCTTTTTGAACACCTCCAGGGACCATGACTCCAACACCTCCCTGGGCAGCACATTCCAACGGCCAGTCTCTCTCTCTCTATGAAGAACTTTCTCCTCACCTCAAGCCTAAACCTCCCCTGGCACAGCTTGAGACTGTGTCCTCTTGTTCTGGTGCTGGTTGCCTGGGAGAAGAGACCAACCCCCACTTGGCTACAGCCTCCCTTCAGGTAGTTGTAGACAGCAGGAAGGTCTCCCCTGAGCCTCTTCTTCTCCAGGCTAAACAACCCCAGCTCCCTCAGCCTCTCCTTGTAGGGCTGTGCTTAAGACCCCTCCCCAGCCTCGTTGCCCTTCTCTGGACCTGTTCAAGTATCTCAATGTCCTTCTTAAATTGAGGGGCCCAGAACTGGACACAGGACTCAAGGTGTGGCCTAACCAGCGCTGAGTACAGGGGCACAATGCCTTCCCTGCTCCTGCTGGCCCCACTGTTTCTGATGCAGGCCAGGATGCCATTGGCCTTCTTGGCCACCTGGGCACACTGCTGGCTCATGTTCAGCTGCTGTCAATCAGTACCCCCAGGTCCTTTTCTGTTTGGCAGCTCTCCAGCCACTCTGACCCCAGCCTGTAGCTCTGCACAGGGTTGTTGTGACCAAAGTGCAGCACCTAGCACTTGCACTTGTTGAAATCCATCCTGTTGGACTCTGCCCATCTGTCCTGTCAAGGTCCCTCTGGCAGACCCTTCTACCCTGTAACAGATCAACATCTGCTCCCAGCTTGGTGTCATCTGAAAATTTACTGATGATGGACTCAATCCCCTCATCCAGATCATCAATAAAGATGTTGAACAGGATGGGACCCACGACAAAAAAAACCACCAATCCTTCAGAAAATGCTAGAAGATGTGTCCTTTTTTTACATTTTTAATACAATAAACTCACTTTATTGTACAGTCTCATATTACTCGAGCTAGAGCTTCATTTATCTCCAAGCTGTCTCAGTGAAAATTAATTTTTTGCTTAATTCCTGTCAGTAAGATGCTTAGAATCCTTTAAAGGCAGCAATTGATTACATCACACATTTGAAATACGGTTCACTTCCCCAAACAGCACCTTTAATAATCATTTAAGTTTTCAATTAGAGTGGGGTGCCAACATTAAAAGGCAAAAAGGTAATCCTGGGAGACAATAACTGCTCTGTGCACAGTAATTTATTTTTCCCCCTGTTAGTCTCATGATATCTAACTGATTAACATAATGAGGTTAACCCAAAAGCCACTGTCTTCAATCTCTTCTCCCCCCCCCCCCCCCCCCCCCCAGGCTGGTATTTGCTAGGAGCTTGCTACATTGGCTGGAGTGGGCAAGTGGTGTGCACAGGGACACTTCCCCCACCACCATTACCAGGTCTGGTGACAGGGTGGTGACATCTCTCTGGCAACTCTGTTTCGCAGCCGCATGAACGGGAGGCAAAAGACCAAGTGAGATGCAGCAGGGCAGAACACAAGCCGTGGCAAGGTTTGCATTAGAAATAAAAACATGCCAACACTGCTCATTTTCTTCCAAGCCTGATCACCTGCAACACAACAGCCATGGCAGGTGAAAGCAGAGGAGGTAGAGGAACACTGCTTCTGCTGTATCCCAGGTGCAATCAGCTCACACCAGCAGCTTCAGAGAAACATGGGAGATGCTAATATCCCACCATTGACTCCTGTTTCTAGATGTTTCTTCCACACTCTGCCTTGTCTGCACAAGCTCTGCCATCTAAAAGTAACACTATCCTGATAATTACACTGGTCACAGATATTAACACCCACATTTGAGCCCTGGTTAAGAGACAATCCCCATGGCCAGACAGACAGTATTTTCCACCGGACTGGGCAAACAAAAGATTGCAACCAGGCTTTAAGCATATGTTTTTCTGCATCTATGAATGGGGACTGCCTGTGCCTATACTGGAGCCTGAAGACACTCCTGGTAGCAGGAGTGGGTATCTGAGCTGGGTATCCAGGATCAAAATAGTAGTACGTTACTAGACAATTATGCCAATACTGAATGTAAGGTACAGGCATTTTCTACTTCAGTCGCAACAGACAATACCTGGATAGACTTTCTCCTCCCTTTGAGCAGAGATACTCGTTATCAGCAGAGAGGCATGGCAAAGCCAAGACCCTTTTCTTCCACTTTCATCAGTCCTGCAAGTGAAGCTCTCCACAGGGAAGCCATTTTGAGTCCATGGGATCTCCCAGTATGTATTTTTAACCTATCTAGCAGGGATAACATCCTTAGTAATCAATTTGATTCATGATTACTATTTCAAACACAGGCTCATTCCCAGCTGAAAAAAGCAGACTTTACATGGCTATATACACAGAACAATAACACTGCCAGATGGTATAATACTGAACAGAATTAATTTCACACATGATGTTTTCAAGGTGTTAAAATATGTCACAGCTTCTGCTAATAAA
Source organism: Picus viridis (assembly GCA_033816785.1). Taxonomy (NCBI): domain Eukaryota; kingdom Metazoa; phylum Chordata; class Aves; order Piciformes; family Picidae; genus Picus; species Picus viridis. The sequence goes on along the minus strand of CM066598.1, from coordinate 8,803,513 downwards.
ACATCTTCCTCTTCCCTCCTCCTTGCAAGAAACCACTAGGCTCCCACCAGCCTGTATTTCACATTATATGTGTTTTCAATTCTGATAAGGGCAGCTGATTGCTTGCAAACCTAATTACAGTCAAATGAAAGTCTTTCAGAACCATCATTAGCAATTAGGAGCCGCTGGATTTGCAGTGTATCATTTAGAGAGGTATAATTCAATAGCTTATTGAAAAATTGCAGGTGAAACTGGTGATTATAAAGGGGAGGGGAGGTGGGGGGAGGGGAACGCCTGTGACACGTCACTGCAGGCAAATCCTCAGTGAAGTGGCAGCTTCTAGGAGCGGCTGATCAATGAATGCAGGTGTTTGCCTGCATGCCAGGAGCTGAAAGCACTGCCTGCACCCTGCCCTCCTTGCTTAGGTTTGTGAATGGCTGGGGATTTCACATCATCTGCTTGCTTTTCCCTGCATTTGCAAGGAATCCAAAGGGCCTATTCAGGAACTTCATTAAACCTGGGAGGGAGGATGTGCGGCACAGGACAACAAGCATGCGAAGCAGCACATCATTTTTCAGTCCTTTCTGTAGAGAACAACAATCTCTTCTGTGCCCATGGAGCTCAATTATACATTATCAGGGCCCAGAAGTTGTTTGGATGCTATTGAGCAGCTGGGTGCCTTCAGAGATGACGCACTGGATACGGTGGCTGTGGGTTAAGTGCAGCTGGAGATTTCTGTGGCCTCTGATCAGAGGCAAACAGTGGTGGGGAAATCACAAAACGCTCGTAATTCAAGCTCTGTTTGTCACCAGCGGGGGGGCAGCTGAATGGCAGCCCAGCTTTTTGACACAGGATCCCTCACACATACAGGAACCCACACGCCCTGTATGTCTGCAAAATGCAGCATGGCTCTCTTTTGAGGATGAAATTACCAATTGGCCAGCACAAAGCACTCAGCATTTGAACATGATGACAGACTAGATAACACTGAGCCAGACATTAGCAGGACACAGATGATGTTAATTCACAGAGTGGGCCCCACCTCTTCGGGCATCCCCCTCCCTGCACACACCCTCGGGTAACATTTACCTTTCCAAAAAACCACATTGTCCAGCCTGGAGCTATGCAAAGCCTCTCCACTTCACCCCTTCCCCACCGATGTGTTATTTGATACAACAATAATAATACAATACAATACACCAGGTTGGAAAAGACCTTCAAGATCATCGCGTCCAACCCATCAAACAATCCAACCCACCTAAACAACTAAACCATGGCACCAAGCACCCCATCAAGTCTCCTTCTGAACACCTCCAATGAAGGTGACTCCACCACCTCCCCGGGCAGCCCATTCCAATGGCAAATCACTCTCTCTGTATAGAGCTTCTTCCTAACCTCCAGCCTAAACCTGCCCTGGTGCAGCCTGAGACTGTGTCCTCTTGTTCTGGTGCTGGCTGCCTGGGAAAAGAGACCAACCCCCACCTGGCTACAACCTCCCTTCAGGTAGTTGTAGAGAGCAATAAGGTCACCCCTGAGTCTCCTCCTCTCCAGGTTAAGCAACCCCAGCTCCCTCAGCCTCTCCTCATAGGGCTTGTGTTCCAAACCCCTCACCAACTTTGTTGCCCTTCTCTGGACACATTCCAGCAAGTCAACATTCCTAAACTGAGGGGCCCAGTTTTCCTTTTCCATCCTCCAAAAGTTTCTAAAAGCCTTTGTTTAGCTACCTCCATCACGTGAGCATCTTCTTCCACTATATTACTACACATACTCATGCTGCAATGCAACCTCAAAGCATGGTAACACGTGCATGGCCCTTTCTATGCTTTCAGTGTTGCAATACGATTTATTTATATATCTTTATCTCTAATTTTCTAGTTTATTTTTCATATTAAATGTTGTTAATAAGGTGGGTTGGTAAACACATCTAAGTAAACAATGTCCTTGGATGACGCGATACCAACACAGAGCAGACAAGCCTCATTTGCTTTGGGTGACTTCAGATTTTTGCCAACACTTGCACATAATCAAACCATGCCACAGAGGTTACAAAGCAAGCAGCACACCTGGTGGTTGTGCTGGTGTTTTGAAACTAAAAACACCACACAAACCAATCTTTCTTTACAAACAGAAAGGAAAGTAACATCATCTCGTTTTCCACAAAGGCATGGTGCTATGGTTGCTGCCCTGATGACTAGCTGGTACCACTCCTAAGGTGTGGAACTTCCTCCAACACTCCAAGTCAGCAGCAGCATTTTCTTTAGTTTCAGCCATATACACCCAGACCTCCACCAGTGCAGACCTAGCCCAAAGACACCCAGCACAGCCTGCAAACCCCTCTACTGTCCTGTGTGAGCTATTTTTCCAGCCCAGTTTCTTCCCGGCCTTCAGCAGTTTCATAAGCACTGACAACCACTGGCTGCCCAGTGAGGAATCCCAAATCACAGCAGCTGTGTAAAAAGATTCAAGCCTGCTTCACTCATCATGGTGCAGCCATGCTGCATGCAGTATTTTCGAGGTGTCTGAGCTCACACTGCACAAGTTTACACACAATTTATCCCTTGCTGCTGCACAGCACAGAGTTACAAGTTGGGGGTCAAAGAAATTGATCCATTTGCTGTGGTTGTGTGCAATCCCTGTAGCTGCTACTGCACTCCCAAAGCCCACCCACAATTTCATTTTCAATTAACAGCTCTTAGAAAAGCAGTAATGAAAGCAGTTGCTAAAGAGAACTCAGATGTCATTGAGAGACTGCAAACCCAAACTGTAAATAGCACATTGTAAATCGCTTGTCACCACAGTCAGCTCTCGCTGGAATCACACTGCCGGTGACAATCAAACCCATCTGCTCAGCTCCCCGACCAATGTCACCACAAACCATGCAGCTAACACCCACCTCCTGCTCTGCTCTCATTACCTGTCATGTATAGGCTTGTCTAAGAGCAGGGAACAGCCATTCCCAACTGTAAATGTGATTAAATGCTGATCACACAGTGGTTATGCCATCCGCTGTGCCATAGGTTTGCTGTACTGAAGCACACAAGCACCTCAAGCACCAGAGGACAAGCGTGGCACAGCTAAATCTCCAAGAAGCCACAATGAAATGGGACAACGGTGGATATCCAGATCAACCAGGAAAAGCCTCAGCAGTCTTAGCTATAAGATGTACGGATTCAGGGCGAGACTGCCAAGGGAACCGTGGACTTAATTCTGAGAAGGAAAAGCTTCAGTATTTCCCTCTCCTTACTTGATTCATGTAACGGACTGTGGGGTTAAAGCCAATAGTTTACAAAGCTTGCAGCTGATGCCTGCCAGAATCAGCAGTGTACTTTTTCTTGCTCTTCTTCCCATTTTCCCCTTACCTCATTATAATATACCTCCTAATTCATCATTCCATTATGAGCTTTCTTCTCTCTATCCATCATGTGCCCCTTACGACCGGTTTGTCTCTTTCCTTGCACTCAGACATATCTAGGCTTAAGATCTGATATTCTGCAAGTGTCTTGGCAATCAGCCAGTTAAGGTAGGGCCCAGCACCAGTTTGCTGCCTTATATACAGAAACCAGCTAAGATACCACTTGCCCAGCACAGACTCCTGTTTCAGGAAAACACACAAAGGCGATCCCTTTCTGCAAGATGTATGAATCTCCCAGCAGGTAAAGAAAACAACAAAGGAAATGGGAGAGGCAGAAAAAGTCAGTGTCATCATCTCTCTCCAAAACACACATCCACTGAATGAAGAGAAACAATCCTTCCCTCTCACTATCAAAACACTCTCAACACTCCTGCAATGGGAACTCATTGTTCCCTAGCGTGCCCTGCTGCGCTCCAACCTTGAGGAATAAAAACTCATTAAGAACTATTTACAAAACGCTGCCAACCTCTTTGCACCCTTTACTCATTTAAAAAATAAATGTTCACTTGAAGATTTCCAAATGATTTTTTTTTAATTGTGGTTTTCCCCCCCCCAGAAAACACATAACCCCCCCACCACCACCACCATCCCCAATTAACGTAAAGGAAATTAAACTGAAAACGCCGGAGAAATGTTCTGATGAGCCTCGTGTTTGCTTAACGCCAGCTAAGATTTCCTTCAGGCATTTAATAAGTGCATTTATAAAAGCTCACAAAAGCAGAGTTCAAAAGTCTTCTTGCTAGTAAAATATGAGCCTTAATTAACCTACAGTTTCACATTTTCAGGATTTCAATAAACCTTGTAGGCATTTCAGCATAGCTGGATAAATACCTGCATGAATACTGCAAGGATTTTCGCTCAAAACTAATTAGCAGGCCTTCCAATAGCTGCCTTCAACTAAAGCTGTTTGACAGGGGAGCTTCATACTGTAAATCCTGCATGGGAGAGTTACTTCCAGCAGATAACAGATTTCACAGAAAGGTGTATCAGACAGGACTGTTAACTACTGGTAAAACAATGAACAAGATCTCCAGGCATAAAATATTTCCCAACAGAGGCAGACTGCAGCCAAGGTCTTACATCAGCACAGCAACGCAACTGACAGCATCAAGATTGTATCCTGCCAATTCAACATTCACATGTGACAATTCAGGATTCCTCTTGAGACAACAGGGCCAAGACACATTGTTCAGGTACAAAATACCCAGCCCTAATGGTTCAATTACAGATAGTCCTTTGAGGAGCAGGGAAGCAGGACTCGATCCTTATGGGTCCCTTCCAACTTGAGATACTGTGTGACCCTATAGCAAGGATACAATATATACCCAGAAGCATACCAAACTAGCTGCCTTTGGATGCCTCTACTTTGCCAAGAATAAAACGCAGGGTCCCCAGTTCTTAGTTTGTTGTTAGCTGAGAAGACTGACAAGCAACTTTACTTCCCACCAAGAACCCAGGAATTCAGTGGCATAGAGCTAGGTGAGGAAACAAACCCATGGTGCGCAGCCAAGAGTTCCTTTGGGAAGAAAAGTGATGCATGATCAGAGAAAACACTCCTCAGAATTCAGCATTCTCCTTCTTTTGTCTTTCTCTTGAAAGAAGACAGGGAAAACACTTACCAGAAATCCTATGTACAAAGGTTGTGAGCATGTCTTTTCCAATAAGCTTTACAGCCTTTTCCATGATGCCTTTTTTCCACGTTCCACTGCCAAAGCTACTTGGATTTGTCATCACCTAAACTGCTCATGAGACCAAAATGTTCTTATCTAAGGAGCTATACCCCTACCAATTGTATTAAATTTATACTGAACAAGATATTTTATATCCTCTCAGCCTTATCCCTCAGGAATTAGGCAGAGTACTCAGATTTATCAGCTAAAAGAAAAACCATTTTCCATGACATTTGTCAACTCAATAACTTCCAAGCCAATGTATACTTATTCCTAAAAACATAACCTCACAAATAACCTCCATTAGCTCTGAGACTGATTCCTTCCCAGCACAAGTAGTGGACAGAACAGGCTTCACCTGACAGCACTTATGTTGGGGGAATCAAACAAAACAAGAAGTCAGCTTTCATTAAGGGCAATTCCTCCTGCACAGAGCAGACACATTTACCATTTGACATACTAAAAAGGAACAGAGTAAAGACCATCTAGTGAACATCAGAAAGCAGTCAAGGAAACACAGAAAACTCCAATATCTACTTATAACATAACCATTGCATCAACTGTCCTGAAGAGTTTCCCTGTCTCCCTTTGAAAGGCAAAGGAAAAAAGCAATCAGAAGCACCACCTCTAACAGGTGTGGTAGCAGAGCAGACATTTTACAACCTGTTTGCTGTGCTATGCACACTCTTATTTCTATATGCAGCATAGGCTTAAAAATAATCACAAAACCATTTTTTACCAGCTTCTGTAACCCTGAGGAATCAAAATTGAGTACAAGTCAATATAATTGTCATCCTCAACATTCCTTCTCTCTTCCAGAGCTCACAAAATGAGCAGCAATGAATTTGCACTGTTTGCTCAAAGTTTTTCTGCAAAGCAATGTTTGGGTTGCACCAAACAAGGATGAAGACTCAACCCTCTCCATTAGCCACACAAATTTGGGGTAAAAAGACATTAATATCAAAATTAGCTCAAAGCTGACCTCTTTACTGTTACTTTAGAGGTTAGTTTCACAGACAATGAGCCAAATGACCACACAGGCACATGCTACGCTTAAAGCTCAGCTCTGAGTTAGTTAGTTATATATCACACAAACGTAACACTGCATGGTTCTGAAGGAGAAATCAAAATGCATAGTTTCAAGCTTTCCAGCCCCAGATATTACACACTCACCACAGCTCCTGCAGCAAGGAAACACCACTGTCGGGAAGGCAAAAAGAAAGTTCTAGCTCACGGGTAGGTTATTAGTAACACAAACCAGCACACACAGGTGCCACTAATGTCCTACAAATGAGCTCCTCCCACCACAATCAGTCTCACAGCTTTGTCTTGTTTAACACCTGCCCCTCTTGCAATTACCTCACCTTGCCCTTGATGTGCAAAAAGAATCTTATGCTTCTGTGCTCAAAGTCAAAAGACAAGAAAAGATACAGTACAAAATTGGTCTCACAATGTAACAGAGAGACCACATTTGTTTGTCCCAGCAGTCTCACAACCAATCTACAAAAGGTCTTCCAACCTTTGCACATTCATTAATCAACTCAGCTCGGTCATCAATGCACCACTTGCTTTACCACTCAGCTAATCTCCTCCAGTACCAGAACACGGTACTAAGCGGCACCCGAGAGCCCATGAATAACACAGCTATGCAGGGGTTAAAATAAGCATGCCCACAAAGTGAGAAACCTGCTTTTACAGACCATGTGCCAGGAGCCAAAGGCTTCCCTCCCCACAGCAGATAACTGTCTCCCACCTGTCTGAGGCCCTTGGGTATTTTCTTCCGCTTCCCAAGGTGCTGACAGAGATTACGATCGTTTTCTCGGTCGGAGCTGTACTGGTGGTGGTGAAGTCTGTTCTTTTTAGGAAGGTATGACAGCCCATTGGTAAGTGCTTCCCGTTTCTTCTTGGCCAGAGGATTCTGTCGCTTCTCCATACGTTCCTGAGGTTTCAGAGCTATGTCCTTCTGCAGAAGGAAAAGGAAGAGAAGAAAAACACAGTGGTTAAGATATGGCTGCAGTTTGGTTGACCGCTTCAAGCAGCAATTCTAGGCGACCAGCAAAGAATAGAATAGAATTAACCAGGTTGGAAAAGACCTCTGAGATCATTGAGTCCAACCTATCAATCCAATACCATTTAATCAACTAAACCTTGGCACCAAGCACCCCACCCAGTCTCAAGGCACTCTCAAGGCAATCCTATAGTCACCAGAAAAGGAAAAAGCAGGCTTCACTAGTATCCGCTTAATCAAAGGATAGGCAAATGCAAGATAAAAGCTGCAAGATAGAGTGCCCAGAAGCAGAGAGATGCTCCTTTAGATTTCATCCCATCAAGCTCACCATTCTCCAAAACATCCCATGCACAAGTGAGCATACACTTAGCATGCACCACAGGTTAGAATGTTTAAAGTAGCAATTCTGTTTGATTTAAAGCCTGGCTTTTCACAGTGGTTTTTCTTATTCCTTGTATTTGACAAGCCAAGGCAAGAGCTGACCTAAATCCAATCATAGCCAAGGAATCCCAGATTCAGTAGATCTTTCCCTCAAGCCTGACCTAAGGAGAAGATTTCCAAATCCCTGGCTGGGTGGGGGAGCACACACCAAATAGCTTGCATCCAAAAACATTGGTACTGATCTTTCTGTAAACCCCAGAATCAGTGTCTGTCTGTAAAAAACACTCAAGTCTTGTAACACAAACACAGGTGTTGGTGCTTAACTGACAGCTTCAGCTATTTTCTTACTGATACCTTGCAAAACATGGAATTCATGGGTTTGTTTCAAAGAAATGTTACTTAAAAAAAAAACCAAAACACCAACAAACACATTTCCCAATACCACAGAATTAAAAGGCAGAGAAAAAGGAATCTGGAGGATAATTAGGAGAGAAGAATTAGAGTCTACTGGAAGGTGTACATTGCAATGCATGTTGTTCACCTAATAAATAGTCTGCTAAGCCCCATCTACTCCAAGAACTCCACAGAAGGGGCATATTCCTTAAACAGTGTAATAATTTAAGTATACTCTATTAACACGCCTGGCTGCTTGAACCAGAACCTCTCCATGCCCTACCATAAAGTAAGCTTTCATCTAAATATGAAAAGGGCAAGTGTCAAAAGGATGGAGCTAGGCTCTTTTCAGTGGTGAAACTTCTTTCTTCTGAGGGTGCATGAACAGTCTTTCTCCTCTGGAGAGATTATAAACCTGACTGGATACTGTGATCTTGGGCAGCCTGCTGTAGGTGACCCTACTTTAGCAGGAGGGTTGGACTAGGTGATCTCCTTCCAACCCTCACCACACTCAGATTCTGTAATTCACGCTGTTGTTCACCGTCACTTTACATTGTAACTGACAGCAGGGAAGAAACTGACTATTGGTCCTTGTGTCACATAAAGATTCAGGTTCAGAAGAACATAATTCAAATTATGCCATCTTTTAATGCAAAAAAACTCCCATGCCTCAAGGCAAAAATCAGTTTGGCTTAATTAAAGAATGCTCCCTAAATACCTATCTAAAACACAAGAGCTTCACAAAATTTGTAACTTAAACCACTGAGAAGATTAATTAAACTGAAGACATTTGATATTTGGTAAAAGGGCAATTTTACAGGCAATAAAGGAGGGAGTACAGTACAGAAGCTATAAGACACTTTCTAAACCTTTTGTTCAGCTAAGACACTATAGGGAAATACCCAAAGCTTTTCTTCACACACTGTGAGTCATATGAGAAATGTTAGCAGCCTTAATGCAAGCTCAGGAAAAAAAGTCTGGAGCATTCTCAGCTATAAAGCAGGAGCACTACTTGAAGAATGTCATGTCTCTCTTCTCTGGTTCCTCCAGCTACTAGAACAGAAGTCAGTAGTAGCACTGATCTTCATAAAAGGCTTTGAGATCTACTTGTGAAAGCACTGTACAGAAGCTGAGAGATCCCCACGGAGAAAGCCCAAGGAAATACAGAGGAAGAGAATCACTTTTCCAAGCACACCTTCTGTCTCCTTTCCCAGGAAGGTTTTAGATTTAGATACATGTCATAAATGATGCACAAAGGCAAATTCTCAGGTGTCATAGACTGCAGTAACAGTTTCACCCATGCTCATCATCAATAGCTTCATAAAGAGTAACCACAGCAACCAAAAAAAACACCACACTGACCTCCTGGATAACTAACAGAGAGCACCTCACACAGCCATTCCCCCACTCCTCAGTCCCAGCCTGCCCAGCTTTGCAAAACAAACTGGAAAACTAATGCTGCCATTCTCACAGAATAAATTCCACACTGGAAAAAAAAAAAAAGGAAGAAGGCACCAGAATTACAACTTCTTCAGTGGCAGCCAAGGAGCTTTTTTTATCACGGAACAGAGTTGTGCCTTAAGATAACCATCGCTGTGCTGCTAAATACCAAACAAGTATTTTTTTTTTCCACATCAGCATAAAAAATGCCAATTCTTCCTGAGTAGTGCATGAAAGCAGCACAGAATTTCTGTTAACACTCAGAGCTCATCTCTGTAGATGGAAACGCTGTGAAGAAGACTCACTCTAAATGTGAAAGGTTGAAGGAGTGAAGAAAAAGAAACTTTCCTGAAAAGGATTAACAAAACAAAAGAATTCTCCTAATGACTAAATAGCTTTTGTGGGACTGTTGTTGGGTTTTTTTTTCTCCCCACCTCTGAGTGATTTAAATGAAACAGTGGCAGGCTTCCAGAAGCTTATAAAATGTCTAATGGGGCTAGCAGTGCCATCAAGAAATTACTAGTGGCCATTAGCTTTAAAGAGGGTGTAAAATGGGTCACATTTTGCAGATCACTATGGGTGTATCTGGGGTAACCTCCTCCATAAGAAGCCCATGTTCTAGCCTGCTGATGAAAGGTTCATGAATGGAGAGGCTGAGGGAGCTGGGGTTGTTTAGCCTGGAGAAGAGGAGGCTCAGGGGAGACCTTCTTGCTCTCTACAACTCCCTGAAGGGAGGTTGTAGCCAGGAGGGGGTTGGTCTTTTCTCCCAGGCAACTAGCACCAGAACAAGAGGACACAGTCTCAAGATGCACCAGGGGAAGTTCAGCCTTGAGGTGAGGAGAAAGTTCTTCACTGAGAGAGTTGTTAGCCATTGGAATGTGCTGCCCAGGGAGGTGGTGGAGTCTCCATTCCTGGAGGTGTTCAAGAGGGGATTGGACGTGGCACTTGGTGCCATGGTCTAGTAGTCATGAGGTGTTGGGTGACAGGTTGGACTTGATGATCTTTGAGGTCTTTTCCAGCCTTATTGATTCTATGAATTGCCAGATACACATAAAGGAAGTTTAGCTCATGTCAGAACTGGGATGAAAGAATTTTCAGGTTACACCAAACTCACAAAGCCTTCTACAAACTCTATGAGAACCTTCCAAGAGAAGAGGAAACAATCTGCAGAAATCTCCAAAAATAAGGTGCCTCTCTTGCTCACAACCAAAAAGGAAAGGCAGCTCCGTAAGTGCATCACTTGCCCTTCTACCAATTGTGAGAGGGGGCCTTAGGTCCAGTTTGGGGGGTGGGCTTGCTGTGAAATGTGGATGTAAAGATTGGTGTTTGGACAACCACATTCCTCCAGAGCAGTGTCTGCTTTTCAGCAGCTGACACCACTGCTGTGGGTCAAAGCCTTGTTTTACTGAACCTCCCATTGCTTTCCACTGATATATTTATTTATTTATTTGTGTTAAGGTCAAATCATATAGGTATACAAAAATATGCTTAATTTTTCCATCTACGGGCTGGACTGCAAGAGGAGGTGTTAAAAAAATAAAAGCTTGGACACAGGTGGAGAGGATGCATTAAAGTTGGCTTGGAGAGAGATCCCACAGGGTGTTGATTGTCACATCTGAAGGTGCAGACTGCCTGGGATCATCCTGGACACCCTGTTGGAACAGCAGCTCATGAGGCTGTAGAGGACACACAGATTCTTCCCTCCTGGAAGCCGTTGTGTTGGGTGGAGGCAGTGCTTGGCTGGGAACCGTGGCCCTGCATAAATCACTTCTCCACTTTTGCCCTTTCTCCCTCATCCCATTTTTATCTTCCTGTTGTTTAGATAGGACAATAGCTGTACCATGCCGTGTGCTAGTACATTAGCCAGCACAATCTTAATTACAGACTTCAGGCATCATCATGATTAGAGTAATAAGCTGTAATTACTCTAAGGTGACAGGACTGCACAGACCTTATCTACATAGATAAGGAGATGTAGTAATATTTCATGTCGAGACGCATTTTTCAGCAGCTACCCATGGAGTTGATTCAAACTAAGTAGCAGACTCTGTGAACAACACATTCAGACTTTAATGGAGGTTTTTCTCCTCTCCTGCCAGCATACAAGCCCACACATTATTAAATAAATCCTACAAACATATTAGGCATGGCTTAAAACCATCTTATTCAGAGATATCTTTCATCAGTAAAGTGCCTAAAGTGTATCAGGAAGGTGACTTAAATGTATAAATATGTAATTACATGCAATTCAGTACAAAAGTGCATTAATATTTATGAGTGTACTGTATAATCTTAAAAAATTTCCATTTGTTTTATTTCTATTGGGCACATTAATCAAGCTGATACCACTGTACGTGCCCCAGCGGAGAAGAGCTGCCCAAGCTGAACAGACTCCTGCCGCGACGCCGGCGAGCAGGAGGGCTGCTGAAGGCTGATGGGGTGGCACTGCAATCATCTCAGCCCCAATTAGTATTAACAATTTCGATCCGAGCCCTGCATTTGGTGAGGGGAGGAGAAGCAGCCACCATGGCTACATCAGGCACTCTCTCTCGAGGTAGGAGGCTTGAAGGACACGCTGCATTCTCATCGAGTGGTAAGCTTTCCGGGAGCTGTGCCTGATTTATTTCAGGAGAGTCCATCTTCTTGCCATGTAAAAGACAGCTCATTAATTTTAAATCAGATCCTCAGTGGAAGCTGAGAAGTGCTTCACACTGCTTTATGGGGTACATGCTTCACCCCCACGAATCTCACACAAGAGCCAGTCCCTCACTGCTGCCCTTTCTTCCTGCCCTTACCCTCCGGCCACCTTCCCTCTGGCAATGACTTAGAAATTACACATCAACAGCAGGACCTCTGTTCCACCCCTTAGCAGAGGATTTTTCTGTGGGAGCACTTGAAGAAGAGCAATGCTGTAGATGCACCGTGTAGCAAACACACTGCAGGCACTTATCTGGATGAAAATTTAAGGCACTGTGAAGGGATTTCACGTCTTGCTCTTTCAAACCATCCTTGTGGATTCTCATTGTGATTCCAGTGCTGCAAGAACTCAGTTTCTGAATTCACACCCAACATGACCCCAGTAAAGTGCAGCTTTTAAGAACTTATTATGAAGAACAAAAGTAGATTACAGTGCTCGGCTAGTAAAAACAAATAACAACTGCATCACTCTACAACTATCTACCAATTATTCGCTCCTCTGCTTCTTGATAAAGTCCACAACAGCTTTATATCATTGCTCAATAATTTATCCTTCACTCCAACAATAAATCACAATAAGACACCTTTGACTCCCTCCCTTGCCTCATTAAATAGTCATGAAACGTCAATGCAATGCTCCACTTCAACCACAAACAGTTAGAAAAGCAAGCTCAAACCTACCAGCTTGCCCCTGCCCACTTCTCAGACATCCAAGCATCCTTGTCAAATAGAACTGTAGGAAAGGTACTTCTGGAGCCTTTTGTCTATTTTCAAGGTAAGAGCAATTCACATTTGATAGGAACACTGGTGCAGAACGAAGAAGCCAATTAAGAGAGGGGGAAAAGAAATACATTTTCACTAGCTACGAAAGTTGATTTGAAATTCTTCCCAAGCTATGGACGCGACCATAAGACAGACTCAGCACCTCAGCCCTGGCTGTCAGCTGCAGAAGTGTTTCATTTGCCAGGGCTGTGACGTGAGGAGAAGCAAGAAGCAGCCAAAGAGCTTCTGATGGAAAAAAACGCACAGACACAAACGCTGACAAAACCACCAACCTGCATATTCACTGGGAAAATGGGTACAGAAGTTTAGCTTGCAAGAGCTTTAGACGCCTGGAGAGTACAGCCGAGAGAAATACTGCAGCTTCGTTAGCATCAGGCAGTGGGGATCCAGTAGAGCAACACACACAAACAGCTGCACAAACACCCCTCAGAAGCAGGAAATGGTGCCAGTCTGAGGGTACCAAGTTAGCCATCACATCTTGACAGTCTCCATCGACTTGGACTGTGTTTTCTGTTCTATTTGGTGAGACTATTTATAGCTGATGGATGAAAAAGCCATAAAACTTCAATACTTCTCTCTTCCCCCCCCCATGTTTCATAATTTGTTACTTTAGTTCTGGCAGTAACAACCAGGTGTAAAGGTCTGAAAACCATGCATAAGTCCCTGCAATCTTGCAAAATCAGAAAATAAGACAAGATGTTTATAGCAGTCATTCATTTCCCTCCAGGTAAGAGAGTTAAACACTGTGTATTCTTCTGAATGCACAATTAGTTCCTCAAAAGCATTTATCTAGGGGGGAAAATTGCAAACACTCTTAAAACAACAGCAGGGAGAAAGGCAAGCAGGTGTAAAGAGCAATGAAGAAGATGAAAGGCTCCTCAAAGCACAGAAATTACAGTGTTTTAGGACATGAGCGACTGGTGAAGAGAGCCAAGATGTTAACTACAGTGGGTGCAGTAGCCTGTCCACTCATCCTAGCAATTTCTTCAAGTTGCAAGACCTCTGCAGAAAGGTTTCATCTTGTTTTGTTGGCTTTGTTTTCATAAAATTACAATCCACTGCCTCCTGCATCTGTCTGGAGTCTGAAAACAAAGTGGTTCAGTGTTGTGCAAAAAGGGTTGTGCAACAGACTGAAGATGAAATGCTGTACCAGTCTGCAGGACGCTATGTGGTGATTACAGATGAAGGCAAAACAATAGAAAAGCAAGTTGCTGTCTGCTTGAGATATGTTTTATAAAAGCACTGCTGTAGCAAAGAGATTGCTTTGATTTTTCATCCCAAAATCATTTGTTAACAATATCATCGATAAACAGAAGGTTCCTTTTCAGGGGCCGCTGATTTAAATTACAGAGGCACACACACAAAACCCCCTGCATTAAAGCAACATTATTGAGGTTAGGAAGTCAAGGAGTTGGAAGTTATGAAAGACCAGGCTTAAGGCTGCAGCCACCACCTTCATTCAAACCTCTTATGCCTATGTGTCATGATACAATCTTTAATTACACAATCGTGTGCTCCCACTTCCCTGAGCAGAATGGAAAGTATTCAGCTAATGAGCAGCCACCCAAGATTTTGTTTGCTCCTCTTTGTCCAACATGTGTTTCTAAAACTTGTTTACTTGCACTCCATTCACACCCTCCTCTGAACACCCAATTATTAATTTCCTCAAGGGCTTTTTCTATACAGCTCCTCACTGTAGAATCAGAGGCTGCACAAGTATCAGTGGCCTATTTTCAGCTCTTTAGCTAGATGAAGGTATTTCACTATTCCCCATTTCGTAGGTGGCAACAACAGTCCTGACATGTTCAGGTCAAAAACGTCTGCTCATTTTAAGCACCCATTAAAAAGCACCTAAGATCTGATTTTGCAGAGGACTGAGCTCTACAGAGCACTTTATCTAATGAAGCACATCCTTCATTGATTTCAGCAGCTCCCGGCAGTGCTGAGCACTCCTGCAGATCAGGCTTTAGTAAGCACCACATATATAAGGACACAGATAATGACCATTTCTAAAATATGTAGTGTGATGGCCTCCCTCAATGCTGCATACTAAATACAGGATGGAGGCAGAGGAAAACTGAATTCTAATTACAATCAACTCACACCAGCAAGAGGAAGCCCTCCTGCAATTCTCTCCCTCACTGGGCACCGTCCAGTTTTGCAGCAGCCGGGAAAGTGACATAAGAAGAGCCTCTGATTCTAGAGTGGGTTAAATCTGTTTGTGTAAGTGACTTCAGGATCTTCAAGAAGTAAAATAGGCCTTTAGAACATTAACAGTGGCATCACAGGTCGTAAAAACACAAAGGGAAAATGAATAAACTACAAAAAACCTGGAGGAACTTAAACCTGTAGCTGCCTGCTACATACACACACATCAGGCAAACAGAAACAAGGACTCCACTACACATAATGCTCCTCACTCAGCTTGGCTGTATGCTTTAAGTTCTGTTCTACTTGGCATTAGAGGATTGGGCATTGGAAATGGTCCCTTCCAACCATGACAGTTCTGTGAGTCCGTGATATATGTTGTTATCAATTTTCTTTGAATCATAGAATCAATAAGGTTGGAAAAGACCTCAGAGATCAAGTCCAACCTGTCACCCAACACCTCATGACTACTAAACCATGGCACCAAGTACCACATCCAATCCCCTCTTGAACACCTCCAGGGACTGTGACTCCACCACCTCCCTGGGCAGCACATTCCAATGGCTAACAACTCTCTCTGGGAAGAACTTTCTCCTCACCTCCAGCCTAAACCTCCCCTGGCACAGCTTGAGACTGTGTCCTCTTGTTCTGGTGCTGGTTGCCTGGGAGAAGACACCAACCCCCACTTGGCTACAGCCTCCCTTCAGGTAGTTGTAGAGAACAAGAAAGTCTCCCCTGAGCCTCCTCTTCCCAGGCTAAACAACCCCAGCTCCCTCAGCCTCTCTTCATAGGGCTTGTGCTCAAGGCCTCTCCCCAGCTTTGTTGCCCTTCTCTGGACACGTTCCAGTGTCTCAATGTCCTTCTTTAATTGAAGAGCCCAGAACTGGACACAGGACTCAAGATGTGGCCTAACCAGTGCTGAGTACAGGGGCACAATGCCTTCCCTGCTCCTCCTGGCCACACTATTTCTGATACAGACCAGGATGCCATTGGCCTTCTTGGCCACCTGGGCACACTGCTGGCTCCTGTTCAGCCAGCTTCTCGGATTTTGCACTGTTTGTTGTTGTAGTGGGATAGCAATGACTCTAGCACAAGTATATTGGGACGTGTATTAACACACTGGGCCTAAGGAAGTTATCTATACATGTTTTACTCAGCAAAATAAATGGCCCTTCCCTGTTATGTTCAATCGACATGCTGTGCCTTTCTTCAGCGTGCTGTCTTCACAGGCTGACTCTATTTCTCTACAGCTTATGAAAGCTGACACTTCAAATGAGATCTGCATTGCTCCTGTGTGGTCATTCACACAGACCCCATGTTTCTGTGCCTTACCTAAATAACTTTCTCACATTTAATTACACATGGGTGTGTGTCTCAGGCTCCCTCCATTCAGTGGGATTTTAAAAAAAGCCTTATGCTTGTTCTTATTTGTTTTGAGACTGCTGACTATGAGCATGCACACAAACCTTTACCTTGACATGCTAAAAAACATGTTCAAGATGAAATTTTATTCAAGTATTTGAATACAAAGGATTAACACTTACTCCTACACACCAACTTTGACGACAGCAGACTGTAATTACTCAAGATTTCAAAGGCTGAGCTGTTAGCTGCAAAGCAAAATGGACAGTCCTGCACAACAGTTCTCAGAGTATCTACAGATGCTACACAAAATAAATGCTTAGCTGAAAATCCAGGACTGCAGGGCCAGCTGTTGAGCCAAGGAAGCCCTATGAAATGAATGGTGTCAAAAATGGATATCATACCTGAAGATGTGTATCAGAGCAAGTGACTGCCACTTGTTTATTTCAGCTTTTTCAAACAGGCCATGGTATTCTCAGCCTTACCCTCCCCTCTCCCTTCTCAATCATACCACACCACACCACAGTTGTGGAGAACGGTCACTCAAATTACTGGAGTCCATGCAACCACAGTTAGGAAAAAATCTACTCTTGGTGCTAGTGTGGAGAAAGTGCTGAGCAATACCATCTTAGATTACAGATGCACTGAAGTGGTGTTCTTGCAGCTGCCTGGGTTTACAGAAGACCACGCAGACATAGCCGAGAGTGATTTAGTCAGAAACCTGTGTACTGCTGCCAAAAGAAAGAGATCCTAAAGCTCTCACTCCACCCAGCCTGCAAGTCCTCTCATCTGTATTTCTAGACACTTTTCTAGGTCTTGCACAAGTTGATAGCAAAGTCCTTTCATGCAGATTTGACTAACTCACCTTTATTACACCTCTTATTACTCTTATCACTGCCTTTTCTGCATCTGTGCTTTCTGAAAGGCAGGGAATCTGCATCCCTGCTGGCATCATCTCAGCCACATTCTCTCCAGCTCCTCCATGTACACTCCTGCAAATTTTTCCAATCATCTTCAGTAAGTACCTGCTTCATACAACCCTTTTATTTTTGACTTGGTGAGGCACCCAGGGACACAGGGCTTTGTCTGTCCATGCTGTCTGCCCTTTTCACCCAACACCTCTCCATGAGCACTAGCTCCAGGGCACAGCTGGAGTACCCTGAATTTGTGCCCAGAATTCAGGGCACGACCGAGTACTTCTAACACAACAAATGTCTCACCTGTAACAAAACCCCTCCACCCCAGACATACTGTACCTAACTTACATCCCCAAGACTGCTCACGCAGCATGCAGCCCTTGCAGCCAAGAAAAATCTTCTCACACTGGCCCCAGGTTTATTTCACAGTGTTGAGCCTTAAATTAATGTGCAGCATGGCCACATTCTCCCAAAGTGTGTATTTTCCTTGTTTGAACAACGAAAAGAGATTGAAAAGGGGTGTGGGAGAGAAAAAGAGTCCTTAGGGAAGCTCATGTTAAATCTTCATACCAACAAAGAGGGCTTCACTGCTCTCACACTGCTCAGTTAACAATTATAGATTAGGCAGAGAGGAGCATTATGGCAGCTCGTCAAATAAAGGTGAATTTGAGCTCCTCAGAACAAAGGTGAATTTATTTTATTCCCTGTGCATACCCTACCTGCACATTTCCAGTCATGATCCCATACTGGCATAGAGTACTGTTAATGTATATAAGTAAAGCCATGCACAGCATCACCCTGAGTCCAATGCAGAAATGCATTCAGCTGTGGGTATGGGCTGACACTGGCTATGCTTGACCTGACCTGAGCTCAAGGGTCAGCTTCATATAACAGCTGGGCAAAAGAAATTTCCTCCTTGGAAAATGAGATTTTCATAGTGGAGAGAAGCCAACTGAACTGTAATCAGGTACCGGTACCACACTGAGTAATATGAAACACAAAGACAGCGTTGTCTAAATGAGATAAGGTCAGGCATTGGAAGAGGTTGTCCAGGGTGGTGATGGGGTCACTGTCCTGGAAGCAGACAAGCAGCATGTGGATGTGGCAGTCTTGGACCTGGGTTTGTGGCCATGGTGGTGGCAGGCTGATGGTTGGATTTGATGATCTTGGAGGTCTTTTCCAATACAATACAATAAACCAGATTGGAAGAGACCTTCAAGATCATCATGTCCAACCCATCAAACAACTAGATCATGTCACCAAGCACCCCATCAAGTCTCCTCCTGAACACCTCCAATGACGGTGACCCCACCACCTCCCCAGGCAGCCCATTCCAATGGGGAATCACTCTCTCTGTATAGAACTTCCTCCTAATGTCCAGCCTAAACCTGCCCTGGCACAGCTTGAGACTGTGTCCTCTTGTTCTGGTGCTGGCTGCCTGGAAGAAGAGACCAACCTCTGCCTGGCTACAACCTCCCTTCAGGTAGTTGTAGACAGCAATAAGGTCACCCCTCAGTCTCCTCTTCTCCAGGCTAAGCAACCCCAGCTCCCTCAGCCTCTCTTCATTGGGCTTGTGTTCCAAACCCCTCACCAACCTGTCAACCAAAACAATTGTATGTGTGATTCTAAATAACTGAGTCACTCTTCAGCTCTGCCCTGCAACTTCTGGATTTCCCTCCGGTTCTCTCCCTTGCATTTCTTGTATTGCATTTGTTCTGATTTGGAATGGATCTTTTTAACTTCAAGCTTCCAAAAATAAAAATGCTGTGTCTGAGGTTAGACAAGACTTGCATATGCTGACCAAAACACACATGCTGTCTTAGGACTAAATGACATTGCTTTCTTAGCTTTCAGAAGATGTCCTCTTTTAACCTTGTTTATTTTATGTCCAAGAGCATCGCTTCTTTATTTTTGCCCAATGTCCTGCCAACTCTACCAGGAGACTTCTGCAATGAAATCTTCTTTCCCTGCAGCGAGGCCCTTAGCAGGAAGCTGGCTCTGGGCTCTTTTGCTCTCCACCTACATATGGTGTCCTCTGAATAATTCAAGTGGTACTTTTGTTGGCAGGCCACAGACCGAGGCCAAGGAGTTAGTGGGCCAATAAATCTTACATTTAAAGGGTATCCCCCCTCATTGGTAGGGTTAGAATAAAATGGATGTGGGCTTAGACAGCTCTCATCCCTGCTATTCCTGCACTAGGGCTAAACAGATGACTTCAGCCTCCAGGCGTTCACACTGGCACCATTCATTAGCAGAGCACTCAGCATTCATAAAATATGTATTATGGTTTGTAAATCAAATCAGAAGCACCTCTGTATTCCTTGTCTTGCAGAAAGATGGTACAGCACCAGGAAAGTTTAATGTATTCTAAAGGTCTCAAAATGCTCACTGAAATATCACAGCCACAGAGAGGAACAGAGCTGGGACATCACAGAAGAGGGTAGCCTCAAACTAGACCAGAAAATCTGCTCTCCAGGAGTTGAGACAAAAAAACCCCCACACAACAGAAAGCCTTGAGACAGCAGAGGTAAAACACCAAACCGATAAAACAAACCAACCAACACCCAGGAAACCATGCTATAGAAGGAAAGATGGAAATATCCATGGCATTTATTTCTTACAAGCCGGCAGAGAAACCAGAGGCATCCCTCTGCACACGTAAGCAAGCAGGACAAACCCAGGTCTTTGGCCAGACAGTACAGAAACAAGCAAAGAAAGGGAAAGAATTAGAAGTATGCCAGATATGCCAGATGGTAAATGTTCCAACCTGCAGGTTTTTCAATCAAGCCAACACTCTCCACACAATAATGGGTTACAATTGTTGAGCTTTTCAACACAAAAATCTATTTTTAAACAAGTCTCTTCTGTCTTGTGGGTCAAGAAGTCAAACTACTTAACACACTACATTTTCTGTCTTCTAAGCTCCTACTGTCTCCCATTCCTGTTGATTTTCTTTCTCCTTCTCTGGGAACCACTTAACTCTACCAGTGTTCTTGGCATGTGGCATACAATCTCACACAAAAGACTGATGAAGGCAGATTTTAAAATGAAAGAACTGTGATTAGAAAATAAGGAGAGTAAAAAAGGGAGACGGAGAGCTCAGCTAGGACCGGACGACTGCACCACTTTATGTGAGCCTGGTAATATTCTTCATTAGGAAAAGGATCACAATCTTTGTGCAATTAGAGGGGAAAAAAGAAACAACAGTTTCACTTCCCATTTGCAAAAGAAACCTCCTTCTAGCATTCAGGATATATATATATTAAAATAAACACTACAGAACAAAAGTTTAAGCAATAGAGCAATACATAACCTTTCCATTTGCTGGCTTATTCTTCCCCTAGGAAACAGATACAGTGAAGATAAATTTGATGATCAAAAAACCAGAGGGATTACATTCTTGTACCGTGCTGACTGTTGGCAAATCCCCCTCTCTGCAGTTCAGAAGCACAGCTTAGCATAACAGACAAGATTTATCATTGCCTTGTCCTTTGCACCACTTACAAAGAAGATACAAGTTGCTCCTATCTCAAGAGTCCTCATTCACATACAGAGATGAAATAAATACCAGAACTATTTCGTTGTTCTTTCACAGAGGTATAAGCCACCGTACCTAATGCAGAGAATCAAACCCACTGGATAACTGCCACACATGCATTCTGTCTTTATTTCTCCACATCTGCATCACATCCTTGCAACAAAGCCTTTATTTCAGCTTTAGACCAGTGGATGCTCCAAAGTCTATGTGGCATCATCCAGACAAAAACACAAAACCAAGACCCAAACCAACCATTGGGTATGCTCAGCAGTTTCTAGGAGGGGAAACACAATTCTTCCCTTCTGTCCTGGGTTTAGACTATAGAGCATCCAGTTAAAAGGGCACCAAAAAGTAGCATGAATAAATAAAAAGGGGAAACCCAGAGATGACTGCTTGCTTTGGTTTTATTACAGGGCACAGCCTCTGTAAAGCTACCTCATACTCCAGAGAAAATCAGAATTTCCTGTATGGTTGTGCAGTGGCTGAAAATACAAGGTCTTCTGCAAATGTTCAACTTGTGGTTGTTGGTGGTTTTTGCTGTGTTTTGGGTTTTTTTTTAAGCTACTTTGTGGCTAGATCTTTTCAAAGTGAAGTGTCATCTAATATTCAGGGCTATTCAGCGGCTGGAAAAGCAATCTCTGTAATATTTCTTGTTTATAGCCACCTAAAAGCTGCGAGTTTAACTTGGTAGGGATGCAGAGTCAGGGGATCCGGTTCCAAAACAGAACATCTCCAAGTCAAGAGCTTTCCTAATGCCTCCAGCAAACTTGCAAGGAGGTTACAAAAACTGTGAATCACATCACTTGAGCAATACTTATATTCAAGCCACGCTTTCCCGTGCAGCCGGCTGTCTCGACTGAACTTGTAACCATCTCTTCTGTAGACAGCATCCGAACTGCTGTCTCTCTGTAAAAACTTGCCTCAAGCAGAAAGCAGATAAAGCTCTGCAATGCATCTCTCAAGAGCCACAGAATATGTTGAAGAGAATTAGAACCGTAAGCAGGCATCAAGGCTGCACTTGGACGGAAACCTTTCCTGTTAAAGATTTGTTTTCTAAGCTGCTTGGCGGTGCCGGTATCCAAATCTCTCCCGTCTGATCTTATCACAACTTGTACCCTGCCAGGCACAGGATTAGAGCTGGCCAGACTGAGAGTGTAAGTCATTAACGTGGGTACCTGGAGATGGAGGTTGAAATTCTTGATCTTCCACTGACTCTCTCTCAGTGACCTGCAGCTCTAAGCTAAGCCCCGACCCACAAAGAGGGTATTCAGGAGCCTAAAACGGTTTAATTCCCATTGACTGGGTTTCCAAAGAAAATAAATGGCTGTGTGGATTTGGGCCCTTAGTCCTCCCATGCAGCAGTAAAATGGAAGTAAACCTACATCTTTCACTGTGAGGGTGGTGGAACACTGGAACAGGCTGCCCAGGGGTTGTGGAGTCTTCCTCTCTGGAGATAATCAAAACCAGCCTGGATGCCTTCCTGTGTGATCTGCTCTAGGTGATCCTGCTCTGGCTGGGGGTTGGACTAGATGATCTTTTGAGGTCCCTTCCAACCCCTAACATTCTGTGATTTGATTTCATTTGTACCTAGGAATGCTAAATGCTTAAGGAGGTAAATGGATCAGGCAGCTGCATAGGAATGAAAAGTTGGAGGAAAGGGAAGACAAGACTGCAGGAGGTTTCCCTTCTAAATTCCCCATAGCCCTGGAACATCCCCTGCCAGCTGTGGTGGAAGGGCTTTGAGAAGACACCAAACAGCAAAATTGTTCATAGGACAGCATCTTCTCAGCCTGTGCCAGTCTCCTCTTCCCTTGTACTTCCCAGGAGTCAGACCCACTGCATTTGGAGGGACGCTTTGCCAGCCCAAGGTCACAGAGATACCCAGGTGTTCCCAAGGCCACCAACACTTTCAGTCAGAAGGCATTCATGTGCTTCATTTCAATGCAATCCAGCTGGCATTAAGATCTTATGCAAGCAGTGCTCCTAGGTGGTCAGGAACAGCCTGTCCAGGGAGGTGGTGGTGGAGTCACTATCTCTGGAAGCGTTCAAAACACACGCAGACACGGCCCATTGTGACATGGTCTAATACTCATAGTGGTGGTAGGTTGATGGTTGGACTTGATTGTCTTAGAGGTCTGTTCCAACCAAAACAATTCTATGATTCTATACCTCACGGATCTGGGCCAAAGGGGGCCTACAAGAAGGCTGGGGTGGGACTTCTCAGGCTATCAGATAGTGATAGGACTAGGGGGAATAGAATGAAGCTGGAGGTGGGCAGATTCAGGCTAGATGTGAGGAGGAAGTTCTTCCCCATGAGAGTGGTGAAGCCCTGGAATGGGTTATCCAGGGAGGTGGTTGAGGCCCCGTCCCTGGAGGTGTTTAAGAGCAGGCTGGATGAGGCTCTGGCTAGCCTGATCTAGTGTAGGGTGTCCCTGCCCATGGCAGGGGGGTTGGAACTGGATGATCCTTGTGGTCCCTTCCAACCCTGACTGATACTATGATACTATGAAACTGCCAAATGCACTTTGGCATCTGGAGGATGCGAGACAGCCCCTGTGAGGAATGGTGGGAACAGGCCTTAGAATAAAGATTTTTGAGAAGGTTAATATTTTTTTCTTTGTCTCCTTTCATTTGTTTTCCAATTCTACATCCCGTCCCCCATTCTCCAGCCTTTTTTACCTCTCATACAACTAGGACACTCCTTATGAAAAGTTCAGGGCAGGAAATCCAAACCAACACTTCGAAAAAGAAGGTTTGTTATGAGGCAATAAAAATGACCTCCAAAACAAATGCCTGGAGTGAAAGAGATGGAATAAATTAAAGGCTATAATTATGGCTGGGAAAAGAGGGAAGGAGGTCGCTCAATAGGATGAAAGAAGGATTTGAAAAATAAGAAATGAAAGGAGATGTCAGCTCGAATCAGCCAGGCTGAAAACTGCTGCTGATTTTGACTGACACACCGAGGCTTTCCCGATTGCAAACTCTTTCTCTAATAGGCTGCAAATTCACCTCCACGCTTTTGCTTTGATCTTAAGGCAAATGTTTTACAATGGACAGATTTAATGATGTTCAGGTGCTTATTGGTTCCATCGGACTTGATACTGGAATCAATCTCCCCCCGTTAGAAAGCTGGGGTTAATGGCAAAGTTTATTAAACTGCATGCAGTCATTCAGAAAAGATCAATAGAGACATGATTACAGAGCAACCAGAGGATTAAACATGAGATTTATCACAAAATTAAACTGAATTAAATGTTCTCTGATAGCACTTGAAATGCTGTCGATACTCTTAACTGATAATCTATGCTTTCTGTGTTTACTTAGCAGGCAGCAGGGATGTCTGACTCAAGAAAATGACTGTAATGTAAAAATATAAGCTGCAGGGATCTGCTGAGAGCATTAAACCTCACCTAGAAAAGCATTATTTCTTCCTGGGAGAAGAGCAAATGCATTTTGCTTCCTTGCCCATTTCCTATCTAAGGTTGAGGAGGATACAGTCTTCTCACACACAATGCTGCTCCAAGCTTTCTCTGAATTATTACAGGATGCCTAGGACTCTAAAAGATACTATAAAGGGTTTCAACAACACTTGGTGGTGGTGGTTTTTTTTTTAAGCTACTGCAGCAGTCTTTCCCTCACTTAGAAATTTTTTCCCCTCCTTTCTTGCATTCTTGATGAACTCACTAAAACTTATTTCACACACTGAAAAATTTGCCAGCCTTCCCACTTCCCCTTTCCCTCTAGCTTAGCCCAGCCAGCCCCCCCCAGCTTCAGACACCAAGATCTCTCCTTAAGCAGGCTGGCACAGCAGTGTGCAAACTCCTCTGATGTTCCCTTCTGAAAAAAAAAACCCAACCACAACAGTTCCAAGCACAAAAAAAGCACCCCAGGAGAACCAGCAACAGAGTACCACCGACCTAAGAAACACGAAAGGAAGTCCAGGGAAAAAATTATATTCAGGCCAATCTTACAGAGAGAAACAGAATCTATAATCAAGCACTGTTCCTCTGGGATGAGACCCATCCCTGCAACAGAGCTGGAATTTCCCAAGCCCTGCTGTGTCCTGAGATCTGTTATCAGAATCACACACACAGATTATTGCCATCTGCACTATAATAATGTGGTTGGCCTGGTTTTGAGGACCAAAACCTCAACTCGCAGCAGGAGAGAAGGGGGAGGGAAGGGAGGAGTGGGAGCTGCGAGTACACAAAAGGACCAGATGCAAAGGACTAACCAATCCCAACCTCAGCTCCGTGAATTCAAGAACATTTTCCATGTTCCTGTGACTTTCCAAGACGGTCACAACACACAAGCTCAGCTGAAGAGCGCTTTTAAGAATGAATGCTTGTGTTCAACAAGCAAGCAGGCTGAGGGACACCAGCTTCCAGGATGCCTGCAGAGAAAGGCTGCAGCCCTGCCATTCCCTTCACCAAAACCTGGATAAAACACCTCAAAGGAGAAGCCACCATCCAATAGCAGATAAATCACCCCAAACAAAAACCACCCCCCAAAAAAAATCCCTCATTGACTCTCATGAATTGAATTTTTACTGACTTAGAGGGGCTTAGCTGCTTCCTAAACAGGCTCAGCTCTCCCTAGTGTACTTTGTAAAATTCAATCCAGTAATCCAATCCCAGATGCATTATGTGAAATCTTATTTCTCCAAGCTCCAGAAAAGACCAAGCAAAAGGAAGTCTTTAGGAACACTAATTTACCAATAAATACTGACTGAGCCAATTTTGCCTTTTTTTTTTTTTTGGGGGGGGAGGGGCAGAATAGAAGAAAAATTAAAAACAAACAAATAAAGCTGCTGAGTACTACGTCTCCTCATTAAAAGTTCACTTGTGGATAGAAAAGACACCATGGAACACATACCCTGAAATTAGCCCAGCATGTGCTGCCCCAATAAACAAATCCTCAGAAACTAGATTAGAGTCATTCCCAATAGGTTTCCACTGCAGAAATCACTACCAGTTATGTCCAGAAAAGGCAAATCTCTGTAATATCTAATAAATGGACCAAAACAGCTAAATGAATAGCAGGGCAGGAGCACAGCATGTTCTAGCAGCGACCAATGAAGCTATAGTCAATACACACAGTGGCTGTTAAATTTTACATCAATACCATCACACAATTAAGGCACTGAACGCCTGAGCAGAGTGGTAAAGCACTTGGCGTTATGGGAGCTCTGAGACCTCGTGTGTGAGCAAGGGAAGCAAAGATTCACCGTGGTACTTCAGCAGTAGGAGAGAGCCTGTGTTTATGGCTTTCTGGATATGCTTTATGGGATTCTCTGCAGATGACACAGCTGGCATTAGCAACACATGAGCGCTGACAATCGCTCGGCTCCATGGCTCTGTCACTAACCCCCAATGGCAGCTGTTTTGTCAGGAGGACAAGGACCAGGTTAGCAGCTGCACGTGACATTAAATACCCAGCTCTGACAACATCCTTCTGTCTTGATGCAGCACCCCAATTTATCTCCATTCCAGCAGGCTGCTGGCCTGGCTCGCTGGCTCTCCCTGCTGCTGCCTGGCTGCAGCCTCATGAGCCAGGCTGCCTGGGGACATGCTATCCTTAAAAAAAAAACAAACAGGATTCGTGACCTCTTGATGCTTATATACCAAAGAAAAAAACAGAAGCAAAGCCCACATGGATGCAGTTGCATGTCTCGTTGTACTACCTAAAAGGTAGGTTAAAGCCAAGCAGGTAACAGGCAAACACTGCCCAACTTAAAAATGTGATTTACCAGGCAGTTGTTTACCTGCATCTGCTGTTCTCTCAGAAACAAAGGCCATTACCACAGCCCTTCCTTATGGGAACAAGCAGCCCCTTGGTGCTGATACCAAAGTGTATCAGTGACTGAGAGGCACCTTGTGTCTGCGTGAGAAGCCAAAGCAGTTCATATTTCTGCCCTGGGCAGAATCAGCCTGCTATAGACAGCACTACATTATGGCTGGGCAAGGTGCACAAAGGCCAGTTATCTCCAGTGGGAGGTTCATCCCTGCTAAATGTGCTCATCCTGTTCTGTCTCATAGTTAAGAGATGCTGAACTTACTCTTTTTTTCATTAGGCAGGAGATCCAAGGCCAGACCCAGATGGGAACTCAGGACATGGAGACGAAGGGGTTTCTGAGGCACCAAAAGGGAAAAAAAAACCCTCTTCCTTCAAAAAGCTCTTACTGTGTGCTCTGTGTTTTATTAATTTAATGGTCAGGATAATAAATTTGTCAGTAATGACAGAGAAATTCCCTAGAAACTGGAGTGCTCAAGTGTCATTGAAACTACATCTATTTAGCAAATAGATGAATGCCTTTCACTGCAGACTGTCGTGTGATTAAGCATCTGTCACTGTCTGGCAGAACGGCTGCTCCTACTTCAGCAGCACAGGTAGCTTCCAAGGCTCTTCTCTTTTTTTGTGTACAGATATAAAGATGATCTTGATGTGGAAGGAGATCAGCAACTGAAAGCCCAATTCGTGAGCTGGCACAGGAGGAGGAGTGGAGTCATTCCTACAATTCTTCTGCTCCTGTTGACTGGTTCAAGCTTAAGGTTTTATAATCAATGTTTTATAAACAGAAGAAAAATTAATCTATTTTTTCCTCCCCTGGTTTACCAGAGTTGAGACTGGGTTGAGTAGACTCATAACTGCATCAGAGGATGTAAGCTTTTGTTAGAAGGATTTCTCTTTGATTTGGGGAGATGTTTAAGTTTTTATAAGGATTGATTTGCTTATCATCCCAAATCTTCAAGAAATAAGCCAGTCAGCTGTTCTGCTCCTGTTACTTTCAGCCTTCCAACTGAGCAGTGCTTTCCACATGTGTGCCCTGCTCAGCAGGCACTGCACCAGGGAGAACTTTTCCAGGGAGTTTCTGTGGGCTCTGTTTCCTAAGGCATACTAAGAGATTAAGAACAGAGAATACACTGCTTCGCACCCAATTTTCTGCTCTCCTACTTTCCTAGTTTCATGTTCGTGGAAAGCCCCAGTGACAATACGGCTGAATGACAGAGAGCAGAGAGCAGTTGCCCTAGGGTAGAATATGCTGAAGATAAAATGTGCCCTACTGTAGAGAAAAATGAAAACAAAAATGAAAATGGCCATAGAATCATAGAATCAATAAGGTTGGAAGAAACCTCAGAGATCATCAAGTCCAACCTGTCACCCAAGACCTCATGACTACTAAACCATGGCACCAAGTGCCACATCCAATCCCCTCTTGAACACCTCCAGGGATGGGGACTCCACCACCTCCCTGGGCAACAGATTCCAATGGCTAACCATGAAGTGTCTTTCAAAAAAAGAAAGTGAAACAAGAAGGAATCAGTGGAAGATTCTGCTTATACAAAATATGGCTGCACCTCACACAAATTACTTGAAAACCTGTCCCCACAATGAAAGATAAAAGAAAGGGGAAGGGGGAAAAGGAAATCCTCAGGAAAGGAAATGCTTGAAACATTCAACCTGCAGACACGCAGGTGTGGTTGTTCTAATTTATAACAGTTGAGAATCTGCTCAAACTAAAGGAAATATTCCTGCACAGAAGAAAATGGAGTATGAGATGCTCAACCTAATGCCAAGCAAGTGTCAACAGAATATTAGCTGCTGATGCCAACAGTTACAGGGACTACTAAATATCTGGTGGCAGGGCACAAATGGATGACCTAAGGGACAGTGAGCAATAATTTCTTCCTAACTGAATGATTGCAAGAAGTCCATACACTGCTTACTATTTATTAGAAAAAGCTTAAGTTGTGTGAGACAAGATGATTGGAAATTCTTCCTCTGTGGACCCTAAATTTTTAGGTCAATGTATTTCAAAGTCTGATCTGCTGAATAAAATCACAATGTTTCAGAGCAAGGCAGAAGAGTGGTGGAGGAAGACTTAGGGGAGGCCCTGCTCAGCACATTCCCAGCTGAGGATGAGCACACAGTATCATTTGGGAGGCAAGTTTATGTGCCCTTAGTAGTAGATTAATGAATGTAATTACCTAGCATTGTGGTTGTGAATGCTGCAAAACTGTAATTTATAGCATGCTGTAAAGTTCTAATGTGTTTTTATGTCCATAAGATGCTTAACCATAATCTAATGCATTTGTACATGAACACCCTCCTAAATGGTTCTCAGTTCAGCAGCCAGCACAAGTCCCTCTTGCCTGTGTGCTCCTGCTCTATCTCTTGATAAGCCAACCTTTCATGTTGGGCATCTAAGAAGAAGTATCTGTTAATGATATGAATAATTTTAAGTCCAGTGGCAGGAACTTCTTTCCTTGCTTGACCAAGTATGTTCCTGGCTGGCCAAAGCTGCAGTCCTGATAAAAACCCCAAAGCATCAGTCAGTCTCTTACAGGGAAGAAATGAAGCAGTAGAGATGTCCTTGGTGAATGACAGAATGAAATTTAGACCCTCAGCCAGGTGAAGAACCAGAACTCACTCTCACATCTTGGGCTCTCAGGTCCCTTTTGTCTCTTAGCCTAGGAATGAGCTGTTCATCTCTACAGCCAGGACACCAAGAGACACTACAATCAATGCGTAGCACGATACCATTCCCAGGTATTGACAATGAACCACCTCAAATGAAATACTTCACCTTCTTAGTTTTCAGCTGCTATGCTCTTGTTTGCTGCTGGCCAAATGCTATGGTCACTTGATACCTTCTCTGCTGGAGAGGAGAGATGCGGTTGGGACTCCTGAAGTACATGCTTATTGTTGCCACTAACTCATTTAGGCAAACCATTTAACTTCTTTATGCCCTTGCTTAACCATCTGTAAAATGGGACTAATAATAAACCTCAGAGGGATTTAGTAAGGCTTAATTAAATGGTTTGTAAAGTGCTTTGAGATCCTCAGGAGAAATGTGCTGTTCAAGTGCAAATTATTATTATTGTTACAGTGCTTTCTACTTCCAACACAGTTAAATATTAATGATCCAGTCCTCCTAATGCCCAGTGATACAACTTTTCCTCAACAGTAATTTTCTCAGTGAAAAAGACACAGGAACTAGTGGCAGGACATCAAGAATTTCTTTCTTGCTCATTTGTAAGTTGTCTGAAACAGCAAATAAGAGTAAATACTTCGGTATATATTAAACTAAGGAAGTGGGTGCCAAATGCATGGTGTTCTACACACAGCCAGTTCAGAGCCAGAACAGAATGCCAGTTACAATCACCAAATCACACAGTGCTCCTATGAGACAGAACCACAAACCCATTCAAGAAGCCAGTGTCATAGCTAATATATGAGAAAGGTTTTTCCTAGTTAAGAATAGAATAGAATAGACCAGACCAGACCAGACCAGACCAGAAAAGACCTTTGAGATCATCAAGTCCAACCTATCACCCAACACCATCTAATCAACTAAACCATGGCACCAAGCACCCCACCCAGTCTCTTCCTAAACACCTCCAGGGATGGTGACTCCACCACCTCCATGGGCAGCACATTCCAATGGCCAATCTCTATTTCTGTGAAGAACTTCCTCCTAACCTCCAGCCTAAACCTCCCTGGCACAGCTTGAGACTGTGTCCTCCTTGTTCTGGTGCTGGCTGCCCAGGAGAAGAGACCAATCCCCACCTGGCTACAACCTCCCATCAGGTAGATGTAGGGAGCAAGAAGGTCTCCCCTGAGCCTCCTCTTCTGCAGGCTAAGCAACCCCAGCTCCCTCAGCCTCTCTTCACAGGGCTGTGCTCCAAACCCCTCCCCAGCTTTGTTGCCCTTCTCTGGACACCTGCCAGCATCTCAACATCTTTCCTAAACTGAGGGGCCCAGAACTGGACACAGGTGGCCTAAGCAGTGCTGAACACAGGGCACAATGACCTCCCTGCTCCAGCTGGCCACACTGTTCCTGATACAGGCCAGGACGCCCTTGGCCTTCTTGGCCACCTGGGCACACTGCTGGCTCATGTTCAGCCTACTATCAACCAGTACCCCCAGGTCCCTTTCTGCCTGGCTGCTCTCCAGCCACCTTGCATGTAATATACCACCTTGCAGAGATCATGGCACAAGTGACATGGTTAATGGACCAGTAAATGCTTCATCTTGGCAGAAGGAACACCAATGTTAGCAAGACTGCTGTGGCTTTAGGGGACCAAAGGGAATTACACCTTGGATTTTAAATATGATACAGCTACTGTGATCTTGCAAAAGCGATCTGTAAATTGTCTGAAGACAGAAAACAAACAGCCTCTTTGGTCAGCCTCTTTCAGGCCAACCTAAAAGGAAGGAAACTGAAAAAGCTGGGGCTATGACTTCAGGTCATAGGAGCTGTCTGAATGTGACCTAGTTTGCAATGGATTGCTGCTTGCTTACCCTTTCAACCTACTGAGTTGTACGTCATGAACGGCAGCTGCAGGTACAACAAGTTATTTCCCAAACAATGAACTCTTAACTCTTGAACATGTTAGAATCTGTCAATCCAAAAAAAAATTGCTAGGCAAGTATTTTACTAACATTCCTCAGTTACAATATATGCATTATATACATACTATAGAGTCACAGAATTGTTTTGGTTGGAAAAGACCTCTATGATCGAGTCCAGCCATCAACGTAACACCATTACACTGTGTCCTGAAGTGAAAACAGATTATAAACCAAACCCAACATCAAAAAATAAAAGCAATGCCAAAGCTGAAGTTGTTAAGGTTACTCATGCAACCTCAGCTGGTCTTTGCTTTGGAACTGCAGCATGCTGCAACTTTTAATTACATGGTGAACTATGATTTTTCTGTCTGATCTTCAATAACAACACATGGTATATACCCAGGATATACAAACTACTGATAGGGAAGTATAAACATGTTTTTCCCATCCTTGTGCACTACAAAGTCAGCAAAAACTGATTAAAAAGCACTTCTAAGTTACTACTTCTATTATAGGACCCAAATATGATAAAGGCAGTGGAGGAAAAAACAGAAGCAGAAGGAAAAACAACCACCGCCACCAAAACCCAAAAGCAAAACCCAAACAGCACACACACAGCCTGAAAAACCATCACCATCATTGTCCCCATGTAAACAATCCCTTTTGCACTGAAGCACAAGATCTCAGAATACAACAGGTAGAAGTGCAGTAAACAGAAACGTGTGAAGTTTGCATGCTCAGAATTATGAAGTCTTTATCTGATACCCATTCATCTGCTCCATGGACTAGAAGATGGCACACCTGAGAAAGAAAGCCTCAATAATAATGATGCATTTTTTGTCATTCTCCAGACTTTGATTCACCCCACTGAACTGAGATTGATGCTCATGTCCTACTTCTTCTGTCATCAAGGGAGACAGGACCAGTTCTGAAGGGACATTTCGAGGTGAGGGAGCTGGCTGAGGCTGTGGAGGTGTTCACCTCCCCTCCATCAATCATAGAAGGAGCTTACATTAATCAGCTTCCCAAAACTTCAGCACCTTGCTTTGGTGGGATATGAATCATAAAGCCCTCTACCTAAGGGTACCAAGCTGTTTTCCAATTAGTTAACTTTCATACAGCTTGTGAAGTTGGCAACAACTTCAATTCTGTGCTAAACAAAGTACAGAGATAAAGCAACTTTCCCAGGCCCTGTAAAAAGGTAGGGAGAGCACCAGAACTGAAACCTTGCAAACTGTTCTCCCCACTCCACCACAGAACAAAACCCAATCAGGCTCTTTATTACCTATTAATGCAGCAATGCTGCACATGGTTCCCCCAGTCTGTCTGGAATTTCAGGCTTAGATACACAAAAATCCATTGTTCAGAGCCTAAGTATTCCTCAGCATAGGATCAGTTAACCATCAATACTTACACAGTGCTAAGCTTCCAGAAAAACATCCCTGAGGAACTATTTTCCCAGCTTCAAGCAAACAATCTCAAGGTGACCTGTGTAAATCTTTGATGCTTTCTAACCCAGCCAGGAGAGCTGTTGTTGCAGCATGAGATCCATTAGAAGATGCCCACTGGCTTCAAAACAGATTGGGAGAGCAGGTACTGAACAAGAACCTGCACCCTTATGGATAACCCTCTAAAATACCAGCCTGACAACACAAACCAGGAGACTCCACACCCTCTAATCACACAAGTACAGTCCTATACAAGCAAATAAAAAGGACTGGGGTTTATTATGGGGCGACAGAAGTTGCTATCACAAATGAATGCTGCTCAAAACCTGAATCACTGAACGGTTTGGGTTGGAAGGGCCTTTAAAGAGCACCTCGTTTCAACCCCCTGCCATGGGCAGGGGCATCTGCCACTAGACCAAGCCATTCAAGGCTTCATTCAACCTGGTCTTGAACACCTCCAAGGAGGGGGCAGTGGAAAGTCCCCCACTGCTACTTAGAACCTTTCTCAGCTAGAGCACATTTCACACAGACAGTCCTGCGTACCGCAGCGTAGAAAAAGATGATGTGTGACAATTTTATGTTAGCAATAATTTGAAGCCCATCACTGTCAACATAAGAATTTCAATATATTTCAATACTAAATTTATTTAGCCTTCTAGTGTCCTTAAATAAGGGAGACATTTTATTGCTTGGGTGGGCATTTTTATAGCAGCTGAAACTTGGCTTCATTTTCCAAGTGAAATTTCTGCACCTGAAAAGCTTAATTAGCGCTCGTGCTCACACCAGGAATGCAGGTGCAAAAATACTGACAAGAGCTACATACACAAGGATTGTCTAGGTAGAAAGATTAATATCCTTTTAAGAACTTGTATGTACTATGTCTTTGTCACTAAAATAAATAGCCAAGAGCCTCCTATTTTCCAACTGCTCCACAATTAACACCTGCATCTGCGAGCGAACACTCCAGTCACCGAAACTGCAGCTTTGGCTAAACAAGGATTAAAGTATGACTTTACCACATAGACTGGCTGCCAGTTATTATATTAATATACTCTATCTTTCCCTACTTTGGTTTTAAACTGTGAAGGAGAGACAAGTGCTCTGGCAGCCTTGAGCTCCAGTCCTTTTTGCCTTTGCTGGCTGATTGTTTTCAGAATAGAAATGGTGGCCTCAGTCGGTACCTGCAAACAGCCTGCCTGCAGGTAATGATGATATACCTGTGTGCCTCTACCAGGCCACCTGCTCACAGCCTCTCAGGAAGCTTTACAGACAGATAAAAAGCTTCCAATATTTCTTGCACAGAAACTGCAAGCCATCCATCAAGTTGTTTACATCACACTGAGATATATGCACCTTTATCATTACAAGAGCTGTCTATAGAGATGGGATGAACACACAGATATCATAAATCTCTCCTTTTAAGAGGCCTTCCTAGCTTGCATTATTTTTGTCAACAGGAAACCCACC
This sequence comes from Picus viridis, assembly GCA_033816785.1. Classification (NCBI taxonomy): domain Eukaryota; kingdom Metazoa; phylum Chordata; class Aves; order Piciformes; family Picidae; genus Picus; species Picus viridis. The sequence continues at coordinate 8,769,514 of CM066598.1, read as the reverse complement.
CACCAGCATCCCAAGAGCTGCCATTAAGGGGGATGGTGCAACAGGAGAAGGGTAGAAAAGCAGGAGGTTTTTAAAACAAAAGACTCGGCAGGGGCTATGGTGGTGTTTTGCTTGGCTGCAAAGTTGTCATTCCACAAGCACTGGAGGCCAGGCAGCTTCTGCCAAGACTGTGAACTACCTACAAAACTCCCTGCTTGGCCCTCATTTTTTTTTTTTTCTTAAGACAGGCAGAGCCTTGCAAACTCACAGCATTTTACTCAGCATTTTCTGCTGAGTCCCTGCCATGGGCAGGGACACCTTACAGTACATCAGGTTACTCAGACCCACATCCAGCCTGGCCTTAAAAACCTCCAGGGATGAGGCTTCTACTTTCTGACACACAATCAAACATGAAAATGTGATCAGGTTCTGATGCCATGTATCATGCAGAGTACCCAAGCAGCACTTGTCCTCACCCACTGGAGACTTTACACCTCCAGCCAGCTGCAGTCATCTGTCATTGGTGCTGCTGCAGAGACACCCACTTGCCCTTTCAGCACAGAACACCCCCCACACTACTAAGACCAGGTCCACTGAGAGGGAAGAATATCCATCTCTAATAAGGAGGAAGGAATTACCACAGTTCTCACACTGTAGTAATCTCTTTTAAATCAAACTAGCTGCATTGGACAATGTCTCATGGTTATAACCAGTTATCCTTTTGAGTCACAGACTACTGGATGCACTGATTCAGCAGCTCTTCTTTTAAGCACCCCAAAATAAATCAAGTAGGAAGTGGCAGTGAGGAACCTAGAAGAAGATCATCAGCAGTGCCTCAAAAACTTTGTCCAAAAGGGAGAGGGCAGGTGTGGGGGGAGGGAAAGAAAGATCATGTCTGCATCAAGCTGGAATTGACACCTCAAACCTGAAAGGAATCTATGCTGTGGTCATGCTCAAGGGAAGAGAAAAGAGAAGCCTCACAGAAGTGAGCCAGGGGACTTGGACAAGTATCTGAAGTGGACCTACTATGTATTTGCTCTGAAAAATCACTTTCCTGTTTATCTGCTAAAATAATCAGGAAACCCAGAATTTGCTGTTGTAAACTTCTTTTATTTTCTTGAGACTTAAATTCTCTCACTGACTAATAATTTCCCTTTAATTACAGCATTTAGACAAAAGAAACCACTGGAGAAGAAGAGGACATGCAAAAAATAACAACAGATTTTACATAAAGTAAGTCTTGACCTTAACATGAGCTACAGAGAGAATTAAACAAAAGCAGATTAGAATTGGTATGGGAAATGGCAAAATGCATTACTAGAGAGACACATAAAATTACTAAGACAACCAGAATACAATCTGCTGTCTTCCTGTGGTGTCCTTTTGCTGAGACCCATCCTGAGCTATGACCGTGGGAGCTGGGATCAGGCTCATTTTCACAGACAGGATTCTGTAACACACAGATGCAGATCCCAAAGCTCCATGCCCCACCATAGCAGAGCTAAGCTGGTTTTGCTACTAGATGGGAAAAGGTGCAACTGACTTAGAAGCCTGAAATCCAGTAAAAGGCTGCTTAGCTCACTGAAAAAGGCACAGGATTGTTTTCTTAATTTTCCCTTTTTAAATAGGGAGGTGGTGGAGTCACCATCCCTGGAGGTGTTCAAGAGGGGACTGGACGTGGCACTTGGTGCCATGGTCTAGTCATGAGGTCTGTGGTGACAGGTTGGACTCCATGATCTTCGAGGTCTCGTCCAACCTTGGTGATACTGTAAAATCACAGAATCAGTCAGGGTTGGAAGGGACCACAAGGATCAGCTAGTTCCAACCCCCTGCCATGGGCAGGGACACCCCACACTAGATCGGGCTGGACAGAGCCTCATCCAGCCTGGTCTTCAACACCTCCAGGGACGGGGCCTCAACCACCTCCCTGGACAACCCATTCCAGGGCTTCACCACTCTCATGGGGCTGAACTTCCTCCTCATGTCCAGCCTGAATGTCCCCACCTCCAGCTGCATTCCATTCCCCCTAGTCCTATCACTACCTGATAGTCTGAGAAGTCCCTCCCCATGCAACTACCTATAAAGCTACAGCATGCATTTGCTATTTCAGGATGAATGCCAGGTTACAGCCATGAAGAGACAAGAAAGAAAATACATCAGGTAGAAGTAATAGATTTTATGAGACCCATTGATGTCAGAGGTAGGAGAGAGAAGCTTCTGGACACACATGCCCTCTGTGAGGACTGTGTGGCCTAAAGCCTGCCTGCTTTTCCCACATGCCACATATAAGGGGCTAAGGATCAGTAAAACATGATAGGAAGAGGCCCTTGAATCTTGGAAGAACAGTGAAAGACTTTCCCCTCTGCTTCCATTATTTTTCTTGTCAAAAGCAAGCAGTCTCCTGAGTGGCAGAAAGAATAAATCTCCTTAGTACACAACACTAACATTCAAAGCATCTTTGGTACTTCCCCAAGTCTTTTACTGGAGCATTGATAAGCAGAATGATAAAGACCAAACAACACAAATGTCGATGAAAGGCAGCTCAATGAAGAGGATAAGGCTTTGTGTACTAAACACGTTTCCTTTTCTTCTCTTTATCATGGGCTCTCCTCTGTTGCTGCAGTTAGTTCCTGCATGCCTCTCTGCTTGTGCATGGGGGAAAAAGTAACAGTTTCCATCGGTGGCAAATTAGAAGACCATAGAATTTTCAGGGTTGGAAGGGACCTCAAGGATCACCTAGTACCAATCCCCTGCCATGGGCATGGACACCTCACACTACAGCAGGTTGCTCACAGCCACATCCAGCCTGGCTGCAAAAACCTCCAGGCATGAGGCTTCCACCACCTCCCTGGGCAACCTGTGCCAGTGTCTCACCACCCTCATGAGGAAGAACTTCTTCCTAACATCCAATCTGAAGCTACCCCTTTCTAGGTTTTTTTTCCATTCCCCCCAGTCCTATCACTCCCTGACACCCTCAAAAGTCCCTCCCCAGCTTTCCTGTAGCCCCCTTCAGATACTGGAAGGCCACAATTAAGTCTCCTCGGAGCCTTTTCTTCTCCAGACTGCACAGCCCCAACTCCCTCAGTCTGTCCTCATAACAGAGCAGCTCCATCCCTCTGCTCATCCTCATGGCCCTTCTCTGGACACCTTCCAGCACCTCCAGATCCTTCCTGTAATAGGGGCTCCAGAACAGGAGGCAGTACTCCAGGTGGGGTCTCCGTCCATTGCCTTTTTACAGTCTGTATGGAAACCAGATGGAAGAGCTACTGAAGGAATAGACATCCCAGTTTGGGGGAAACAAGTTTAGATCAGCTAGAACAAAGCACTCACCTCTGACAACCATTTGAGAAACCAGAAGCTTGAACTTAGGTTTGGGTTTGCAGGAAAACATAGGCAAGATTCAGCCTCACCACGCACTGTTCAGGCCAGTTTATCACCCTCTGCTAGCAGCCATGTTTTTGATGAAGTCTCTATGTTTAAAAGCTCTGTGCTGTCACACAAAGTTATAAATTGCCCCTCTTTCATCTACAGGGCTATGATATTTTTGTAGCATTGACATTTTCCTTCCAAGCACATCAGTCCTTCCTTCAATTCAAATGGTAGTTGCTCTTTTTGTCTGCCCTTTAAGCATTAAAAAAAAAAAAAAAGTAGAAATAATCGAACTAGATCATTATTTTCTCTTAAGGAGGAAAAAGGAACAAAGAAAACCCCACAGTCTTCCCTGGATTTATGTGTTTTCCATGCTGCAACCAATCAGATAAGCTCCTTGGTTCCCTCCAGTGAGGGATTATTGAGTTTTTATTTACATTTCTCCTTGTTTAGCCTCCCAAGCACCAATACACTTGTACCAGTGTCTCAGCTTCATCTCCCATTAAGGAAATAAAAAGCCTGCAAATGTGATCAGCCTTGGAGATTTTCCAGGACAAGAGCACTGTTAAGCCTTCCACTCTGCTCTAAAAACATTTGGTCTGACTTTGCAGGCTCTCCTCCCAGCTCTGCTCCCCCATATGGGTTCAATACAGGCTCAAAATCACTCACTGCATCTCACAGTCACTTGCTGACATCTGATAGAAAGAAAATAAAGCAAGCCAGCACTGAGGAATGAAGGCCAAAGATAAATTAAAGACTGATAAAGAGTGTAACCTCCGTCTTTCAAGACAGCCCCAAGTTTTGTACGATGTGTCCCTCCTGAGATGCACAAAGCCTTTCTTTCCCCTCCCAAGGCAGGGAGAGAGACTTACACACGCTTTTAGACTAATGGTCAGCTTTGCCACACTGCAGCTTCCTTCACATGGAAAGATTCCAGTTCTCATATTTGAAGTGAATCAGTAAACTTGTCTGGTTTCCTTGGAACAGAACTGTTCTCAAAACCACTGCATCCCAACAAGCTCACAGTGACAAGTCTGGAGATATTTGTGGTGTTAGCAGAATTCTGATCTATCTTCCAGATAAGGGCCAGTCCCCTTGCCACCAATTTAGCTTTGCAGGAGGTTGGAGAGTAATCGCTTGAAGCAGCTTCTGGCATCAAATAAACCTTGCCTACACCCAGGAACAGTCTGAACTGCCATCAAGCAATCTGCACTGATCCTCAACAAGAACATGCTGAGATTTCCCCTATCTGAAGAGCACATTCCAGTGATATAAAGTCTGACTAACTCAACTGGTAACGCTGATTTGCCTTCAGGGGGTTTATGCCTGGTACATGTCATATCACCTGGGGCAGAGTTCCTAGATTCACAGAATGGTTTGGGTTGGAAGGGACCTTGAAGATCATCCAGGTACAACTCCCCTGCCCTGGGCAGGACACCTGCCACAAGAGCAGATTGCTCAAGGCCTCATCCAACCTGGCCTTGAACACCTCCAGGGAGGGGGCATCCATGACTTCCCTGGGCAACCTTTTCCAGTGTCTCACCACCCTCATTGTGAAGAGTTTCTTCCTAATACCCAGTCTAAATGTGCTCTCCTCAAGATTCAGTCTTAAATCTTGTGATTTTTTTTTCTCCCCAGGTTAGACAAGGCAGAGCAACGTGTAGGGAGCAGAACTTTTCATAGGTTGGAAACTATTTGCTTTCCCTGCACAGAAGAAACATAAAATGACTACATACTGTAACTTCCTGGAATTAAAGGTCATCCCAAATCTCACTGCTCTATACTGCAGGTGGAAAACACCAGAGGCTGAGGGAGCTGGGATTGTTTAGCCTGGAGAAGAGAAGGCTCAAGGGAGACCTCATTGGTCTCTTCTCCCAGGCAACCAGCACCAGAACATGAGGACACAGTCTCAAGCTGCACCAAGGGAAGTTTAGGCTCAAGATGAGGAGAAAGTTTTTCACTGAGAGAGTGATTCACCATTGGAATGTGCTGCCCAGGGAGGTGGTGGAGTCACCATCCCTGGAGGTGTTCAGGAGGGGATTGGATGTGGCACTTGGTGCTATGGTCTAGTCATAAGGTCTGTGGTGACAGGTTGGACTTAATGATCTTTGAGGTCTCTTCCAACCTTGGTGATACTGTGATGCATGAAATGAAGCCTAACTATAGAGCATGTCCTGTGAAAGTAAGACACCCACTGCCTGCACACATCTTCGGCAAAGCTGTGTGTCACTTTGTGCTGCCACAAAAATGTGTGCTGCTCTGACTCCTTAGAGCTGAAACCAAATTGCCACTAACAGCTTGCTTTCACCCAGGGCAGACCTGTTCTCTTCCTGCTCCCTCTAGTCTTTCAGGTTTTTTTATCCAGCTGTGTTCTGTGTATCGCAATATTGTGTCACATTTTTCATCACAGTATCACTGAGGTCAGCTCTCCACTGACAAGTTCCTGAAACAAAGTAAAGCAACTATTTTAACAGAGTTTTACCTGTCACCTGGGCAGTTTTAAAATAGGATAACACTGCAAAGCTTCATCCCTGGGATTCATCACTACAAGACAACAGAGCCTCCTGATGCAGCAGGCTGTCATGACCCTCTAAGACAAATAGAACCTTTTTGGGACGTTAATACCTGCTAATTTAATTGCAGACACCTTACAAAGATAGGCAGAAAACATCCCCTCATGCTAACAGCCACTGCTATTACAAGCCACTTGATTTCTCCAAATTCACTATGCTTCCAAGTGGCTACTAACATCTGTGAGCAGCAAAGAGTAAGAAGATAGCACACTGTCAGCAAAAAAAAATATCTAGTTTCTCTCCCATACAGGGGATTGCACTATACATTTCAAAGCATTAGCTTACCATATAAGACAGCAAATCAGCTATAAACAAAGTTGTTTATATAACCCAGGCTGGACTGAAAAGAGAGCTCTCAGTTCCAAATCTTTCAATCATATGCACACAAGATCAAAGCAAGGCTTTCTCTGGCCTCGGGGCAGGTAAAAACATGCTGCTCTCTTTCCTTGCTCTTACACAAGCTGCACATTGACAGTAGGAAAACAAAACAAAACAACAATCAACAACGAAGCCCCTTTGATTTTTGCACACCTCCTGAATTCAGTCACCTTAGCTGCTGCCCACAGCAGCTGTACAGCCAGGGTGGCCACACGGGTCAGCGTTTGAGAAGCTGATGCAGAGAATGTAACATCAGCCCTTTGCCCAGAGAGCAGCACAGTACAGTGTCTGAAGCCAGGGAACCAGTGACCATCCACAGCAATTCCACATTGTGTCTGCTTCGCTTTCTGTGTTTGCCTTAATACCTCTCTAGGATGAAAACAATCTTGTTCCAAGCACAATTATATGTTTAAGATCAGGGCAGAGAAAAAATAAACCCCATTCCTCTTGATGCTGAAGAACTCAGTATACAGCAGTAATTAATGTCGATGCCCCTCAGTTTAGGAAAGATGTTGAGCTGCTGGAACGTGTCCGGAGAAGGGCAACAAAGCTGGGGAGGGGTCTGGAGCACAACCGTGTGAGGAGAGGCTGAGGGAGCTGGGGTTGCTTAGCCTGCAGAAGAGGAGGCTCAGGGGAGACCTTGCTCTCTCCAACTCCCTGAAGGGAGGTTGTAGCCAGGTGGGGGTTGGTCTCTTCTCCCAGGCAACCAGCACCAGAACAAGAGGACACAGTCTCAGGCTGCACCAGGAGAGGTTTAGGCTGGATGTTAGGAAGAAGTTCTTCATAGAAAGAGAGACTGGCCATTGGAATGTGCTGCCCAGGGAGGTGGTGGAGTCCCCATCACTGGAGGTGTTTAGGAAGCGACTGGATAGGGTGCTTGGTGCCATGGTTTAGTTGATTAGTTGATAGTGTTGGATGATAGGTTGGATTCGATGATCTCAAAGGTCTCTTCCAATCTGGTTAATTCTATTCTATTCTAATGACTTCAAGTTAAGATTCCAGTTGAATCATCATCTTGGGATGGATTAACTCTGGCTATGTGGATCATCCAGGAAAAGCAAGAAGAGAGGAAGACAAAGCATCTGAGCTGATCAGTTGTACAATAATCACCTCTTCTTGAAAATCTGAGACTGTAAGTCCCAATTAATAGATCCAAACACCTTGGATGACTGGGCTGAATCTACCTGAAAATCATTCAGATAGTGCCAGTAATATCATGTAGGAAGGGCTGAGACACGTGGATGCAGTGCTTATGACCTCCAACAAGTAAAGGAGAGACACCATGAAGAGGACAGGAGGGAATGAGTGCAGGTAGATGTATATGAGGTCAGTCTGTGCTCAGCTGCATCAGCATGCACAGCAAAGGGAATGGAGTTTTAGGTGCAATATGAATGATGAGAGGTGTTGGGCTCGTCTCCAGCGGCCACAAGGGCCCAGAAATTCAAAGGTGTGAGCATGACCTTGTCTTCCACAGCTATTAAGCAGACAAATGCAGCTAAGAGTTTATTGTAACAGAGACAACAGCCTCCACATTAGTCCCCTGGCAGCAGCAGCTGAACTCTTGCTGAATAACCTTTTGTTGAAGATCTAGGAGAACCTGTGAGTACGTTCCATTTTGCAGTGCTCTGTGTAGGGCTTTTGTTTCAAGTGGCACTTCTTGCCTTTCTCTTTGCTTGGGAAGAGTCTTTAAACAGAAGCCTGACTGGATTGAAATGTTTTAAGTGGGACAGGTGACAGTTTTCTAGGGGGCCACTGGGAGAAGTCAGGTGAGACAGGCTGGAACTGCTGCAGTTACACCACTCACTAGAGCGAGCCCACACTCTAAAAGACAAGAGGAGATCAAAACATGATCTAAGGCTACAAAAGCAAAGAGAGAAAATCTGCTTCCACTCTTACACTACCGCTGGCTGACAACCACAGTGCTGCACAGCACATGCTCTGACCAGCCCCATCAAGACCCTGGGGCACAGGGACATGTCCTACCTACACCAGCTTGTTTAAAGCACTGATTTTTCACTGCTCCTCCAGTTATGGAATCACAGGGCCACTGCAGGAGCCAGAGGTGAGACTGTCACAGAGCAGAAAGCAAAAATAAGATGCAAAGATAGGAAAGGAAAAGTAAAACACCTCTGAAGAGAGATGGCAAGCAGAGACCCAGCTTCACCAAGCGAGTGCTGCATGTGAAGGGCTTCCTCCTGTCATCCAACACATCAAGACACCTTTCAGCAACAAGACAACAGTGACAGGCTATTGCCACTTCTAGGAGGCACTGAGGATGGCTGGTCTGCAGATATCTTTTCCTTTACTCTCTCAAGATTTAACTCCTCTCACCAATCTTTTATGTCCTCAAAACAGGATGACAGGCAGAACAACCCTATTGTCCTGCCCATCAGCCATGTCCACCTTCCAGCATATATCTGGCTGTCCAGTTTCTAATCTCTCCACTAAAACAAAAGCAGTATCCCAATTGCTGGAGTGTATCAGCAGAGTTTAACCTGAAAACAGACTAACTTCCCTGCTGTAATCTCCCTGCAGTAGTTTGAACCCGACCCCTCTTAGCTGGGACAAGTCAGCACACAGACTTCCATTCAGCAATGGTCAGAAGGGAATCCAGCATTAGTTACTGAAAGGATTTTCATGTCAGTTCAAAAGAAAGCTTAATCCTGGCATAGTTCTCTGCTTTCCTCCATCCCTCAGCACAACATACTGATTTGGTAATGCACATGAATTCAGAGCATATCTGTTGTAAAACAGATGAACTGCACAGTCTCTCTCTTCCCTCTCCCTTCTGCTTCCATGCAGAAAATTAAAGATCGAGGGTTTCACAGTCTATACTAAAACCACTGGCTCAGATGATGAGTGAAACACTTCTCTTGGAGGATTAACATGGGATAGGTGGCAACAGAATGCAATTACATTTTGATTTCAATGACATTAAGCACAAAGTATCCTAAGTTTAGGGAACCTGGCAGTATCAAAACTCATTTCATAAAGATGATTAAGGGGGCATCGGGAGGGGGGAATAACACATTAAATGACTTCTCACAGAAACATGCAGCTGTGCAAAGAAAGGACTAAAAGCTGCTGTGGTCACCTCAGGAAGCAGTGATGAGTGGCCTCTCAAACCAGAAGTGCTGGCACAGGCAGCTGGAGCAAGACACAGAGGTGTTTTTCTTGGAGAAGAAAGCATAGTGGGATATAAGGGGGGTTTGGTCACGGGCTCAGAGAAGAGATGTGAAACAAAAAAAAAAAAAAAAAAAACCAAAAAAGCATGAGCTGGGTGTCAGGTCTGAACATTGAAGTCCTCTCTGAGGAAATAGGGAAAATAAAAGCAAGCATAGCTAATAGATTCACAGGGAATGGAAGATGAGCAGAAAATAAAATTGCTACAGAAACCAAAACTATGAAGAAAAACATCTGATGGACAGAGAGGAACTGTAAGCTACCTTGAGAGGCTGAAAATGGCCAGGAAATGGGAAAGAAAGGGACTGAAAAGCACTAGCTAGCCTTAAGCATCAGGACTGGCACACAAGAGCTTCAGGAGAAGCCTTAAAACACCCTAGAGCAAATAGCCAGATCAGCCTAAAGAAGCCCTGGGGCAGCACAGGGCGGGGGGGTGGGGGTGTTGTCGGGGGGTAGAGAGATATCAAAGAGCCTGAAGATAGCAGGGAGGAAGGGAATGGGGAAGTGGCACAAATCAGCACAGAGCCAGAAGTGATTGACACGTGAGAAGCGAACTAGAAAGAGTTTGGCCCTCGGGAACCAAGTGCAAATAGCCAAAGGGCATGTGAAAGGCTCACAAACATACAGAAGGACAAGCAAAGAAAGGATGCTAAGTGCTTTCTGAAAAGCAGCAAGCAGAAGGGCTGCTGTAGCAAAGATGACAGAAGTCCATCTCAGCCACCTTTCTCCCTCCAACAGTGATCACTGCCGGCTGCTTTCCAAAGGAGGAATTAAAGTTACTTTAAGCAGCTTTGCTAGGTAATCCATAGCAGCTCATGGAAACAGAAATGTCTTATTGACTCTCAGCTGCTGTTCACCTTCACATAGCCATGAACACCACAGCAAGGAGGAGTTTGCAATTTTTTAGCAGTTAGAGTCAGCATTCATGGAAGCCAAGGGGAGCAAAGCATGCCTCTGTCAGATTGGCAGGTACCGCATCTTTGTGCCTCTGAGCCTAGAGTGCAGCCCAGTCATCAGCAGTGGCTCATGTTTCACTTCTCCCTATCCATTTTAAGCAAGAAAATATTCCCAAAGAGGAAGCCTCATCTAAAGCTCAGGACTACTATTTGTAAAGGCACAGAATACCCTCTGCAAATACAAGGCTGAGACATATGAATAAGATTCAGCTGGGGATTTGGTTCTGGCTGGAATCCCCAGCAGAATATATACAAGGTAATCGACTGCAAGCAAAGATACTGTAACACAAAGTGCTCATGGGGTTGTCTCCTAACCTGATTGAAAGAAACTTTAATTCAGCCTCTCTCTGTGCTTCACCAGTAACCTGGAAGAGAAAATCCACCCATTTCTAAGTGCAAGAATTCTCTGTCTGTTGTGTACTCCCACTCCACCTGCTGCTATGGGGTCCCGATCCAGCACTGCTGCTCTGAGGCTATCACCACCCTGCTGACAGAAATACTAGTGACTACCAGTACTCAAACTGCTTGCAAAAGCCAGCGCTTGGGCAAAGGCTACAGATCTCAGTAAAATGAGATTCATTATCTATGTGTCTTCTCACTGAGCACAAGCGTAGGTTTTAATGGCCTCTGACATACTAGTACTTTATAAGACTCATTAAATAAACAAATAAGTCTAAGGGGTTAGGCCATCAATTTAGAGGGATTTCTGCTTCCTTTTGCTCCTTTGCAAGGGGACTGTGTAAGCAAACCAGCCAAAACCCCAGCACAAACACCAGCATTCAGAAAAAGTTAACTCTCTTTTCTTGTTAGAAACCTCCTAGAGGGAATATGAGCAGCTCTTTGTTACCAGGAGAATTTCACACATTTCAGGTGAAGATAAGGTTCCAAGTTGATAGGCCATTTGACAAGCAGGAAAGACATCCCCTTCCACAACCAGCAGCTCTAGATGCTCTCAGTCAGGCAGCTTTGATGGGTGATTCTCACAGCACCCAAGTGAAAGGAGCAGGCACCTTGGAATGTCACTAGCAGGGCTTTGTTCTTTCTTTTCCCAGAAGCAGGTCATTAATTGCTTTCCTCCTTAGCAAATCCCAAATGGAAGCACACATTGCTTGCTCAGTGGAAGGCTCTGCTTTCAGATTTCACCAGCCATGAAATTGCTGTGACTAACACACTCCCTCAACGCAGGTTGATGTGTCAGCCCAGACGAAAAGGATTCGCTTTTTGTGGTGGGACAGAACTTCAGCATCACCATTGCCACACAGACTTAATAAAAGGGAAGGACCCAGTTAACATGCTTCCTACCAGGCTTTCAGCCCACTCTAAGGAGAAAAAAAAAAAAAAAATGTCATTTTTAAGCTCTACCACCTGCCAGCTCTTCCTTGGCAAACCATTTGCAAACAGAGCAAAATATATCACTGCCTTGCTGTCCTTCCATCATGGCTGCTAAAGGCTCACTGTCTAACCCAATATATTAGAGAATGCCCTGATTCTGAATTCAGTCTGCTGTTTCTCACCAGCAGACTTCCTATATTTCCTCCCTTCCCTCCATTTAATATGTGCAGTATTATAAAAGACCATTGCCATTATTAATGTTTAAGTCTATGGTAACTAGAGTTGTATTAAAGATAGCTTTAAAGAACCCATCCAAGATCAAGCACTACATTTGGGTATGCCATCTGATAAGGAGCTCAACATTCAAGCATTTAAACCCTGGCTGTAATTTCAGAAGATAGATAGGTATGTATTTATATTTACACCTGTGTCTTCCCCTTCGTTCTTTTCCACCCAACTGACTCATCCTGGTCTATTTAGTTCTTAGAGGGGGTGTGCCTGAAAGGCATCACTGAAAATGTGCTATTTAGGAAGAAAACCACAACATGTATGTGTCATATTTAACACATAAGCCATAAATCTGTCACTCATTCATACCATGACATCCACTAGTGAAATATAAAGGGCTTGAAATGAGCTCGTCCTAGAAATCACCAGAGATACTTCCCTGGAGGTGTTCAAGGCTAGGCTGGATCGGGACTTGAGCAACCTCTTCTAGTGGAAGGTGTCCAAGTCCATAGCAGGGGGTGGAACAAGAGGATCTTTAAGGTCCCTTCCAACCCAAACCATTCTTTGATTCTGTGATCATTACCTGGAGCACATTCAGAGAAGCAAAGAGACCTCATCAGGAGTGATTACTTCACAGTATGGAACTGTGTATAAACTACTAACAACCTCTTCTTTCTTACACTTTTTCATTTCCTATGTATTATAGAGATGATATTCTGCTTGCTGCATCTGGTATATCATTAGAAGCCACACATCCACTTTAATACATCTTTCTTGATTTCAGAGATCAGACTAGCCTTTAATTTAAACACTAGTGATTATTACACATCCCTTGTGACTTTCTGAAATATAGGTGACCCACATTTTGGCCACCGACAGACAACCTCAGCATCAGAAGTGCAAATTCATATCTTAAACTCAAACTCCAACTTTTTAGGCAAGGAATCACAACACACCACCTTTCCAGTTGGCTATACTGAACAGAGATCTCAAGAGATCAGCCTGTGCAGTGCCAACATGCCAGGCACGCTGGCCAAGCAGTCTGGGAATCAAGTGCTGAGGATTTACTAAGAACATGTTCTGCATTTCTTTCTTTCTCCAACAAAACTGTTCACAGAGCAGCAGCATCAGGGGACTCTCATCCTGTGGGCTTTATAATGCTGTGCTGGCTGCTTACAGAGATGCTCTGCTCATCATGCACAGTAGCACAGTGTAGAAGTGGCCTGATGGTTTGAAAGAGGCACCTCCTGTAAATGTCAGTGGGTTTTTAAAGGTTAAGTAAGCATCTTGAGAAAGGCCTCCATGCTCACATGCTTCACCCTGATTATTGAAAAAACCCCAAAGCCTGCAAACAGATAAAAAGCTCACAGGTTGATTCTGAACAATTGAAATCTTATGTTTCCAGTGGCAGATTTACCATTGTAAATCATCAAAGTACTGAAGACTGTTTTCTTTTGCCTAATTAATTACCTCATCTACAGCAGAATGTTAAATCATACACACAATGCTTTCTTAAAGCTACAGAAGCCTCACTTTGAGTGCTCCTCAGAAACATCTGCCCATAAGGTATGAATTAATTATACCTGTGATGAGCTAGTAGCTTGGTGAATCAAACCTGGAAACAAGCCCTAAAACCTTATGGGAGCTTTGCTTTATATGTGATGTTATCAGAAGAGGAACAGGCTGGGAAAGCAAAAAAAAGTACTGCTCAGGAAAGACAACCCAGGCTGGACATCTCTTCTGGGCTCACTGCAGAAACACACACCTTTTCTTCTCTCACAAAAAGGAGTTTTGATCTGGTATCACTCATAACATCCAGGGGGAGAAAGCTTGCTCCAGAGAGTTGGAGGACATCTCTCAACACACTGTCTACCTATTTTCTCCCTTACTCTGGTAGCTTCCCACCCACTTCACTGTAAAAGGACCATAAAATTAGAACAAACTCAATGGATACCAACTATTGCACTATGAAAATAAAGAGATTAATTCACATCAATGAGGATAGATGACAAAAGAAGGAAAGCAGTCTGATACCTGTTGTCCTTACTGCCTTTATATGTCTAGAGAGTAGCAGACATAACCGAGAAGCGATGGGAAAGGAAGGCACCAGGGATGGAACTTGGATGTAAGGATCAACCCCATAAAGAAAAAGCAGAATGAAGAACAAAAGATTATGAAGGGACAAAATAAGCTGCAGGAAAGAAAAATCCTCTGGGGGAATAGAGAAAAACAAAAGAGCAAGAGTGGAACAGAATCACGTGGGGGAGCTGGAACAAGAATCCCTGAAACAGCTCAGAAAGCTCAGATAGCTCTCTCTCTCACACACACAAAAAAGAAGCCCCAAACCATAAATAGAAGAGAAAGGAAGTGTAAAACCATGCAAAAGGATTACAAGCAAAACAGAGTTCACCTTTAGAGATCACTCTACAGAATGTTGCAAACTCTATGATAAGAAGGTAATGCAGGTTACCACCAAAATGTTAATCTCTACTCAAAGATGAGTCACAGCGCAGAAATGCAACCAATCAGCCCATCCAGCAGCACAGCACCTTGAGAGGATACTACTACTTAGTTTGCTCCCAGGCTGATTTGATCACAGTACAGAAGTACTGCATACTGAACATCACAAAAAAAAACCCAAACCCAAACAAACAAAGCCAAAATCATCAAAAAACCCCAACAACTTTTCTGTGAGAGGTCTTTGATTTTAGCAGTAGATGGTACTGGAGACACTCCTAGAGTGGAAAATGGTAAAACTCCAGAGCAGTGCCTGCTTCATCTGGCTCTAAAGCAGATGAAGCGAGACTGCAAGCAGGGCTAAACCAGAGCACTGGCATAGCCATTTTTACCTGTCTGCTCTGGCTTGCTTCGCCTAGCTCTGCAGAAGACACCACCAGATTCTGGCACAGAGATGCTGAGAAGGAAAGCTGCAACTCCTCCAGTGATGAAATCGATGAGGCACAGCCTGCCGTGCCTTTTTGGCCACGGCCGCACAGCTAAGCGCATCTGGCACGTACCTGCCAGCCACACATACTGCAAAGAGGTGCCAGCTCCTGCTGCAAGCCCTGCTAAGCTTCAGAAACAGGCAGTTTCCGCCCCCTACGCCCCTGCCAGTCCTGGGTGACCTGAGCAGAGGAAGACAGGCAGCAGCAATCCTGCAATAGCCCAACTTCTCATTTCTTCTGACATTTCTGCACCTCCTTCAATGTCAGCAGCAAAATCAAGTTATCAAGAGCAGTTCACAGAGCTGCTGCTGGCTTTTAAAAATAGAAATGTTAGCAGAGTGGCTCTGAGCATCCAAACTGTATGGTGTGGTAGATGTGGGGAAAAGCAGTTCATAGGACTTGAACTACAGGCAAACAACCTCAAAATCAATGCCAAGAATCGGTGAGGACATAAAAACCTGAGTGTTTTCAGAATTAATGCATTCTTGTCACCAAAGGCTTGCCAAATGACTTGGAACACTTTCCCTTCATGCCTTCTAAGCTCCCTTTTGCATTTATCTGAAAGGAAACTGTTCTCACAGAGTCCCAGATGCATTCAGGTTGGAAAAGACCTTCAGGATCACCAAGCCCAACTGAGAACCCTACCCTGCAAGGTTCACCCCTAAACCATATCCCCAAGCACCATATCCAAACAACCTCCAAACATATCCAGGGTTAGTGACTCCACCACCTCCCTGGGCAGCACATTCCAATGCCTGACCACTCTTGCTGGGGAAAAAAATTTCCTAATGTCCAGTCTAAACCTACCCAGCTGTTCCCTCTCCTTCTACCACTAATTGCCTGTGAGAAGAGACCAGCACTAGCTGGCCATTCTTGATGGTAAAGCAATTCATGTGTGCTTCAGAATGCACCAGCATGTCTGATTCTGCAACTCCTACTTTGGTCCAGTTTCACAGAATCACAGTATCGCCAAGGTTGGAAGAGACCTCAAAGACCATCAAATCCAACCTGTCACCACAGACCTCATGACTAAACCATGGCACCAAGTGCCACATCCAATCCTCTCTTGAACACCTCCAGGGATGGGGACTCCACCACCTCCCTGGGCAGCACATTCCAATGCCTAACAACTCTCTTAGTGAAGAACTTTCTCCTCACCTTGTGCCTAAACTTCCCCTGGTGCAGCTTGAGACTGTGTCCTCTTGTCCTGGTGCTGGTTGCCTGGGAGAAGAGACCAACCTCCACCTGGATACAACCTCCCTTCAGGGAGTTGGAGAGAGCAAGAAGGTCTCCCCTGAGCCTCCTCTTCTGCAGGCTAAGCAACCCCAGCTCCCTCAGCCTCTCCTCACAGGGCTGTGCTCCAAACCCCTCCCCAGCTTTGTTGCCCTTCTCTGGACACGTTCAAGAGTCTCAATGTCCTTCTTAAACTGAGGGGCCCAGAACTGGACACAGTACTCAAGGTGTGGCCTAACCCGTGCTGACTGCAGGGGCACAATGCCTTCCCTGCTCCTGCTGGCCATACTATTCTTGATGCATGCCAGGATGCCATTGGTAAGTTGCTTTCAGTCACCCAAATCACTATGTATGGAAAAAAGAAAATGAAAATTAGCCAAAAAATCCTCATTTTAATTGCAATTTCTGACATATTTGGTAGCAGTTTGTAGCTGTCTTCGAAACAGTGTCAGAGTAGACGCTGTGCTAGGTCCAGTAGGCAGCAAAACAAAAGGCAGTGCTTCTTTTGCAGAAATCTGCTCTCTGCAATTTCTGCTGGTTGCTGATTGCAAGACAACAATAACAAGACATGATTTTTGAATTAAAAAAAAAAATATATATATATAATGAAGGGGTATAATTTGCATGAGTAAAATGAAACCACTCAGTCAGATTGTTTCGGAGGAGGGGGTCACATTCTTTACATTAGTATAATATTTCGTAAATCCTCTCTAGTGCAGCAGCGCACAAGGATGTGGTTTGTTTCTCTTTCAGTCAGTCATCTGCAAGCAATTTCATTCAGTTAAATATCAGAATTAAATTTTAGCCATAGTAGAGCTTCTGTGCAAAGGAAATGATGTTTTAAATAGGCATGCAGATGCGATCTGGGGCTTAAGAAAAGCGAAGTGGAGAGATGCTGTCTACACAGGCACTTACTCCTGAATTGCTGTTCCCAACTACATCCCTGAGGAGACTACTTTATTCCAAAATGGGAGTTCTTTTTACTGAGCTAACCCAACCCAATTCAGAAATAGAACCAAACTGTTATCACAGTATCACCAAGGTTGGAAGAGACCTCAAAGATCATGGAGTCCAACCTGTCACCACAGACCTCATGACTAGACCATGGCACCAAGTGCCACATCCAATCCCCTCTTGAACACCTCCAGGGATGGGGACTCCACCACCTCCCTGGGCAGCCCATTCCAATGGAATAAGCATTTCCTACTCCCAGGGAAAGAAATACTCTGCTTCAAATGCAAAGGTTTTATTTGTTTAATTCCTACTAATTCATCTTTTTAGAGGAGCCCTAACAAAATTATGATAATAAAGTATTCTCATCTTTGAGATGGAAAGAGCAGGCAACACTGTTTCAAAGGGATGGCTGCAAGGCTTCTTATATTTGGATTAGCACAGTTCTAGCACAACTCTTTGGCATTTCCTCTGACAAACTGCTCATCACCAAAACCTGCTGCTGGTATGTGTCCTTCCAGATGGGGCAAGTTCAAGTCAAGCTCACAGGAGTGTACAGCACTGGCCACAACTACCAGGGACAGGACAAAACTAAACCATGTCTAGTTTCTAGCAGAGTTTTGCATAAAGACACAAACCCATCTCAGACTGTGTCTCAGAGAAAAATACTTCACTTAGTATATTTTATCTTAGTCTCTTCCAAGGGAGCACAAGATGCATCCCTGCGCCCCATGCATGATCAGCAGGCAGTCAGGCTGGAGGTTACCACTTCCCACATGGAAATTTGGAGATAATTTATGTACAGAAGTGTCCAGAGAAAGACAAATAAAATCATAGAATCCTTTAAGGTGGAAGAGACCTTTAAGATCATCAAATTGAATCATTACCCCAACACTACCAAGTCCAGTGCTAAGTCATGCTCATAAGCACCACATCTACACATCTTTTAAACACCTCCAGAGATGATGATTCAAACTCTTCCTGGGCAGCCTGTTAGAATAGAATAAACCAGGTTGGAAGAGACCTTCGAGATCATTGTGTCCAACCTATCATCCAACACCACCTAATCAACTAAACCATGGCACCAAGCACCCCATCCAGTCTCTTCCTAAACACCACCAGTGATGGTGACTCCACCACCTCCCTGGGCAGCACATTCCAATGGGAATCACTCTCTCTATGAAGAACTTCTTCCTAACATCCAGCCTAAACTTCCCCTGGGGCAGCCTGAGACTGTGTCCTCTTCTTCTGGTGCTGATTGCCTGGGAGAAGAGACCAACCCCATCCTGGCTACAACCTCCCTGCAGGGAGTTGGAGAGAGCAAGAAGGTCTCCCTGAGCCTCCTCTTCTCCAGGCTAAGCAACCCCAGCTCCCTCAGCCTCTCCTCACAGGGCTGTGCTCCAAACCCCTCCCCAGCTGTGTTGCCCTTCTCTGGACATGTTCCAGGAACTCAACATCTTTCCTAAACTGAGGGGCCCAGAACTGGACACAGGACTCAAGGTGTGGCCTAACCACTGCAGTGTACAGGAGGAGAATAACCTCCCTGCTCCAGCTGGCCACACTGTTCCTGATACAGGCCAGGATGCCATTGGCCTTCTTGGCCACCTGGGCACACTGCTGGCTCATGTTCAGCCTACTGTCAACCAGTACCCCCAGGTCCCTTTCTGCTGCCTTTCTGTTCTAGTTCTTGACATCCCTCAAGAACAAGCCTTCTGGGACAACAACTGTGCGTCCCATATCAAGGCTTTGCTAACAGGCAGGATCTAGCTGTATTTTACCTGGAAAATTAAAAACTCTGTGCCGCTCTTACATATTATTGAAAAGGGATCTTACCCAACTGAGAGCTTTGTTTATGACTTGGCAGAGTAAATGGAAAATATCACATGTTGATATTTGCATTTATCACCTCTGAGCGTTGGTAAACGGGGTAACCACATGCACAGAGACTAAATACTGGCAGCAGCCAGCAGTCAGCTAACCACCACCCTCATATCCAAGGCAGTGTCTTTTCAAGACCCTT
Source organism: Picus viridis (assembly GCA_033816785.1). Taxonomy (NCBI): domain Eukaryota; kingdom Metazoa; phylum Chordata; class Aves; order Piciformes; family Picidae; genus Picus; species Picus viridis. Next base: position 8,750,367 of record CM066598.1, on the reverse strand, counting down.
CAATTCCCCAACTTTAAATGTAACGATGCCTTTAAATCAGAAACAAACTCTCCAGTGTTCTGGGAACGAAACAGGGATAAACTATGTGGTAATGCCAAGTCAAGAAATACCTCCCTCTCTATAATAAGCCCACAGGAGACCACAGCCCCTTATATAACTATTTGCTACTGTGGGATTATTGCTGAATTATTGCTCAAAAAGAGCCCAATAAAATTTGAGTAAAACCAGAACCCTTCCTACTGTTGTTATCAAAAGGCTTCTCTGTATCTGCATAATAAACTCTGCTACAGGGAATGAAAATGAGAGCATAAAAATCCACTCTGATGAATGCCTTCCTAACAAAAGTAAAGAATTTACCACTTAGCAATTCTTACTTATTGAATATAAGGCAAAATATTTGGGGGTTAGATACTTAATGGCTACAGAATTAAAAGGTGCCTTTTAATCAGAACATTGAAAAAAATGAAGAGTTGGTTTAAATTGAGGGTCAAGCTTGAAACAAGCCCTGTGACAATGAACAGCACTTCTGCCCTCCACTAATTCAAAACACTGCTTGGCAGATCAAACCAGTCACAGCATCATAAAATGACTTGAGTTGGAAGGGACCCCAAAGATCATCTAGTCCAACTCCCCGCCATGGGCAGGGACACCTCCCACTAGAATCACAGAATATATTGGGTTAGAGAGGACCCTCATTTCGTCCAAACTCTATGCAGTGAACAGGGATGTCTTTAACTAGATCAGGTTGAAAAACTAGACCAGGTTGCTCAAAGCCTTATCCTGCCTGATCGTCAACAATTTCATAGATGACACATCCACAGCTAACCTGGGCTATCTGCTCCACTATCTCATCACCCTCATAGCAAAGAATTTCTTCCTCACGTGCATTCTAAATCTGCTGTGGTCAAAACCATTGCCCCTTGTGCTATTACCACACGCCCTTATAAAAAGCCTATCTCCAGCTGTCCTGCAGTCTTCTTTCAGGTACTGGAAGGCTTCTATAAGGTCTCTTCTCCAGGCTGAACAGACCCACCTCCCTCAACCCTTCCTTGTAGGAGAGGTTTGCTTCTTTTACTGTTATTAGATCTGGTTCCTGCAATCCACCTCTGGTTGTGGCTTAAGTTCATCAGGTAATTATTACTTTGTACAGACTTACTTGAAAGGGGCAGATTCAGGCATGATTGTATCTGCAGTGCCTTCAGATCGGGTTTTAGGGCTGTAGATCTCTGAACTAACCACAAATACTGTTAGGGAAAACCCCAAAACCCAATACTATTAAGCACAGGGAAACTTCAAAACCAGCAACATAGGGTACCCTTATTTAACCCTTAGCAGGGACTATGTATGTCATGGTGTGTGTGTGTGTGTGTGTGTGTGTTATGTTTTTTAGTACTATTTGTATGAAAGCAGCACATGAGTTAGCATGATTCTGTACTGCTACACCAGGAATGCTAGTGCCCTAATTGCAGGTGATTTAAAAATCCAGGGACAAAACTGCCGTTTCATTCAGCGGGACAGTGACAACTTTATAACCTGAAGCCTTCACAGCTTGCCAGCAGAAAGGTGGACAGGAAAACCACACAGCTGAAAACCCCACCGAAAAAAAGCCCCACACCAACAAACCAGACTTTAAGCCTATTTCACAGAAGACAAGCAAAGGCATACAGAGAGCAAGTGGCATATCCAGCATCATATGGTTATTGGGAAAAGAGCCAGGGATGGAATTCGAGTGTTGATCCACCCTCAACTCCCAGGTTTTCTGGTCCACAACCGTTTTTCATCTCCTTTATGTCCTCGCCAGCCCCCAAATGCATTACTCACAGCAGTCCTGAATTCCAGTTTATTGATTAAAGTGATGGGAAGAGAGTTTGTATCAGTGTGAGCTCCTCCACAACTCAGGGTCTGACCTCTGACGTGGGAGTTAATCTCATCACTCTGAAGTCCTCTGCTAAAGGTGCTCTGAACGGTAACAGTTCAATTTTCTTAGTCTGTCGAGCACCCACACTTCCCATCAACATCAAAAGAAGCTATGGGTGCTCTGCTTCTCTAAAGTCAGGCCATAAGTTCAAAGTATAATGATCACTGCGGAACGGTAGCATGCTAAGTGGAGTAGTAGCTGCTAAATGAGAGCTGTTACAGTTGACGAGGTCAATGTAATTTTACTGCTGTGCTGTTATACTGAGAACACTCACACACTCTGCTGCCTGCAGTATTTCATGGAGGTTAAAAATGGATTTTACAGTCTTCCTATTCTTTGCTGGTTTGGATCACAATTAGTGAATGAGCTTTCTCCCCTGGGGAGGGGAAGAGAGGGGCAGACAGAAAGTCCTTGGTCTCATTGAAAGTAAATAACCTACTTAAGTGGGGGTGGGGAATAACAGAAAGAAACAGTATTACCGAGGGTAAACACACCAGGAGTTTCGACTAATGTTGACACAGCACAAAACACACGTCAAATATTTGTCAATGAACTTTTTGATGGCATTTACAGGAACTTCTGTTTGGTTTTGCGTTGTTGTGTTGTTTGTTTGCTTGCTTGGATTTCCTCGGGGCTGGGATTTGTAAAAATATTTTGACACTGTCATTATTTATTCCTTTTCCAAGGCAGCCTTTGCTTTTAGCTGACAATCTTTCCTTTATATATTCAAACCACACCATTCAAGTACTTAATTTCAAAGGAACATTTCTGCAAGCGTGCTGTGCCTGGCATTTAACCACCAGCTTGTCATGCAGCTGAGCCCTCTAACCTCAGCACTTCAAGAGTGGACTTCACAGCAACCACTTGCTTCAAACACAGGGGGGGAAAGGGCAGAATTTTGGATGACAGAAAGATGGTATTTATACATTGTCAGAATGACATGATATTTAAATTGTTCTGCCAAACCACTACAATGTAATTACTGAAGTTCAGATGGCTGTCCTGTATTTAAATGCAGAGATACACTCCACTCCCAGCTTTGATGAGCTAATTTGCAGTCGGAAGTAAGATTACAAGTAAGAAACTCGGAGGCAAGTTGGCTGGTCTGGTGTTTGAGAGACAGCTCCGATTTCACTGCTCCATCAGCTGTATTGATTGTATAAAGTGGCCCTGGATACGGGTCTAGTTTCTACACCTTCAGCTAAATTACTCAGCTCGTGTGATGCTCTGGGAACTCCCTCCTAACTTTTCTTAGTGACACTTAGGCTTAGCATAACGCTACTAAACACCAGCTAAAATGATTTGATTTTTCTAGGACAAGGAATACCCACATCACCTATTTTTTTAAGTCGTATGAATGCATTAGAGGGACAGCCACTGTCAAAGTCTGCTTTTAGGCTTCTCAAAAGCTGGTGGGAATTTCTGATTTCATTCAAAATGCCAGACTCATGTCACTCCTAACTGGTTTGGGAATCTTGCCAGAAAATGTCCCACACTAGACTGAACAGTTTCTTAGTTCCAGCTGCAGCCGAGATGCAAAAATGAAGAAACATCTCCAACACCAGAAGACATCCTTCCTGTGTTTCGACATTTGGTGGAAACTGACCTCAAAGCTACCCAGAATTTACAGCATTAAGCACCTTTACTGGAAACTCGGCAAAAAAATGTTGGCTTTCAGCTGAAGTTTCAGGCCAGGATTCAGCTATGTCAACAGAACGGTCCCAAAGCTGAGGAGCAAACACCAGGGGCATCCAGCACAGCTGATTTCTGTGGGTCATATCAGAGATTTTCCAGGCCAACCTTCCACTAAGTCTCAATGCAGCAAATGGAAACACCTTGAATAGCCAAACAAAAATGCTCCAGCCATAGCAGAGGTCTCCATGTGAGAACAAGTCCAGTCAACTTCCCAGGAGAAAGGGGGAAAAAAACACCCACCCCAGGAAAATAATAGAGTTGTCTGTAAGAGCTGACACAAGTTCAGATACAGCTAGTCAAGTGCAGCCAGTTATGATTCAGTTGCATAATAGCATTTGCACTGACAGACAAGACAATCTTTCTTACAACTGTCTGTAGCTTTTTGGCTTGAAGAATCTTGATGCTCTTATAAACTGCAATTTCCCATCACATCCAAAATGTCTCTATATTTTTACAGGACACAAGGCATTTGTATGGCATCTGTTACAAAATATATATTCCTGCAGCCTAGAAAATGCATTTCAAGTCTTCATACATTAAGTTTGATTTATTCAAGCTCATGGAAAAACTATTTCCAGCAATCTGTCTTGAACAGAGGATGCACAGCAATATGAAAAACTGGGGTGCCACAGTCTGGCTTCTGATTCTCTGCCCTTCAGCAACAGGATAGAGAAAAGTTGCCTTGACCTGAAATTAATGCAGATTGAAAATGCTGCAACCTCAGCTACCCCAAGAATGCAATTCTAATCTCATTTACCTGACATCATTAATCTGTAAAGCACTGATCATCAGTGAGTTATCTCAGAGTTCATTGCAGTTGTCAGAGAGCATCCTTGTTTACAGAGACATTATTCTGTTAAGCACAGAGATTGAGTTTTTATTCAGATCACTCAGAGATACTATTTGCAGATTATCCCAGCTGACAGAGGCAGACCCTAGTGCTGCAGCTCCCGGGGCTGGGAGAGTGCATGAACGCACCAGTAACACTTGTTGGTTCCTCAAGCCTTTCCCATGGCAGCTCTTGACCACCCTGCGTTGCTGCCAGGCACTACACACTGAGAATGGGACCCCCAAATTCAGAGACTGGGCCAGAAGTATTAATACCCCAATGAGTATTTACTTTGAAGAGTCTTTGCAGTTCAAGCCCCACATCACAGGGTCTCCAGTGACGACCCAGTGCTGCCAGAGCTGCCACTTCACCACTGGGACACAAAGCTCAGCTGAGAGTATGGAGGGAGTCAGATCAGCACAAGTCAGTGGTGGGCAAGAGCTGTGCTGAGAAATCCAAACGTGACAATGGCATAGAAAGAGAAGACACAAAACCAGGGCAACGAATGGGACCTGCTCTCTAAACTCTCATTCCTGAGCACAGCCTCACTGAGAGATTACAGAGAGTCCTGGAGACGGCACAAAGCTTACATGCTGTGCCCATGCAGCAATTGCTTCTACCTCCGCTTCACATCCCTTGCCCAGATGCTTACAGACACCCAGGAGCCACAGAGGAGATCTTTCATGTTTCTGTGGAGAGATTTCATGCTTACTTATAGATTATCTTTATTATTAATACAGACCCTCATGTCGTTCCTGCTTCTGTTTTGGTTCATCCATTCTCTTTCCAGTCTGCTTGTGACCCCTTCTTCCAGAGCACTGAGCAAATCTGTCTGCAAAAAGCATACCCAGACTGTGGGACAGGGCGAGCAGGTGATGCCCTGCTGGAGGGCCACATACTGGTACCGCACGTGCCTTCCAACAAGCTTTACACTGCTGGGCCTTCGATCCAGCACGCAGAAAATCATTTAGGCACATACACAGTGTCCCTACTTCACTCAATACAACAGCAGGAAAAGGCAAACAACAACCTCCACACTTTAAACGAGAGAAAAAGCTTCACCATGACACCAGTTAGGAAGAGATTCACAAGACTGTCTCAGTAGTAGCTCTTTACAGGAGGGGGACAAGAGCCGGCGGAGGCTGCCTTTTGTTGGCAGCTCAAGTGGGCAGGCACTCCAGGGTAAGTACAGAATAATGCAGAAGGAGAAACTGCCTGTTACAGCAGCAGAATGAAGCAAATATTCAGTTCAGCCACAGCCTTTATCACAGCACATGCCAGCAGGAATTCGCTGCAGATTCATAGCAGGTACCAGAAACAAAGGAGCCCAATAGGGATCACTCCTTCCAGCACACAAGATACTTCTGAAGCTCACTGCTGAAGCAGACACAGCCAGACATGCAGCACTTTGCGTGTCAGTGTCCCAGGGATTTAATCTAGAAACCACAGCACAGGCTTTTCTCCTTAAAAACCACAGCCCACACTCGTTTGGCTTTCAAATAGAAAACACCAGTCCAAGGAAGTATGAAACACAGTCATTTTAATTCACCCTTATAAATCTGTGGCAGAGCTTGTAAAGCGTGTCTGGAGAACATCAGCAAGTCACCCAAGGCACATGGGGAGCCTGCCCAGGAAGAGTGACCCACTCCCCTGGATACCTTGTTGAGACAATGCCATTTACAGCAGGAAAAGGAATGTTCTTGAAGTTATCAATAACCTTTAACTGAGACTGCATGTTGGACAGAAACCTCCCATAAAATCTCTCCAGGTTTTGGACTTACACTGCAACCTGCCTCCAATGGACTTCAGTATAACAATATTCTTTCTACAACAGAGTGGAGTAAAAGCTGACAATCCTATCAGCTCATCAGAACGTGCAAACTGCTAGTCTAATGACATGAGTGAGAGCTCAGTCTGATTCCAGCAAAGCAGTTTGGGATTTAATGGTGCAAAGCCAAGCTGATCAGTTAAAAAGAAAAACCCAAACCTTTGCTATGAGACTTGTTCTGTATCACTGATGTGTGCAGGACTTCAGCCATCAACTTCAGTGAGGAAACTGAGATGGCCTCTCTCAGAGAGCTGCACCAGAAAGCTTTGCCCCTCTCAAATTCAGTTGTTATTTATTAATAAATATTTCCACAGAGTTTTGCTTTCCAGAAGTATCAACAACAGGCACAGAGACACTCTTAAAACTGGCAGTGTTCAGTGTGACATGAAGGTGTACTGGTGTGGACTTGGCTTTGACTTCTGATTAACAGGAGTACACTGAGTCTTAACAATGAAATTAACCCTCCCTATGGTTAAAAAAAGACCACCACCACCACAGGGTGGTGGATCCCAGCGACAAGCAGCTGCTCAAACCTTCAGGCAGTGTCACCTGCCACAAAGCCTATGTCTGCAAGTTGATAAAAGTCATACTAATACGATAAGCTTTATATGTCCAAATCAGATCTCAAGTATGTTGCAAATCATGGCATTGTTTTGGTTGGAAAACACCTCTGAGATCATCAAGTCCAGCTGTCAGTCTGAGACCATCATGGCCATTAAACCATGCCCTGAAGTCCCATGTCCACAACTTTCTTGAAAACCTCCAGGCACGGTAACTCCACTACCTCCCTGGGTAACCTCTTCCAATGCCTGACCACTCTTTCAGGAAAGAAATTCTTCCTAACATCCAATCTGAACCTCCCTTGGCACAATTTCAGGCCATTTCCTCTCATCACCTGATACTAGGGAGAAGAGACCAACCCCTACCTGACTATAACCTCCTTTCAGGTAGTTGGAGAGAGCAATGAATTACAAAGTGCAACTGTGGATGAAAATCACCCTCAGAAAACAAAGAGGGTGATTTCTAAGAGAGACCACAAGACATTTGGGAGTCATTCGCCATTGGAATGTGCTGCCCAGGGAGGTGGTGGAGTCACCATCCCTGGAGGTGTTCAAGAGGGGACTGGACATGGCACTTGGTGCCATGGTCTAGTCATGAGGTGTGTGGTGACAGGTTGGACTCTATGATCTTTGAGGTCTCTTCCAACCTTGGTGATACTGTGATACATACATAAAAGTATCAATAATCAGTCTCCAAGGAACAGCATCTACATCAACCAGTGCAATTATCTTCATTAATAAAGGAGGAATAAAGCTGCACAGATTTGTGATGTTACCCTTGGATTGCACATACTTCCCAGTGCTCTGACCGTGAGAGCAGAGTTCACTTCTGTGTCCAGCACAGTTTCATCCCAGAACCTTTAAATGGGGAAAGGCCAGACTAACCTCTCCAATTACTATAGCTGTGCTCAGAAGCATTTTCTCCAGCTGTCTATGCACACAGGGACCACTTCCTTGAACACCAAGCCCCAAGCAAAGCCTAGGTGAGATTGCCCTCCTTTGCCAGAGGATAATTTTTGTCAATGCAGACAGCTCCAGCAGGAGGTAGCCGCTTCCTGCTCGGCACCACAGCACATCAGCTGACAGCCAGGGATTAAATTCAGAGATAAAACTTAGAGAACACAGCTTCTACATTGCATTCTAATTGCAGTATTTGGCAAACCTGATGTCATTTTGGGTTTGGATCTGTGAATTACTACACCACAGTGAGAGAAAATGATCACCACTTCACGGTATGGAAACATTTAGCAACACAAAGAGCACAGCCAAACCCTCCTTCAACAAATCAAGAATTTACAAGTTCTTAATAGAATTCTAGGAGCTATTTTGACCAATTCAGATGAGTTTCAAGCCCCAGACCGCATGCATGTGTTCATCTAGTGGTAAGAATGGCACTGAAAGAGGAGACTGGTTTTTCATACTGAAATTTGAAACACCCCACACAACTCCTTCACAAGAGGATAGAGTGAAAGGATGCAACAGAGGGTGGTTGTGGCTATATGATAGCCTTTTGTTGGACAAGTTGTTATGAAAAGCCTCAAAGCCATGACAAAAGCTTCTCTGGGGTCTGGTGCCTGCTTCAGGTCAGCCGGTTATTAGCAGAGAACTTGCTAAACAATCACACATGACCACATTATCTCAAGCATTTGGTTCTGATCACAACCTATAAAGGAAGCTGAAATGAGTAATTCATTTGGACTGACACATCTGCAACACCAGACATATGATCAGCCCTGGAGTTGACTCCAGAGTCCTAAAGCCTGAACAAACCACAGGCCAGGCAAGTATATCAGGCTGGCACAGGGAATGGCTGCTCTGCACGCAAACCCAGGCTATTCAAACTGCCCACTAAGGAAATTACTTCTTAACTCAGCTCTTCAAAGTCCGTGTTCTAGGTCCCAGGATCAAACGCTGCTGACGACTCACAAGAGAAATTGTTTCCCAAGCCAAATCAAATGCAACAACCATTGCTTTGGAAGATACACACAGAGCAATGCTGCAGCACGGAGCTGAGAGATTGCAATGGCTTGAATCCCATGTGGATGCTTTCCCTGCCACCCCAGCCACATGTGAAAAGACAAAGAGGGCAACTAGCAAAGAACAAGGGCTTCTGCACAGTTCTGATGCTCTCAAAAGAAAAAGCTAGAGGGAGCAGGAGCAAGAGAACAAACATTTAATTCCCTTGTAAAACAGATGACTGCGTTGTAATTTACTAGCAGCTGCTGGCAACAAACACCACACTCTCATATTCCTATTAACCAAGCTGCAGCTGATTTATTAAAGGCTCAGAAACATCAAAACAAATGACTGTAACATCATTTATATTACTATTTACAGCTCTTTAATAGGGTTACACGAAGGGGCAAGGCAGCACAAACTGGAATCTGGTTACAAGCCTGTCAAGCAGCAGAGTATCTCTCCACTGCAGCAGGCTATAGCACTGAGCTCCTCTGTTTCATTTCCAACCATTACCCGAGTGCTGGCAAGGCACAGGTGTCCTGGAAATCACTGGTGGCAAGAAAAGCAAATCCTCCCAAATTGCACAAATACACAGCAGTCCTTTGCTAGTCAATATAATGCTGATTTGAAACAACACCAAAGAGAGCCGCAACAACAACGCAACCAAAGGAACTCTGCCCAGCAGTAGGACTTGATCAAATTTGTTGCTCCAGTACCCAATCAATGTTATCTCTCCTGTGCAGAGCACACTTCTCCTACAGCTGCTGCTAAAGCCAAAGGCACCACATCTGCAAACAGGCCGGGGCAAAACCAGCCAGGGATCAGTAGCATCCCTGGGATTGAAGTGGACCAATTGTTCAGAGGTCTCTCTCCTGAGCTGTCTGATGCGTCCCATAAGCTAGGGATTCCCAAACTGTTTGCTCAGGTGTCCCCATGGTGGGCAGCGGAATGATGTGCCCACAAAAAGGGACCTGCAGGAGCAGCAGCAATTCCTGGCCCTGTGCAGGGCTGGGCACAGCAATGCCACCCAGCCTGGTCATCTCCTCTTGGATGAACGCAGGATGCAAGCATGAGCACTTCTCTGCTTGCCAGACAATGATAAACTTGCAATTTCCCCCATCTTATTAGGAAAACGCAGCCCACTGGGCTTTTTATTTCCTTCTCTCATCCTGTTTTGAGTTAGCATACCTGAGGTTAGTGGCACAGCTGCCACAGCTGGGAACCTCAGCCCCAAATCACTGCTATTAAACCCAAACTCCTAGGACTGGGAAGTGAGAGCATCAGAAAGTAGATGAAGTCTCGCCACATGAGGCAAGTGAGAGAACTGGATTTATTCAGCCTTGTGAAGAATAGGCTTAGGAGACACCTTATCAACATGTGCAAGTCCATAAAGGGTGGCTACCTGGAGTCCTATGGTAAAGACAAGGGCTGATGGGCACAAGTTAGTGGCCGAGAGATTCCAATTAGACTCCAGAAGAAATTTTTTTTAGCATGAGAACAGTTAGACATTGGAATCATCTCCCAAGGGGAGTAGTGGATTCCCCCACACTGGACAGTTTTAAGACTCAGCCTGACAGGGTGTTGGGTCACCTAATTTAAACTATCACCTAAAAAGGTTTGACCGGATGATCCTTGGGGTCCCTTCCAACCTGGCATTCCGTGATTCTATGAAATCAGCCTGGAGGGAAGGCAAGGAACAATTCATGCCACTTCATTTCCTGACTTAAGTGATCTCAGGATCCAGGCAGATGAGCTTCACTCAGAATCACGCAGATTTGCCCATACACCCAAATGGGATCCGTTAGGTGCCTTGATGAGACCGCAACTGCGGCCAGAAAAGAAACAGCGCTGATGATCCCCACTCCCTTAGGACAGATACATTCAGAGCAGGCTCCCCTGAAACCCTAGCCTCTGCCAACACCTCACACAGTGCCACTTAATCCCCCATCCCTTGAAGAAATAATGCAGCGTTTTCACAAGCCATGGATCGCCCTAATCAACCCAGATAAGATTCCAAGCAGTGACAGACTATCTCATCTAAAGACTCTTCCAGCTGACATGACATACTTAAAAGGATTTTTAAATTAAATGGGAGCTCTGTATTAAGAACATAAACCCTTTATCAGGTGTCGATGAAGGCAAATGGAGGATTCCTTTGCTGGATAAATTTCACAAGGAATCCCCAGCCCACCCCACCAATTTTGAACCAGTGTCTTCAAGCCTCTGCTTTTCTCTAACCCATAAAAGCTCCAGATAGTCAAATATTATGCTTCTGCTTTTAAAATATTTCCATTTAAATGTAGATTTTGACCTTCTTGCCAATGAAATATTAATAAGAGAATAAAATATATATTACTCTTCTTCTGAGGGAGAGGTCTCTCTAACTCTCTGTCATGTTCCCCATCATTTTTTTGAAGAGGATTTCTTCAAACCAGAGAGAGTTTATTCTTCATTCCTCCATTTTTCAGGCCATGGCAGCTGAAAGCAGAAAGGTGATCCCTTTATTTTTAACATCCCAAGGGGGGTGGGGTTGGAGGGAAAGAGGGAGAAATTCTGTTTCTCTAGATCAATGAAAAGCAAACAAGGGCACTGCAGAAACTGTATCATTTCCAGCAAGATGCAAAAGGCTAATTCAATTTGAAGCAACTGGGTTTCTAAAGAGGGAGACAGTATAAAGATTAACTGAGACCTCTGTTTCTTTATCTAACTGCAGCCCATTAAGTGGGATAGAGAAGAAAATCCACAAATTGCCCTGCTTATCCATCTTTATCTTCCATCATTGTTCGAAGACGAATACCCTCTCTCTCCCCTCCTCTCAGCATTATTTCTCTGTCTCGCTCCTCCTTTTTTGCTAACAGAAAAGAAAACAAGAAAATACATCACGGTGCTGCAGCACAGATGCAGCACTGTTTAAAGAGGATCAGTTTTGCTCCTGCTGATTTAAATGAGAGCTGGGCTGGACCTCAAGGATGCTCTACAGACCTAATTACAGCAGCAGCCAGAGAAATGTTTCATCAATGCATAATTACATCCTCTTTTAAAGACCATGATAGGATGCACTCTGAAAACATAGGTGATAAATATTGTTGGCATGCAGCATGATACCAACATGATACTCAAATCCCTGTTCTGGGTATTTTCACTTTTGAGTCCTGCCTTAGGTAACACTGCAAAGCAGCCATGAGAGTTGTGGGGACAAGGACTGAAATCATTTAGCAAACTCTGGAATGATACTAGACAGCTGAAAAATCTAAACTGGGATGGACTGAGACCTTGGGAACCTGCAATCAGCAGACAAGAAATATGTCGTGTGGTGAAGGAGACCCTGGACGGGTTCTCAATCACTGCTGAGTGCTGCCCTGTGCTGAATGCTTCCTGTAGAGAGCCATAAACCAGAGATTAGCAATTCCTCAAACTTTACTCACCAGCTTTTGCTCTTAATTCTCCTGATGGTGCTTCACTAGTCTAACTCATGGAAAGTATCAGTTCTGATTTTTCAAGCATATTGCTCTTAGCATTTGGCTAAATTACAGCTCTATGCTATCAGCCCAGGTACTCGCATCACCCCCAGAGCAGGATGTAATTTACAGAGGGTGGGATTTGGAAAGGCAGCTGTGAGACTTAAATGTCCATGTCCAGACAACTTTCACTAAGCACTGGGCACCTAATTCCCTTTAGGATCATTTCAAATTTTAGAGCTTCCCCCCTTAAGATGCCAGCAAGGAAAGGTCAACCTAATTTGTCATAGCAGCAAGTGAAGGCAAAAGATCAGCACATGCTGACAGGCTGTCTGAGAGGTTTCATTATAGAGCTGTTTACAGCATTTATTTCTCCTGTTGTTGCTGCTGTTTTCAGGGTCAAGGAACTGAGAGATTCCATTTCAGTAGCAGAGCTCTCTGGCCAGGGAACAAAATACTTGAATTGTACTCCTCCCTCCCAGGCTAGTTGACTCATGTGCCACTTACTGCTGAGATTTCTCTAAATAACCACATGGCTGTTGAAGTCTATACTGACACATGTAGCAATTCTAAGCCTAAATAATCATACCAGCATCACCAATTAGCAATAATACAAGTGGAAATTTTAAATGGAGTCTAACACCAGCCTTCATTCACAACAGCACATCAGCCAAGCAGGTCAAGCCAATTCATTTGAAGTTTGTTTCCCTTGGAACATAAAAAAAACCCGACTTTGTGAAGTAAAAATGCATTAATGTATGATCATTTCTGTAGCAGTCTTTCTTCACAGCTTTTTGTACTGTACAGATCATAGAGAAAGGGCCTAAAGGTCAACACTATCACTAATACAAACACTTCAGTACTATATTCAACATGTATTACCAGCTAAGTGAGGAAATACCAATGAATGTTTTTAAAGTTCTCACCAGCTTCTACCACATGAGGCCCAGGTTCAGGGTTTGGGGAACTCATGTAGAAGAGAACACTTAGTGCTGTCCCCCACTGACCTGAGTACCCACGACTGGGCACAACAGCTACCCCCCACCCCCTCCAACCCCACTCTGGCAAATGCTCTTTGGCCATTTTACAGGCTTGACTAAGCACAAGGAATAAAACAGCAGCAGGTTTGGTGAGGTTGCTGCTAAATTTCTCACAATTCAAAGAGGACAACAGAGTCACAGCAAGGGAACTGAGCGCAATTGCATGGCCAAGAGCCAAGCCTCAGATAAAAGACAGTAATGGAAGACCTTCGGCTGCAGCCAAAAGTTCAGCTGACAATAGGATTTCTCTTCCAGTAGCAGGAAAAGAGGAACCTTTAGGTCAAGTAAACTACATCTCCTGACTGCCTCAAAAGACTGCTAAAAAGGTCAATTTTGTATCTCCCAGCTATGTGATGAAAGACTGTGCCACATAGCCATTTATTTCATATTGCTTTTGTCAGGTGGTGGCAATATTCACGTGTGATGAATAGATCTGCAGGCAATGGAACCTCACAGCCACATCTCACGTGCCCAAATCACCTTGCCTATGCACTGAAACCAAGCATACCAGTACCTGATCTCTTCAGCTGATGGAGAGCTAGAGAGAGACAGGAAAGTTTCTTAACTCTGAAGAAGGAATTAAGGGTGAAAGCTATTCCAGAAGAGCACCATGTTATGTGTTCAGTTATGAGGTATCTACATATTGTTTTGCTTGGGAAGACAAATGGGATTTTAGATGATCTAAAGGCCTTTCACTGCCCTTCTGTATAGCAAAAATCTCTTGCTGGCTCACTCCCACAATCAGTATTTCTTTGAGTAAGAAAAGGGCCAAAAACAATACAAACAACTTCAGAGCATAGGGGATTTTTAATCTCCACTTCATAAAGACTTTCAGGATAAGCAAGAAAGTGTATACACCAAAAACCTCCCCAAAACCCAAAAAACCCCCAACAAACCCAGAGTTAGAAGGTAGAGAAACACTTTTTCATGAGTAATTACTTATGCATAAAATGCTGTCACATCAGCACACTGCTTCAGAGGCATTCTGTACCAGTAAAGAGAGACAGAAGTGCCTCAGTGGCAAAAAAAGCCTTTTCCTCCCACTCCATGATCCCAGAGAATCCATATTCAGGTAGGAGTCCACAGAGGCTCTAGTGCCTTTCCATTTTGGATGTCTTTCTCCATTCAAATGGCCAGCAAGAGAAGAAAACTCTCAACCCAATTTATCTAAGTGTCTTCAGCAATATCCTTTACAGAATTTCAAAGAGTTGCTGGCAGTTGTTAAGCTGGGGCTGTTTAACTTGGACATCTGTCCACCCAGGCTGAGATGACCAACTCACTTTACATCACCGGCTAGCAATCAAATAATAATTACTTTGGGTTACTACAGACTGGAGCTGGATTTGAGTGAATGATTTCAGAGCACTGGAATCCATTACCAATAACCCAAACCATCTGGGTTCCCATCTCTGTTACAAAGAAAGCAGCAACAATTCCAAACATTAATGCAGACACTAAGTACTAGCTGGCTCACCGGTCCATGGGAGCAGTGGCATGTACTTTGGCATAATTACCTCAAGATGGAAGCTACACGGACATCCTACGGGGAGTGGTTCAGAGTTTACATTCTGTGCCACATTTAGCTCTCCAGAGTTATATGGAAAGGGTTTGTATGAAATAAAAAGCTCCATTTAACATTATTTCCTTTGCAGAGGCGAGCTGGATCACGCCGGCGGAGAGCAGGGATTTTGCAGATGCAGCATGCAGCCTCCCAGCAAAAGGGAAGCCAGCTAATGAGCAGTAACTGTGATTTCTGTAACAAGTAACTTAGACTGTGCAACAAATTGGTACATCCAAATAAACAAATCCCCGAATCCCCTCCGTTTGCCTTTATGAAACAAATGAGTCAGTGCTGACTAATCGTATTATAATACTGGGAAGCTTGTAATAGGCTTACAAACCTTGTGTTTACAGGCTCATTATTGTTCAGGGCTTGCTGAGATAATAAGGAAGCTATGGGAGAAACACTTTGGAGTCAAAAATCTTATCAGATGTGTGTTTTGGAACTGAAAGCAGAATGCAACTCAAATCAAGACTTGGTACGAGGGAGTGGGACTGAAGCAGCTAAAGTGAAACACCATTTCCCTGCTTGGGATCAGAGTTCTCTTCTTCAAGGCTACATGTAACCAAGGGGACCTAAAGATGCCAACAAAACAAAGTAAGGGGACAGGTCAATAAGATGCCAATGCTGGGAAGGACAAAGAAAGACTGAGGATAAATCCCTTGTGCCCCTGCTGTCACTTAGGTCACACTAAAGGCTAGTATTATGCTTATCCAGCACCATTAACTTCAATTTCTCTTCCACTCAACTCAAACCCAGTTGAAGGGAGGCAGCTCAGCCAGAGCCAATGCCAGACACAGAGCCAAGGCACCTCCTAGCAGGTGCTGTAGTGATGCATTTGTCTCTCCTCAGTAACTTGTAGAGTGGCAACAACCAAGTTCAGCTCCAAGAGTCAGAAGTCCTGCTGGGCAGTGCCAGCACAGCGTGGTACCACACAAGCATGTTGTAGGTAACACATCTGGAGTAGCATAGGACAAGGATACCTGCACTCTCCTCTAAGATGCACCAGGACTGAGACCCAAGGCTCTGACACTGGGGAAGTTCAGTTATTAGAGGCTTTTGCATCTTGGACAAAGTTGTGAGGAACCTGGTGAGTGAGCCCTGCTCATGGGACCAGATGACCCCCAGAGGTCAGCTCCAAATGAAAACATGAGACTTACTGTCCTTTGTTTTCAAGATACAGCACCTCCTGCTTCAGGTTTCCGTGCACACCAGCTGCCTTTAGTCTCACGTAAAGACTTCACCACAAGCCAGCTTAAAGAGGGACTGCTGAGCAGCCTATGCCTTCCCAACAGCCTTCCGGGAGGCTCTTCCCTGAAGGCTGCCAAGCCTCACAGTGCCACCACTGCAGCACCATTTTGCTCTATTCGCAGTTGCTACTTCAATCCTCTGTGGCAGCCTCAACCCTGGCAGGAGCATCTTTGGCTGTCTAAACAAATCTGCAGGAGTGCATGGAGTTGGTAAGCTTCCCGTTTCTGCAGCACAACCGAGGCAAGACTTTGCCTAAAGCAGCAGACACAGTGTCTTGAAACCTTCCAATTATGCAGCAGGGGAAGCCCTCTGCCTCTGAGATTATTAAATAATAAAAGGAGAGAACAGCAGAGAAAGAACAGGGGCAGGGTGGAGCGGAGAGGGAATATCTATGGCCTTCTGCACCCGGTTCTGTCACTCTGACATTTCTTTCACATACAATTATTTAAAGCCTCCTGATGGCAAAGCTGAGGAAATGGACTAATAGTAGCTTGTACGGTACCTCTCCATCAGGCAGTTCAATAAATCCTGGCAGTGCTGTGATTTGTGTTAGGAGAATGAGCTTTTCAAGAGCAGAACTATCACTTTACACCATCGATAATCTCGCTGTCAAAAGCCCCCCGAGTAACCTGGCCGACACTTTAGAAGCTTAATTTATAGATGCACTATTTGCCTTCCAGGTATTTTATGCACCTAAATAATGGAAGTGGATATTATCCCAAACTACTTTGCAGCTTTCACAAGTGGAGTCCAAGAACGTACAGGAGGACAAATTTTCTATTAGCTTTGGGCTAAATTCTTCCCTCTGTGACACCTGTTTGATACCATCTACCACTAGTGGAGCGGCTTTTAAATTATACTGAAGGAAAGAAAAGCAGACTCAAGCTCCTGCACTTCCAGAGGAGGAAGAGCATGTAAAGAGTGCAGTGGTGCATGGAGAAATGCCACCAGGTCTTTGATTTGCTGTGGACCACTTGTACAGAGATTTGCAGAAGCGAGCTCTAGCCACCACTTCTCTCAGTTGGGACACCTACGAGCTGCAGGCTGAAGTATCTGCCCAAGACTGTGCAGATACTCATGACTGTACCAATACTCATGACTGTGGAGAAGTTGCAAGGATCACACTGATAAATAAATGGATCATGTCCAAAGATGGGGGCTCTGATTGGCAGGCTTAGGGACATAGCCATAGAAGCACTCCACCAAACTGGCAAAGCAGGAGCTTTATTCCCATGACAGAGCAGGGGATGGGCTTTTTTCTCTCCACTGTAACCCACAAGCCTCTTGAAGGGAAGAGGCTGCATTTCACTTATTCCTGGCTCTTAATGTTGATCAGGCAAGAATTAGTATTTTTAATGGGAAAGTATTTATGCTACTACAAGGAAGACTACCAGAGAGAGACTCCGGGCAGGGACCAAGCATGACAATGCCATTGTATCCCACACATCTGGGAACTCCAAGCTGTTTTGACCAAGAACAATAACAACTAGTTTGCTCTAGAGCATGGTAAGCCCTATACATCATAAACCAGCAGCAAAGTGTGGAGATGCAACCATTTGCATGTGTTCTTGGTTCAAGCGAGCCAGAGAGAAACACTCATAGTGATAACAACCCCAACCTAGGAAGAAAACTACACATCAGACCTACACCCAGATTCTGTAGCTTGGATTTCTGTGTAATTTGTTAGCGACACATGCACACAGCAGACTGCAGAACAGCCCCAGCACTTTTCTTGGTCAGTACATAATTAGACTGCTCCTTTTATAAAGTTCACAACCGAGCCACTGTAACAGGTTTTGCTTTTAAAGCTGGGCTTGTGCCCTTGCTCTGACAAAGGAGGAGGACTGAACTGCCCTTCATTCACGTTATTCACCAGTTTGGTTTAAACAACAGCATTGCCTTGACTTATTAGTGACATGCCAACAAATCAAGGTAATTATCCAAAGGTCAATACATCAACAAGGTCCCTTTTTGGCATATTTCTCTGACTCAGAAGCTGGCTATCTGCACAGCCAGCCTCTGACACTCTTCTGACAAGGATGGCAAACTCAGCTAAAAGCTAGCAGATGTCTGCAGCTCCCTGTCTTTGTGTGAATGAAGAAACCCTTCCACCACCTAGTATACACAGAGGGTAGAATTGTGCTCTCATTGACAAACTGGAGTAAGACCCCAACCACCAAGCAAAATGAGTAGGGTTTTAAGCAACTCCAAATCTCTTTGTCCCATCAGACCAAAGTGAGCTTGGCATCCGATACCCTCCCCCATAATTCCTTACAACCAATTCAGTTTACCAGAGCCTGCCAAAGCCACAGAAGAAATTAATCTCAGCTTACTAACCATGCAAGCACATGTAACCTCTCCTGGATGGAATTGGAGCGGCTTAGCTATGTAACACAGAGCCTGTGCCCACTGCTAGCAGCTAATAAAACACCACTCAATTCATAGGATTCCTTTCCCCCTCCTTTTCTTTTAGTAACATAAAACTCAGGATCATGTCTTACACAGTTCCAATAGCAGCCTAGCAACAACAGTGAAAAGCACAGCTGCCTTGTCCTCACTACAGTGTATCATGGCAATCAAGAATTAAATTCCCTATCCCAACCCAGTTCAAACCCATCAAAACAGTCCAATTCACCTACCCAGTAACTCCAATTTAGCAGCTCTGCACTGCTGGCTCTCCTAACCAAAGCCATTTGATGACTCTGAACTTGGCTTTGCAGATGCTGACTTCTGACACCAAGAATAAAAGCAAGCACACAGCCTGCTTGACTGGCCAGAGAACAATTGTTTTGTTTTCCCCCTCCCTCTTTGATCATGCTAGTGGTAAGAGAGAATGATCACCTGGTATTTACCTCAAGATCTCCTCCTCTTTTTAATACACAGACTGCTATGGATTAAAGTCAGTGCCATGCAGCAAGGAAGCTCTTCACTAAACCCTCAGTGGCACAAAGATCTCTAAGGGAATATTGACAAGATTGACTTCTGCATATTTAAACCAAGAGTCAAAAAATATTTATGTAAGTTTTTTTTTTCTGCCCTTTCTGTCCTCACTCCTTAATCCTGGTATAGTTGGCAAAGCAACTCATGACAAGCCTATGAGCTACATGGTCCAGGGGAAATATTTACACTCTGCTCAGATTCTGATCTCCCCAGGGCTAGGAAAAGGCTCCTGGAACAGGCAGCTCCAGCCTCCTTGTCCTGTCAGTGCTTCTGCATGCCTGCAGCACTCAGCTCAGTGGGAGCCTGGTGAGGAAATGCTTGGCTCCCCTCTGCTCCATTCCTGCTTGGTCTGTTTGATCTCTACTTGGCCATCCATCCCACAGCAAAGTACATCTGAGAGACTGCACACTGCAGCGTGTTCTACTTAACACTGGATTTGATGTTCAGGGTTTTTCTCCCCTTACAGCAGAATTGGCTGCTTAAAGACAAGAGTTGTTGATTTAAGGACCAAACTCCACCCACAGTCACAGGTGAACCACAGAGGCTAAAGTACAGACCATGTGTGCAGATATGTAGGGTCCCTCTGCCACAAAAGCTATCTACTGACGGAAAATCTGAAGGCTTGATGCACCAGTGCTGAAAGCTCTCCAGAATAATGAATGAGAGTTGGGGTTATGTGGAAAAAAAATCCTTGGTGAGACTGCCTCAAAATGAAGTTTCTCTTTCTTACAACAGTCCAGATGAAGTGGATGGAACAGATCCCTGGAGTCAAGAGGAGACACCTCACTAGGATGTGGGTTTTTTTTCCCACCCCAACCAGGAGGCACCAAGCCACAGCCAGTTCCAGATGCACAAGGATGTCTTAGATTCTTACTGCTTTTTGTCTCTTACTCCCATATTCCCTTATCACTTCACTTTCTCTTATTGCTCCTCATCACTTTTCCCAGCACAGTGCATATTGCTGTCTTGCTACAAACCACAGCAGTGTTCAATACTCCCATATGTGAAAACAGACACACAGATTGCATCAGGTTGGAAGGGACCCTCAAAGATCATTTCGCCCAACCCCCTTGCCGTCAGCAGGGACACCTCCAACTACAGCAGGCTGCCGAGGGCCACTTCAAGTCTGATTTTGAATGCCTCTAGGGACAGGGCCTTTACCACATCCCTGGGCAACCTGTTCCAGTATTTTACCACCCTCATTGTAAAGAGCTTCCTCCTAACATCCAATCTAAACTTCCCTGCTCCAGTTTCAAACCTTTGCCCCTCATACTATTGCTACAAGCCCTTCTAAACAGTCCTTCCCCAGCCTTCCTGTAGGTCTCTTTCAGATACTGAGCCATCACATAACCACATGCAAATACACACACGTAACTGAGTTTACATGCCATCTGCATACTACAGCTATATGTTTGGTGGAGTTTGATAGATAGTAATAACTCCTGTCATAATATCTACCCTTTCTGCTGCTTCTCTGGCCCATCACACATTTATATTCTCACTTCTTTAATGCAGGTGGACATTGTCTCCCAAAATGGGACGCTGCTCCCACAAGTGTCCTTCAACCAGTAGAAGCAATATCTGAAATAATCACAGAATCAAGCAGTTTGATCACCCAAACCTATCTAATCAACTAGACCATGTGCCTCATCCAGTCTTTTCTTGAACACCTCCAGGGACATCAACCCTACCACCTTATCCCACAGTATTATTACCTTCTGGCAGCCAAAGACCTTAAATGGGCCACCTTGACTAGGTGAGTTTTTTGACAATGAGGAAACAAGAGCATCTGATTACACAAAGATATGTGAGCACATTACTAGAGCCACAAAGCATCATCAGTGGCTTTATGTGCTCCTGCTCTCTTCACTGTTGTCGTCTCAGTAACCCCAGGAGACAGCAGCTCATGGGAAGGGGTGAAGCTGAGCATCCAAGATTCATCAGGTGAGTGACGAGACAGTCACATGTCTACACAACGCCAAGCACTTGGCTGCTGTAATCCCAGACTCCCCAGAGGAATGAAAACAGAGGTTCTGACACAAATCTGTACCTGAGCAGTAAATGGCAAGCTGCCTTCCCCAGACAATGCACGAGGGAGCCAATGAAAGCGAACAAAGCCGATGAATGACACATGAGAGAAAGAAACCTCCTGTTCTTCCTCTGTGATAAAGGAGTACAGCAAAGCTGCAAAGTGCAGCTTCTCCTAGGGAATGGATTTGATTAAAGAAGATTGATGGCACCACCACCCCCACCCTTCCCCCTCCAAAAAAAATAGTCTATAAAAACCTAAGGACCTCAATCTTCTGAAGTAATCATGGAATCATAGAATGGTCTGGGTTGGAAGGGACCTTCAAAGGTCATCTAGTCCAACCTCCCCTGCAGTCAGCAGGGGCATCCTCAACTAGATCAGGTTGCCCAGAGCCCTGTTGAGCCACACTTTGAGTATCTTCAGGGACGGAGCCCCAACCACCTCCCTGGGCAACCTGTTCAAGTGTTCCACCACTCATAGTGAAGAATCTGTTCCTAACATTCAATCTAATTCTGCTCTTCCCTAGTTTGAAGCCATTGCTCCTCGTCCTATCACCACAGACCTTTGCAAACAGTCTCTCTCCAGCCTTCTTGTAGGACCCCTTCAGATACTGGAAGGCTGCTAATAGGTCTCCCTGGAGCCTCCTCTTCTCCAGGCTGAACACCCCCAGCTCCCTCAGCCTGTCCTTGCAGCAAAGGTGCTGCAAACCCCTGATCATTTTCGTGGCCCTCTTCTGGACCCTCTCCATCAGGTCCATGTCCTTCCTATATTTAGGGCTCCAGACCTGCACACAGTACTCCAGGTGAAGTCTCACCAGAGCAAAGTGACCAAATCACCTCTCTAGATCTGCTGGCACCACATCTTTTGATGCAACCCAGGATGTGACTTGCCTTTTGGGATGCAAGCTAACACTTCCTGCTCATGTCCAGATTCTTGTCCATCAGTACCTCAAAGTCTTTTTCTCCAGGGCTGCTTTCTATGGTCTCATCCCCCAGTCTGTACTGATAGGAAAGACTGTTCCAGCCCAGGTAATCTCTCAAAAAAATCTTAGTAAATGAGCACAAGAATACCATTAGAATGCCTCCATTGCTTTTTCTTATTTAAAATGCACATTTAATTCCAAATAATCTTTCATCTGATACACCTGCTTGAATCCCAGCATATAAGACTGAAAGTAAATTGATCCTGCCCTCATTAATGAATGCTTAGAGGAAAATGTGTGTTCAAGTTCTTTTTACAGTGCAAGTGGATTGGACTGTCTGAATTCAGTTTGGACAGATACAAGTGAAGTTCAGCTCATTAGCACAGGAAATTATTTGTGTTTTATCCATTTGACTGAAAGGCATGTCTTGGCCTGGGTTCACGTGCTCTGCTACATGGGTCTGTCATTTAGCTCATATCCGATGCAACCTTAAATCTGGAGAGCCAGCATCAGGCATTTCAACATTAACATCTTACTGAAATCCAGTATCTTGAAATGGTTATGTTCAATATTTGGTCTTAAAGTAATAACGCTGATGTCATCTCAGAAGTGACACTAGGTTTAATGATGCAGATAGAAAGAAACAGGGTGCACTCACGGTTATAGAAGACGGCTTAAGCAGCTCAGTCTCCAGTCATTTGGGTTTCCTTAAGGGAGCAGCTAAATGCACGCACTGCTGCTGCTACCCCATGAATCATAGAATGATAAGGATTGGAAGAGACTTCTGGAGATTGAGTTTGACTCCCCTCTCAAAGCAGGATTGCCTAAGGCAGGTTACACAGCAATGTGCCCAGGTGGGTTTCGAAAGTCTCCAGAGAAGGAGACTTCATATCATCCCCTGGGCAGCCTGCTCCAGTGCTCTGTCACCCTTACAGTAATGAATTTTTTCCTCATGCTAAGGTGGAACTTCCTGTGCTCCAGTTTGTGCCTGTTGGCCCTTGTCCTATCACTGGGCACCAGTGAAAAGAGACTGTCCCCTTCTTCTTGATACCCACCCTTTGTGAATTAATTAATAAGATCCCTCTCAATCTTCTCTTCTCTGGAAATAAAGCATCTTCAATATTTCCATTCCATAAATGGTGCTTATCATTGCCAAGCTAGGATATGAGTTCTGACTCTGCAAATGAATTTGGTCACAGAGCACCAGCATGATGCATTTTTCATTTACAAAGATCCATAGTCCAAGCCAAGGACCTTTGAATTATGGAGAAAAATCAGATGTGCTTTCTTTTCTTCTTGTAGATTTTACCTGTGAAGACTCAGCTGCAGCCACCAAACACTTTTAAATCATGTTTTCACAGCACAGTGAGCAGAGCAGGGGGAGTGGGGGTGTGTGTGCCTTTAACACACTCGCACTGCTGTTCCATCACTAACACCGCACTGTGCCGCTGTGTTTAGTTTGGACTGGCCCCTTGGCTGAGGGAAGCAAAGCTTCTCAGCTGGCAATAGTGGACTAGTCATTTAATACACTATTCAGAGCAATGACTGTTGTTGTTGTTTCATTCTGGTATTTTTAGGAAGAGGTAATCCTGGAGATTTGCATCTCATTTCCCAGAATGCCCTAGGGCTTTTCCAGCAGTTGGAATCTTACAGGATAAACATCTTCCCCTGATTGTAATTGCATTATTAAATATGATTGCTCTCCTCTTCCTTGATTTTTATTTTCTTTCTTTCTTCTTTTTTTTTTTTTTTTTTTTTTTACAGCAGCAACAAAGAACACTGCAAGAAAGCATCCTGTTGACAGCGTGAAGAACAACAGCAAAATACAGACAGGCAGAGTATGTCACTTTCAACTTCCAGATGCTAAAAAAGCCAGGGAGTCCCACACCACCATACTAAAGCTTAGCCTTCTAAATAACTACAACTAGAGGAATCCTTCAGCTATCAAAAGTGAGGCCACCACAAATAACCATCTCCGTTACAAAACATAGTGCAATAGCTCCAAGAAATCCCATCAAAGATGGGGCTTCTGTCGCTGTAAATCCAACAGACACAAATAGCTATAATCATACAAAAGTCACCCAGGGTAGCTGCATGAAGTGAAAGGGGAGGCTATGGAGGAGACTAACGGGATCCTGAGCAACAGGAGTGTGCTACTCTGTTAAGGTTACACTAAACAGAGAAGGACAACAAAGTTGGGGAGGGGTTTGGAACACCAGCCCTATGAGGAGAGGCTGAGGGAGCTGGGGTTGGTTAGTCTGGAGAAGAGGAGGCTCAGGGGAGACCTTATTGCTGTCTACAACTACCTGAAGGGAGGCTGTAGACAGGTAGGGGTTGGTCTCTTCTCCCAGGCAACCAGCACCAGAACAAGAGGACACAGTCTCAAGCTGCGCCAGGGGAGGTTTAGACTGGATGTTAGGAAGAAATTCTACACAGAGAATGATTTGCCATTGGAATGTGCTGCCTGGGGAGGTGGTGGAGTCACCATCATTGGAGGTGTTTAGGAGGAGACTTGATGGGGTGGTTGGTTGCATGGTTTAGTTGATTAGATGGTATTGGATGATGGGTTGGATGCGATGTTCTTGAAGGTCTCTTCCAACCTGGTTTATTGTATTCTATTCTAAACAGCTTCTTAACACACTGATTAACTCCCACCCTGCACACTACAGTGAACAGGCTGGTCCAGTTGCTTTTCCTCTGGGAAGTTCCTCCTCTCCACAATGTCTCACTGCATCTTTTCCAGCCAAGCCCCCAGACTGCTGAAAACCACAGGAACAGAACTATGAATGTTGAATATCTATTATCAGCAATAACTGCTACAATTCCAGCCTTCCTCCTGCATGGAGAAAAATGTAACCCAAAAAGCTATGTAATTAAATGTGTATGGTGATTGCTTGCCTCTAACACCTATTCATTTAAAAAAACATATGAATGAAGTTCCACAACCATACCCAAGACTACATTAAAGTAGGACTGCGTTTCTGCCTTACTTGCATAATGCTGGAGAGCAAAACAGGCTTTCTGATGAGAGAACATCTGATGGAGTTCACATTTCAGCACTTTCAAAGAAGGAAAACTGCTCCTGTAGCTCATGGGACTTAGAATCATAGAAAGCATTGGGTTAGAAGGGACCTTATAAAGTTATGCATTGCAACCGCTCTGCAGTATGTAGGGACATCCCCTACCACAGCAGGATGCTCACAGCCACATCAATCCCGACCTTGAATGTTTCCAGGGATTGGGCCTCCACCACCTCCCTAGGCAAGCTGTTCCACTGTTACACCACCCAATACAAATAAAAGAATGTCTTCCTAACATTCAATCCAAACCTACCCTGCTCTAGCTCAAAACCACTGCCTCTTGCCCTGTTGCTACATGCCCTTTTTAAAATCCCCCCCCCCCCCAGCTTTCTCCCCAGAGCCTTCTCTTTTCCAGGCTGAACAGCCCCAGTTCTCTCAGCCTGTGTTCACAGCAGCCTCCTGACCATTTTTGTGACCCTCCTCTAGACTCGTTCCAGCAGGTCCATGCCTTGCTTGTGTTGAGAACCCCAGAACTGGACACAGTATTTCAGGTGAGGTTTCACCAGAGCAGAGTGGCACAACCACCTCTCTCAACCTGCTGGCCACGCTGCTTTTGATGTGGCCCAGGCTGCCATTTGCCTTCTGGGTTGCAATTGCGCATTGCTGGCTCGTGTCCAACTTTTCATCCACCAGAAACCTCTCTCTATCACATCATGCCCCAGCCTGGATTGATAATGGGGATTGTCCTGACCCAGGTGCAGAGGAGAGCTTGATTCATGTATAGTCTGATTCTTGGCTTAGACAGCCCTACTCCTATGCAATCTAATCTACTTTTCAGCACTCTGCCAATACTGTACACTCAGTATTTATGTTGAGATTCCATCAACATTTACACTCTCACATAAATACACATAAAACATACACATTCAGAATCTACTGCACTACACTACACAAAATCTTGTGCTTCAGCATGTGTGTGCCTTTCTGTAACACTAAGAGAATTCCCCCTCAGAAACCCAGCTGGGTTGGGGGTAGGTGGAGAAGAACGTGCCATAGCAAACTGCACGCTCTAAGAGGCGGTTAAACTGCTTGAGACCACTTTTGCTGCTTTCAAGAGCCTCAGCTCAAGTGCTTTCACCAGGCTTTCCATGTCTAACAGCTTCATGGCATGGGAATCTGTAATGCTTCTTCAGTGTACTCTTAAAAAAAAAAAAAAAAAAAAAAAAGTTAAACATCTATAAAGCAAAGGCCCACTATACAACAGATGGTCTAACCTCTTGAATGTCAAAATCCTTCTGTGTCAGGCAGCCCAATTAAAGTGACATTTTTAGCAGCATGCCTCTCTCCACTCTGCCCTTCCTCCCACTTTAGCCTGAATGTCCCAAGGGATAATTGCTCACCACACAATTACAAACACCAGTTTACTGTAGCTTTTTCTCCCCAGTCTCTAATTGGGAGAAACTATGATGGTGGTTAATCTAACTCCTGGGTCCCAATGAAGAAAGCCATTTAAAAAGAGAAGACCTTAGAGAAAACATGAAAATCTTCAGCTAAGCAGCATGGCTTCACATCTCCTGATTAGCATCATTTTGGTTTAGCCTCTTCAGATGCAGCAAAGGTCTTTACCATTCACCTTGCTTTTCTAAACTACTAGAAAAGAGACGTGGCTAATAAATAGTGGGGGGGGAAGAGAAGGAAAAAATGGAGGAGAAAAAGCACTAGAAACCATTGTAGTCTTATGGCTTGCTGTCATCTAATTAGGATGTGCTTCAGCACAAAAGAAACATCTTGGAGTGCTCTAACCTATAAAGCATTATGGCCCTTACAAAATACACCAGCAGGCACATTTCACAGGACCAGAAGCAGCCACTACCAGCCTGCAATGTGAACAGCAGGTATTGAGCAAACTACTCTGCCTGAGGTGGGCTTGGGAGTTGTGAAGTGATCTAAACTGGGTGCAGGGGAGATGAGCCAGCAGGAGCTGCTGAGGCTAACAAGAGCAGGCTGCCCCACAGGCTTTTGCACAGACCTGGCCTGCCCCAACCCTCTCTGAAGAACCAGGAGCATCTGCTCCCCATGGACTGCTCCTGAGGCTCTCCACACTGCATGGTACATGTACAGTCATTCCAGCCATGGGAAGTGTTTCAGCATATGGTTTGCAGAGCCAGAAGTGTTGGTCATCTCTGGCACATTCAGTAAGGTGTGAAATAAAGTTATCACAATCACAGAACGCCACATTGCAAGAGACCCTCCAGTGTACAGGAAGTGATGGTATGGATATCTGCTCCTGAGGAAAAGGAGCAGAGAGGAAAAGGTAGCACAGAGTTAAAAAAAGGATTAAAATAATATCTGCCCAGGACCCTTGCAGCAAGTACTACAGACTTGAACTCAATTCATGATGCCCTCCCAAGTGAGAGCACCAGTGTAGCTCAGTTCTGAGTCTCTGGTTCTGCTGGTGGAGCTTGACAGCTTTAATACTACCATGAGACAGGATGGTCAGGCTGATTCTGAACAGACTCGAGATACAAACCAGGGCAGCTTCTTCCCATCCACCATGCACTAGCCCCAGAAACCACAGCATTTGCAAGGAGCCCTGCCTGGAATGGGAGCTATGCCTGAGAAAGGAGTGCAGAGAAAGGCAATCAGATCCTAACAAAAACATAATCTTGTTCAGCCCCAAGTGCATGTTTCTCAGATGACTTCCTGTATTATGATAAAGTGAATCTCAGATGCAGAGGCTGCAGGCTGGAAGACAGGGCATTACACACACGACAGCTCTTTTGATGCTGCTGCAGAACCAAGAGATTGTTTCCTCCCTGCTGTTTAGAGCAAACATTGGCAGCACAGCAGATTCTCAAGACATTGCAGCAATAGAGTGATAATGAAAATGGCTGATTATTTTAAACTGGCTGCAATCCACACTCGAGCAAGGAAGCTGACTGATGAAAGAGTTTCTTCCCCCCAGCTTGGAATGTTGCTGGGGGTTTATACTTGCTGCTGAGACAGAACCAGTGATACCTCGTGGGTGGAGGGGTAGCAATGCTTGGAGACTAGGATGAAAGACTACACTCCTCATGAAATTAATTTCATTCCCAGCTCAACATCAATTTATTCTACTGGGGGAAAAAAAGTGACTGATCAATCTAAAGTGGGATCTTCATCAAGAGCATGATTTATGATTACAGGCTTTACTAGTAACAGAGTCTTTAGGTCTTCATGTATGCAAAATCACTGTCAAATACACTGGTAGAGTCAGCTGTGAGTTTCTTCAGTGCTTTGGAAACCCCAGACTCCATTTAAGTGCAAAGTCGTTCTTGTTCTTGCTCACTATCAAAGTTGAAGAGCTCATTTAATGTGTGGCTATGCTAAAAAGGAGTGACAGGTGATTGCTGCCTATCAGAAAGATTAAAGGCAAAGGATAACATTTTCTTAATCAGAGGGATTAAACAAGCTCTACCATCATGCCAGGTATTAGCTATTTTTTGGCCACTTACAGAGCAGGGAGGCTTATTGTGTGTCTATAAGCCCTGCATCCTGGAAAGCCTATTTCAATCAGCATTTATATTCCTCAGTTTCACTTCACCATCTCCTAAAAAGCTGACAAGGGTAAGTTTAAAACAAGGCTTTGAAAATGTGCAAAAGTCAACCTACTTCCACACTCATCTCGCTCTTTTGACCATGTTGATAAGCATGATGGTATTTAATATCCCAGTGCTGAGCTTGGGAGAAAATCTTACTTCTGCAGGTTCAGTCCCCTCTGAAAGCATTCACACTGCATGAAGCTTTTAATAATTTCTAAAACCTTCAACTTACACAGGAAGATCAAAAGGCAGACAGAGAGAGAATCTAGTCTCCACTAACCTGCCTTCCTTTCCGCTAGACAGATGAGCTCCACCCAACACCTCTTTTATGAGGGAAGCAGAAAAAGAAGTAGGCTAGATTTTAATCAGCGAGGGTGCTTGGAAAAGTTTTCAGGAAGTGCATTTCTGACACCTTTCCTCGACTCCCATCTGCTTTTCTGCATGGAAGCAGCCTCCCGAAATCTGCAAAACTGAGCCACGAACCTCATGAGAAGAAACTCCCCCTGGGAGATCTACCACCTCCGGCTATGCTGTGAGCCAGAGACACTGCGGGAACAATTCCCTGTGGGATTGAACATTTCTTCTTGCCTGCTGGAAAACACAAGTGTAGATGTACAGAAAGGAGTGAGAATTAGGAAGGGGGGGGGGGGGGGAGAGACAGAGCTCGAACTTCTTCAGCCTTGAGAAAAGACACACATTTCTCTGTTTGAAAGGGGTTGGGGGAGAAGAAGGGAAGGAGTCTAATTGCATCCAGATTGTTTTGTCCTTCCCCACTTTGCTTCGCCTCACTGGCAGGTTTGACTGGCAGTACCCGCAGCATTTCTGAGCCCAGCGCCAGCTAATTGTGGTCCTTATATACACCCCCCAGATCCAACTTGACACAAGGCTGTATAATTGGCAGCTCCAGAGAACAGGGAGAGACGGGCATTGAATGCGAATTACCTCTCACACCTATAGCAGGAAGATCCTCCGAGACAGAGGCTGAAGTCACTGGCAGGAAGCTTACCCTCTGCCCATGGACACACAGGCAGGCTTGGAGACAAAATGACGACTTAATTTTCCACTGCTGTCAGTCTTAAAGGTTCTAAAAACAAATATTCCCTGTCAGGGAAAAGCAGGACAAAATGAAATCTGAACAGTAGGCTTGGGCAAGGGATAGGAGGGAGGCACTGGAAATAGATGCTGGATAGTGGAGTTTAGACTGGAAGTGAAAAAGCATCACCAAATTCTCACTGTGCCTCCTCACAGTATGTCTGTGCACTTCTGTTGGTTGTCAAATGGAAAAATGTATATGGGACATTTTTTCTCTTGAATCAATGTTTATTCAATAAGGTCAGTGCCACCTAAACAGGTTTCAGTCTCAAGTGTAGGAAGAGCCTGTACAGCTGCATACAATCCCACTGCCTCAGCCCTCCTCAGCTTCTGCTGGGGATACACAACACAGCCCTGCAGATGGAGGCTGTCAGACACTTGACACAGCTCCTTACATCACATTTATGTGCACATGCACCAAGATCTCCCTGCACAACTCAGGTGAGGGGTTAGGACAGGCTCACTACTTAGCTAATTACTACAACACCATGTTGCACATGAAGAGTGCATTTTCTTATTTACTTAGAAATATTTACTTCAAGATTAATCAGCACAGTCCAATGCATGAGAGCTTTATATTTTGTCTCTAGCCTCCACATCTTCACATTAACATCTGGCTCTGTCTCCCTGAGTTCCATCTCCTAGTCCTTTTCCTTTCTTGCCTTTAAAGAAACCAGATCTTTTTAAATAATCATCAGTAGTATGTGAAGAATAAAGACATGGCAGGCTTGAAAACCACTTAAGACAAGGTGTACATGTAAGAGAGGAGGTTTAAAACACCCATTTTCCTTAGGGAGACCACAGTGGTGCCATCTCTAAACACCAGAGCGTTCATGGAGCCACTTAAGAGGTACCAGGCTGTTAGTTCTTGGGTGCTGCTTTAAGATACTTGCCTCTAAGGCAAAGACAAAAGCTGTCCTCTGGGACTAACTAGAATTAGTTCGTTTTGTGGACAAAAGGGGAAAGGATTTGGGTGGGATGCTCTCAGGGAAGCAGCAGAGGACAGGAGTTCTAGCATGGAAAGCAAAGGAAAATGCAAACAGAGCAGGAGACAAAGTAAATGGAAGGAAGGAGGGGAAAAAAAAAAAAGAAAACAAAAAGAAGGTCAGAATTGGTGTTGGTCAAACAAGGAGCAAAATTTTCCTTTTGAATGTGACAAAAGCACAAGCCCTATGAGGAGAGGCTGAGGGAGCTGGGGTTGTTTAGCCTGGAGAAGAGGAGGCTCAGGGGAGACCTCATTGCTCTCTACAACTACCTGAAGGGTAGTTGTAGCCAGGAAAGGGTTGGTCTCCTCTCCCTAGCAACCAGCACCAGAACAAGGGGACACAGTCTCAAGCTGCGCCAGGGGAAGTTTAGGCTCGAGGTGAGGAGAAAGTTCTTCACGAGAGAGTGATTCGCCATTGGAATGGGCTGCCTGGGGAGGTGGTTGAGTCACCGTCCCTGGAGGCGTTCAAGAGGGGACTGGATGTGGCACTTGGTGCCATGGTCTAGTCATGAGGTCTGTGGTGACAGGTTGGACTCAATGATCTTCGAGGTCTCTTCCAACCTTAGTAATACTGTGATACTGTAATACTGTAAAATGGCTCTAGAAAAATAATGAGAACATAGTTGCAAGGCCCCTGCTATCATCAGAGAGAGCTCTCCTACAGACAGATTTCAGGAGCACTAAATTTTACACCCTGGCCTGCAAGCATGAATGTTCTAGTAAGTATCTTTTCCTTCTCCTTCAGCCTAGGGTTTTGCTATTTCATCCAAACTGATACTTGTCAGTTAATCTCCTACATTCCTTACATTCAGGTGGAAGGTTCCCTGTTCTAAAATGATGTTGCCAGTAACAATAATTCTCTGAAAAACAATGCCAAACTCTTGTTTTTTTTCAAGAAACTGGTGAGATGTTTATGTTCTAAGACTATAAAAAGCTTCTGAGAAAGCCATCAGTCACTAGGAGAGACTATTTCAGAGGCTCTATCATCCATAGAGACTATTTCAGACTCTAGCATCCATCTTCAAGTGCAATTCTGAAACATTCAAGTCTGAGTGTGTTGGAAAGTCTATGGAAATTTGATTATTAGTGCCAGGCTCCATGAAGAAAATGTAACCTGGGCACATCTGTACACAGATGTGGAGAAGAGGAGGTTCAGGGGAGAACTTATTGCTGTCTACAACTACCTGAAGGGTGGTTGTAGCCAGGAAGGGGTTGGCCTCTTCTCTCAAGCAACCAGCACCAGAACAAGAGGACACAGTCTCAAGCTGCACCAGGGGAAGTTCAGGCTCAAGGTGAGGAGAAAGTTCTTCAGAGAGTGTCCTTCGCCATTGGAATGTGCTGCCCGGGGAGGTGGTGAAGTCACCGTCCCTGGAGGCGCTCAAGAGGGGATTGGACGTGGCACTTGGTGCCATGGTCTAGTCATGAGGTCTGTGGTGACAGGTTGGACTTGATGATCTTTGAGGTCTCTTCCAACCTTGGTGATTCTCTGATTTTAGCAGTGGTGTTCGATTACACATTTGCCAGGTCTGTACCAAAATCCTTGGAGAGAGTTTGAAGCAACTGCTAAGAATCAAAACTGTGCACAAAAGTCAAGCTTTAAAGCAGGCTGCACTGCACCATCACACAGCAGTTCCTTCCTATTTTTTGTTGCTCCAGTGTTTTTTTAGGAAGAAAAATAGTATTTTTTAAAGCTTACACTTGAATTGACCTAGTAATAAAAGCTGCATCTTAGACTGTGGCAAAACCCCACCACGGCACAGCACTTTGTACTTCTGCTCCAGCAACATCAATATTTATTATTTAGTGACACTACCTCAAGCTATTATTTGCTTACAAGCAGTGCTACCTGACTTCTAAGAACTCATGCAAATTCCAGAGAATGCGAGAGTAATTAACCTTGGTGGCTAGGAAAATAAATCTAGTGTCAAGCTGCTCTGCTGATAGATGTGGCTCCCAATCATCTGAGAGGCTGATTCATGCCTCTGATACAATGAAGCTCACCAGAAGGCTGCTATTGAGTGACTTCAACCATTATGCACCAGTGGCTGAACACATCCTGAGCTGGTCAGGAAATTCCACCATGAGCATATACACTGGACTGAAGGAACAAAATTGTTTGCTCTAGTAATAAGTAAACAAAAGCATGCTGCAATGTGACAAAGCCTTTGATATTTACGAGGCACTTAAAGAGGAGAAACAAAAGAGACAAGAATCTCATAAAATCTCTTCCCCTGTATTTCACCAAAGCTTTCTCTCAGCTCTAATCATTAGAAAAGTTGTTCTTCTTCTCATTCTAGACAGAGAATTAAAAATATGTAGTCCCCAATGAGATTTTTGCAGTCATTTGTAGCATCCTCAGAATCCAAGAGGATACATTAACCCATCTGTTGGAGTTCAGCAGTTTACAGGGTACTTACACATGCTCCAGCTTCTTGAAGAAGCAAAACTCCTGACTGCTCTGTTGCCAACTTCTTATACTCAGGAAGATGTTCCCCACAAAATAAAGTTAAACAATAAGGCAATAGGAGCATCGATATGCATCTCCCTGCAGCTCAATGCAGCTGTTGGCACATCCTCATGAAATTGCTCGTGCAACTTCAGCAGCAGCCAGATAGCTGAGAAGACTTTGATTTGGCAGGGAATAGCTTCATGGATGACCACACCAAGGAGATGGTGCCTGAACCCTCCTAGCTGCACAAACAGGTGTATCTGTGTTGCTAAACCCTTTCCCTAAAGAGAGAGCTCAGACACAAAACGAGAAAGAGATCACAAGCCACAAGAAAGTCAATGTCTGCTTCACTACCACCCCGTGCTCAGGTACCTGGTAGTGAGGTGGAGGTGAAGAACACCACAGATCTTCAAACATTCAGTACATGTTCCACATGTGTTCATAACCAACGTGTCACAAAAGCTCTGCGCAGCAGGCAAGGGTTCTGGTTACTGCTTTACAGATGGAGAACACACGCAGCAAGACCAAATGATTTCCCTGATGTCACACAGGAAGTCTGTGGAGAAGGAGGGAGCTGAGCTAACATCTGGCTAACATCAGCCTGAGAGGTCAGTATGAGGAAGGTAATGAGATGCCTTCACACCAGAAACTAAGGTCTATGAAGCAAACATCACACAGAAGCTGGGGGGGGGGGAAATCCCTGCAGTGAACCACACTCAGTATTCAGAGCCATGCTCACCTTACAAACACAAGCACTTATTTAATTAGAAAAATGATCTAATTGAGATGCATCCAAAATTGCCTCCAATATGACACAAGCAATAACACACGTAGGTAAGAAAATATGTTGGTTCTGAAGGTGTGTGTGAGGAAAAGGAGGAGGGGGAATTGCCAAGCTTGCTCTCCACCAAGCTCAGCAATAACGCTGAATACATTTATTAAACACAATCAAATTTTACAAGGCACCGAAGTGATAACTCTGTAGTAGTGTAAAGTGCAAGCAGCAATAAATATCTTGTAAACACAGGGGTCACAAGCTTAGGTGCTTACAAGCATGGGAAGGGTGGGTTACTGTAAGCAGCATGC
This sequence comes from Picus viridis, assembly GCA_033816785.1. Classification (NCBI taxonomy): domain Eukaryota; kingdom Metazoa; phylum Chordata; class Aves; order Piciformes; family Picidae; genus Picus; species Picus viridis. The sequence goes on along the minus strand of CM066598.1, from coordinate 8,716,164 downwards.
TTCACTGCCTCAGCAGTTATTTGTTTCATCTTTCTTTCCTTGCAGGAAGGGCGAAACAGGGCAGAATGGATTATTATTTAATTTATTGCAATAAATCAGGAGTCAAAGCAATTCAGAGGAATTTGTGGCTTATCACTATGCAAAGGAAAAAAAAAAAAAAAAAAGAAAATCAACCCTCTATCAGTTCAGATCTAAACACAATTACAGGAACAAAATAGCTTTATGTTTAAACCATCTAACTGAGCCTGACAGATGGATACTGTTTATATCCATTTGTATTTATTGAACATAGTAAAAGATTGCAGCTGTTCTGTCAACACCTAGGTGCTTCCAGGGTGCTTGGAGCTGCATATAAATATAACAGAATTTTATGGATAAATATATTCTGTGGAATAAACATGTTGGGAGATATTGTGATATAACAAGTATTTACCTTAACAACCGTAATACCTTGAACCGGTTTCTATTGATCTTTGAGCACTTCACAAAAGTATGGATAAAGCATCTGCACTCCCACCCTACAGACACAGAATTAAAGCTCAGAGATTAAGTGCTGCCAAAGGATTTTACAACAACTCGGTATGAGCGCTGGGATTAGAAGCCAGGCCTATTGCTGCAGGCTTTGTCTTCAGTGCTTTAAATCACACTTCCCCCATCCCTATCTACCTCTCTGCGCCTTTGTGCGCAACACCCAGGAGCCTGGCATATATTCACCGCTTCATTTTAATCTCTCGCAGTCTTGGGTCAATCAAAGCCAAAGCCAAGGAGCTGCATTCTCCTAGGGCTCGCTGCAGCCTTCCCCAGTCAGAGGGCTGCACGCAATCTGTCCATCAGCCGAGCCCCCAGACCCGCGCGGCAGCAGCACGGCGCCGCCGCCAGCTTATTCCTGTGCTTAGAAATTCAAGGCAGAGCCCCCTCGCTCGACAGCGATCTAACCCTCACCAAATCTCCTCCGACTGGCCAGAGGATCAGAAAGAACACGGTAATTAACGGAAATATAATCCCACGCTCCTCATCAGCGAGGTTTTGCATATACATAAGGAACGATCAGCGGTGAGGAATGATGACTGCTCCTTATGTAAATCACAGGCTCTACAAGGCAAAGCTTTCAAGCGTGGCATGTGGGAGATGAACACACACAGCCCTTCGGGTTTTCCTGGGGGCGGTTCTCCTGCCTTCAGCTCTCAAGCACTGCACCCTAGGGAAATCCGACCAAGAACATATTTTGTCTGCCTACTCCATGGGTTTGGAAGTAAAAGCACCACCGCACATGAGTAATCTCCTTTTTGGTTGTGTGTTTTTTTTTTCCCCTTCTTTTTAAATTTCACAAATATTTGTAGGCTACAGTCCAGTCACTCCCAGCAGGACTGAAAGGGATGAGAATGGCATTGGATGGAAAGGGAGAAAGTTTTGAACTAGAGGTTGCATAGGACTGGGAGGTGAAACAATCCAAGGATGAAACAGAACTACTGTGGGAGTCCATTGCAGGCAGCTATTTTGGGTTGCTGATGCTCCTAAGAAGAATTTCAGTGTAGGAGATAGAGCTTCTTTTTCCTGCTAAGAATTGCTCCCTCACCTTCAGAGTTCCTGCACCAAAAGCTGTCAAAGCACTGAGTTACCTGTTCTAATACTTTTCAGAAGACACATAAGGGAAAATAATTTTTATGGAGACTTCTGGAAAGGGAGAAAGAATGGGAAGACTTCACAGGGACAGAAGAGCTGTTAACCTGGTAGGGAGAAAGGTGCCGGACCAGGCACAAACTATGATTTATCTGAACACAAGCATACAGATAGGGAGAAGGAAGAGAATTGCATGGAATTGTTAGGGTTGGAAGGGACCTCAAGGATCATCTAGTTCCAACCCCCCCTGCCATGGGCAGGGACAAGAAGAGGCATTTTCCAGGGGATGTGAGGGTAGAAACCATACTTCCTTTCTGACTAAATAGCTAAACTCAGGCATTTCCAAGCAGCAGGAGTCACAGTATTCACTTTAAACCCATTCATCAATCAATAGCCCAAATCCCTTTTATTTAAAGGGGATCACAGCGTCATAGAATTGTTTCAATTGGAAAAGACCTCCGAGATGAAGATATCTTCATCTCTGCTGTCTGTGGAAAGAGGCAACACAGGGAGAGAAAATGGAAGAAAAAGGAGAGCCCGCCTGTTAATCCCATATGGCAAACACAGGAACTGAGCACAAGCTCCCCAATTCCCAGACAAGAGCCATATCCCCAGTGGACCACCACCATCTTTCATCTGCAGATATGCGTGTGTGTGTGTGTGCAGCCACACAGACCCACCGACAACAGCAGCACAATCCTCTCCATACTGCCCTGCCACCCAGCCCTGAACTCTGAAATGAGAGCCATCAGCCCAACAACTGAAAGGGCATATTAATAGTACTGCCAGTTAAATCCTCCAGAGAGGAGCCGTTTCCTGCATGTTTATAGAGAGCCAAGCACTCCGGGGTCGGCAGTTGCACAGAAAGGATCATTATCCTGGTTCTTCCCGGGCTGCAGTCGGCCAGCAGCCCTTTTGATAATTACCCTATAGAAACACAAAGCTGCTACACCAGCATCTTAAACACAAAACCATACTCTATGGCCATCTTTCCCAGAAATGTTTTCATAGCAGACAGCAGTTTCTACTTAGGCAGCAGGCAGATCAGAAAATACTGCTTGAAATGCTTTAGAAGCGGAGATGGGACCACGGTGCCAGATTCATAGCTCTCCCTTTAGCAAGGGCAGACTTGGATGCAATTCTAGTTCACTGCTGCAGCATTTGGCCCTTTCTGTATAACCCTGAGCACTTCTATAAGAGCTGGGCATTTGGGGTTGCTTCTGATGTGAGAGGAGGGCTTTTAAGCACTTCTTTGTCCTGAACCCTGGACTTACCACAAGATAAATGTGCCTCTTAGATCCTGCTCTGTGAGCTCAGAGGAGGCCTTATTGCTGTCTACAACTACCTGAAGGGAGGTTGTAGCCAGGTGGGGGTTGGCCTCTTCTCCCAGGCACCCAGCATCAGAACAAGAGGACACAGTCTCATGCTGCACCAGGGGAGGTTTAGGCTGAATGTTAGGAAGAAGTTCTTCATAGAAAGAGATTGGCCATTGGAATGTGCTGCCCAGGGGTGTGGTGGAGTCACCATCACTGGAGGTGTTTAGGAAGAGACACTGGATGGGGCACATGGTGCCATGGTTTAGTTGATTAGATGGTGTTGGATGATAGGTTGGACTCAATGATCCCAAAGGTCTTTTCCAGCCTGGTTAATTCTATTCTATTCTTAAGCAAAACTTCACCAGAGCACAGACTGTGCTAGCAGCCCGCAGAAGGGAGATCTGCTTTACAAGCAAAGCATGACATCAGAACTTACTCACCTAGATGGGCAGGCAGTGCAAAAGGTGTCTATGTGCACTGTGCATGTCACTGATACAAGCACTGCGTTCTGGAAGAGAGAGGAGGCATAGCCATTCTTAAAGCACCTTTGGAAAATAAACCAAAGCAGAGGGAGACAACAAAAGTCCTTGAAATGATTTGCTTCTGCAAATAACAAACAAGGTGTCTGTGCAGAGGTTCCTGCCAACAGCTGCCATTAACATACATAAATCTTATGTTCAAAGGAAGCCTCCAGCAGTCGGTTTCTCCATCTTAATTTGATTCTTTTGACTTTTCCATCCTGTCTGTTTTCATCTTTCCTCATTACAAGGATTTTTTTTTTTTTTTAAGAAATGAATATTATTTTTTTGTTAAAGCCAAACACAGCTAATGATTTTAATGAGCTACCAAAAGAAAAAAACCCACCCTAGAGTTGCTTTCTAGTCTGAATATAAGCAAATGCCAACATTGCATGGGGAGCAGAGGTAGCACAGCATCTTAATGCTATACCATCAGCTCCCTATATTTGATTAATGAAGGCTCACAGGACTAATTTTACACTGCTTCATTAAAAGTCTGGGGCAATTAGCATAAAGGTTAGACTACTACATAATTAAAATGTTATAATTTTTTTTTCTTTCAAACAAAATAATTTGCTTCTTTTCAGTTCCCTTTGGGGGAAAAAACAACCCAACCACAAAACCCACACAACAAAAACCCCAAGCCCATGGTAGGTAGACAAAACCAGCAACTGTCCTTTTCAACAGCTTCTGTAGCAAAACATGAATTGCCAGATCTCTCATCAAGGACACAGCAAAGCAGCTGCCCAGTTCCTACAAAAGGGCAAAGGCAATGCTCTCTTGGAAAGCTAACACGCAGACAAAGGGGACAGCCTTCCTGCTCAGGGGACACAGAATGGTGCTCAACTTAAAATTCAGCCAGCAGCTAGAGGGAGGGGAAGAAATTGTTCATTCCAAACAGCGCATCCATTTCTCACACAACTAAACCTGTCTGGCAAACTTCTCCAAAAGATGATCAAAGGTAAGAGCATATATATGCAACACTGCAAGAGCTGAAGTGTACATAGTAAAGAGCACAGGCATCTGCTGTTCTTTGAGGCTTTATTGAGAGAACAGAGGAAGAACTGCTTTTGAACTTGCAGGTGAGCAATTCTTTAAAAGCTCATCACACTGGCAGCCTTGCTGTGCTGTTGATTCAGCATCATGACGGGCAAACACAACAGAGCAAGGTTCAAACCACCCAGACATTTCTCTGTTTTCCCTCTTCTTCCACATTCTAAGGTAAGCATCTCTCAGAAAACACACTACCTCTCAAGCCTCCACCTCCTCCTCCTCCTCCCCCTCTGCTACAGCCCCAGGAATAGAATCAAAACATAAAAAAGCAGCAGCAGCCCGAAGGAACAGACTTGATGAAAAAGAAAAGCTAACTGCCAGACAACGTTTCAGTCTACTTCAGGGCTGGTTTACACGTGGGAGTACTTGCCAAGACTTGCACAAGGCACCACTCTGCCTTGCAGCACATGCTGGCACTCAAGGGGTTAAAGCAATATAAGCCAGGCCTGCTGGAGAAGCACTGCAGCAGGAAGAAAGAGTTACAAATGATTTTTCTTGGCAAAGGCAACTCCTTGGAATAGTAGGAGGATTGTGCTTACTCCTCATATATAAATGCCAAAATGAGGCTTGCTGACACTTTCCTGGCATACCACAGCCCTTCTAGTGGCCTGGGACTTCAACCAAACTTTCAGAGGGACAGAAGGACACACAAGATGTTTCTTCCTCAAGTGACCAAACCTCTTCTCATGTGGCATTATCCAGTGTGTTAAGGAAAGCACCCATCCAGCAGCACCGCTGCCGATTCAGCTCAGCCTCCACCTTCCACAACAATGCCTGACGTTCGGGGCTGGGGGTTGTGAAGCCACAAGCATGCATGAACTGTCAGGGCATGTTGGTGGGGTGATGGGGAACTAATGAAGACCCACAGGACTAATTTTAGGCAAGATGAAGTCTGCTGAAACATCAGAATCTTGTAATTTGCTTAACCAACAGCCCAGCTTTCCCCTTACCCAGGTCTCCAGCACCTTACAGTTATGTAGGCAAAGAGCAGGCAAGGACTTTAAGGTGACCCTTTCCCTGGTCCTCCTCCCTCTCAGCTTCCAGAGACCAGCAATTTCTGGACCTTGAGAGCTGGAAGCTGCATCCAGATCATCATGTTTAATAGACACTAATCTTCCTAAAGGTCTAATCCCTTTGTACTGCTTCTTTAGACTTACACTTTTGGCTCCCACAAAATCCTTTCACATGAACTTTGCAATTTCATTTTGCCCTACTAAAAGAAGAAGAAAAGAAAAGAAAAAAGAAAAGGAAGGCTTATCAACTCCTACTCCTATCAGTCTTATCCAAACTGTTAAGATTTAATTATTCAGTGTTTCATCATATGAAAAGTGGCTCCACAGCCATTCAAGAGGTTCATGGTAGGGCTTTAAGAAGATGAAGGTCCAATGGCTATTTTGGGAGTGATTAGCTCATTCGAAGGTGCAGAGCCTCCCATGTGACACAGCCTTGGCTTTTGCCAAGAGGTTGCTCTAGTGCTGTGCAGAGAGATGGCTGAATTGTCTTTGCAATTGAGGAAAGAAGTTGATCACTTCCAGTGACAAAGTAACTTCACTTTCTTCATGCCAGGACCTCTGAAGCTTTGTGGTAGATTACTGAGCACCATTTATCATCTCTCCCAATGTGTCTCTGTGACACATTCATGTTTAACACCAACCAATACTTTATTTTTCTGCTCTTCCTTTAATCTCTTTCCCCTGCAGAGATTTTTTTTCTTCCTGACAACCTATAGTCCAAACCAATAATCTTCTCTGTTGCTCTCCCACAGCAAAGAAAACACAGAACCCAAATAAGCAAGAACCAACCCTTCCCCTAATGTCACTGTAGATGCTTGGATGATTATTCTTACAAAGGCAACCAAGAAGAATTTCTTTCTAGTGGATTTATATCAGGCTCCCCACCTCCCTGGGGAAAGATGTATGTGTTTGCAAACTGCAAGGAAGGAATCCATTCCACAACCCTTCAAGAGAAGCAGCTCACTTCCAGTTAGCTTGCTGCACCCATGATGCCACAACTGAAATCCCAAAACCTGACTGCTCTCCACGTTCCTTTAAGAGAATAAAATGGGCTGAAGTCCATTTGATGAGACTGTAATAAATTTCAGTAGTAGAGCCAGGAAATCTTTACTGGTTTAACTTTTCTCACCACACTTTGATTGATTTCTGTACTAGGGTTATTATGAGCAACTCCTACTAGTGATGATTTTTCTCTCCACATTCACATCAGAAATCCATACTGCCTTCAGTCATATCCACTCAAGCTGGAAAGATTTATCATGAAAAGATCATCTCACCTACTGATCCCACAAGAAGTCTCATTAGTTTCATCCACTATACCATGACTGCATGAGAAGTTTCAATGGAAACGTCTGCAAGGCAGTTATCTCCTTCTGTAAACACACACATGGAGTATGGGGCTTCCAAGAGTGTCAGATTGCTTTACAAAAGAAAGAGACATCTTCCCTGTTTACAAGTCTGGGGAGGCAGAGAGCTGCACTCTCAAAATATCACAAGGCAAGATACTATGCAACAAGCGAGAACTCAGCTTGGACCTGCTATCTCCAAGATCAGACTCCCATTTGCAGAAGCAGCTAGGGTGAAAAAAAGGTAAGAAGGAGAAAGGTTCACTGTACTGCTGGAACAAAAAAACCCCAAACCAAACCGAAAAAAAAAACCCAACCAAAATCATTTCTGTTTGTTTTTTAAATATCTAATCCTATAGCCCAGCTTGTTAGGAAGAGAAGATGGGGCGAGGACAGAGAGAAAACCACCAGGGAAATTATCAGCACTGATGGAAATGTCATCCCCACCACTGAAGAACACCCCAAACTGCTAGAATAGAGTAGACCAGAATAGAATAGACCAGATCAGGTTGGAAGAGACCTTCGAGATCATCGTGTGCAACCCATCACCCAACACCACCTAATCAACTAAACCATGCAACCAAGCACTCCATCCAGTCTCCTCCTAAACACCACCAATGATGGTGACTCCACCACCTCCCCAGGCAGCCCATTCCAATGGGCAATCACTCTCTAACTCAGTTTTTAAACTCCTTTCCAGGGACTGGAGGCTGTGCAAACTTTCAGTTTTCCAATCCAGGCAGGAAGTTTGTTTTTTCTTGAGCAACGTGCCAATGCTATTTTGTGCTGTACAGCTTCCAGTATTTTCTTAAGTGCCTTGAGAGGCTTGGCATGAAGGGCAATATGGAAATGTAGTTTTAGCAGAGAGCTTCCAACTGCTGCTCTGTAACCTGCCGTCAAAATCAGGAATTCCAGCAGAAACAGAGGCACTCCTTACCCTGCACACAAGAACTGTGCTTGCTGTAGCTCACACACAGAGTGAATGAAGCATAATTCAGCTGGATGTGTAGTGCTGGGTGAGCAACATAACACCCCTGGTGCCCAACATCTCTGCACTACACCAATCTGTCACTACAAATGGCACACATTTGAATCAAAACACTCACCCTTCACTTTGCCATGTTACAAGACATGCTGGATATTTCTCTTTCAGCCAGCCAGCTAACTCTGAAGACTGGCTTACATCATAGAATCATAGGGTAACAGTATGGTTTGGGCTGGAAGAGACCTCCATAGGTTACCCAGTCCAATCCCCCTGCAGTCAGCAGGGACATCCTCTACTAGGTAAGGCTGCTCAGAGTCTTGTCAAGCCTGTCTTTGAATATCTCCACGGATGGAGCCTCAACCACCTCCCTGGGCAACTTGTTCAGGGTTCCAGAACTCACATGGTGAAGAACTTGTTCCTAACATCCAATCTAAATCTACTTCTCTCTAATTTAAAACCACTGCCCCTCATTCTACCACTACAGGCCTTTGTAAACAGTCCCTCCCCATCACAGCAATATGGTACAGCCACTATTCCAGCTATCCACAGAGGCCAGCCACAATCAACTTCAGATTCATTAAGAAATGAAGGCACCAGAACTCACTGAAATGGACGAAGCTGATCAGAGGTGTTGTGAGATGACTACTTCATGACTAGCCATGTCCAGGGAAACTCCTTCTCTACTTGTAAACCTAAATGCACTACTCCCAGCTGCCATCCATAGCACCATCAGGAGCAGAGAGATAGGGAAAACAATCTAATGTTTTCCTCCATTATAACTTGGCATGGGGCACAGAACACCACATTGTTCTTTGACATTTTAAAGGATGGTTTGAAAGAATATTCTAATTAATCTGGAGGGGGGGAATTCAGGCAAGTTTGCTTTAAGTATTTTTAGCTTAAAAATGCAGTGTTGTCAAATATTTCCCCTTTCCTATTTCACGCTGTTCTCGTGTGTTTGAGGCTATTAGAGGGGCATAAAGCATCTATAATCCCCAAGGTTATACAACAGCATTAAAATACATAATATTTTAGGGCTCCAGAGGATTATTATTTAATGATGGTAATTTTCCTGCCTTTTATCCAGAAGGATCCCCCAAAATAACAGTTTTCCCAAAATAGAAGTGCAGCTGCCTGTGAGACAGGACAAGGCAGAAACAGTAGCAGTGACTCATCAGGGCAGAGGAGGAAAACATGACTTTTATTCACAAGAAGATGCTACTGAAGTTCTGCTGAGGGGAATGAATCAGTTTTTCACCCGAACAAAAAAGGGTCATAGGATTTTTTGCTTATCAAAGTTTTGCTGCATGTTTGCCTTGTCATTTCTAATGTACCCTGAGGGCTGCATTTCAGTGCTAGCCCTGCCCATTCCCAAAGCAACTTCCATCCACTTGTGTCAAAATGTCTTAAAAACATTCAACCAATGAAGCCACAGGAGAGTTTCAAATGGTAAGATAAATATTATTCTCCTTTCATGCCATCATTCAAAGTCTGCTGAGTTGTAAGACAATCTAAATCAATTGCTCATTGCTCAAAAGAATCCAGCCACAAACAGTAAAAAGGAAAAAAAAAAACCCAACCCCAAAGCCATGCAAGGTCATCTGTAAAGGACTTGACTCTAGGTGCCACAGCTAAGAAATTAGTCTCTCTTGTCTAGGAGAAAATGAGAAGCAGCAACAGATAGTTCTGCTAAAACAGAGCCACAACACACTTCCCAGAAGGCACGTGAGCTACACGGCAGGGTGGAGAGGGTGGCTGAAGAATGTGGAGCTCACAGCGGCACGCAGAATCACTTAGGAGAGCCACCCAAAGCAGGTACATTGCCCTCTGTTTGATGAGGGGACAAAAACACCTGTCAAGAAATGGCACTTAATTTCCACACATAAGCACACCCACACGCAGCCCAGAAAGGGAAGGCCGCCTCTCTGCTTCTCTCCCCTTTTGCTTATTTTCCTATTAATCACCACACAAATCAAGCTGCCAAAGCCTCCAAACAAGTCAGCAATTTTGGGAGAGTACAGACATGCTCCCTGGCAACCCCCAGCCAGGGAGGCAGGCAGGACAATCACCCCTCTCCTGCACTCAGACCCACCAACTGCAGTCCCTCCCTTGTCAGAAACAGCTCCTGCACCACCAGGCAGGCTCCTTGAGCCAGGGATGGCACCCGAGACACACAAGAGTAAAAGCATAAAGCTATACAGAAGTGATCATTTTATTTGTCCAGATTGGGCTATTGCTCTGGATGTGGTACAGCACTGCTGATATTTGCTTTAGATTTATTTAACATTTTGATAGAAATAATTTGGCCTTCAAAGAACAGCTTGACTCTTCCCTTGGAGAAAAGTACTCAAGTTGTATCTCAGTGCTGTATTATCTCCTTGAATCCAGCAGAAGAGGAAGCTTCAGTTTCATAAGAAATAAATCAAGAGACTAAACTTTCAAGTATTTGGGCTTTAGTCTCATCTTATGCTGGAATTAATTTTATCACATAAATAGTCATAGATCTCTCACTCCCTATTAACTCCTACGGGGGAAGAGATAATCTTGAAACTACTACTGAAGAACGAGTCACCTTACCATCAGTTTTTATCTCTCTAGATAAGAAGCTCAGAAGCTGTGCTAAATCATGTGGTACTCAGTGCACTTCATTTTAAGGGAAAAATAATTACTCCACAAACTAACTCATATTCAGATTATTTGTAGAATATCCTTAGAAAGGGAGTGGGTAAAAAAAGTATATCTTGTACATACTGTACGTAGCTGTTTGGAGTTTCCATCTGGGCACTTGCACTTTTCAGCTGCTCTGTTAACACCAGAATCCCAAAGTTCCCCTAAATCCTACCCCTCTACATCTTCACAGCTACTTAGCAGATTCTGCAGGAGACACTTAGATAAATCAGATGAAACTGGAGGGTCTGACCAAAGAGAGAAGGGCTCGCTCATTAAGCAGACAAATACCTGAAGAAGTCAATGTGCACTTAGGCATTAGAAACACCCCATTCGGGATGGAGGCTTTAATTCCTCAATCTACTAAAAAGAGACTTCAAAGTCACCTTGACCATGGTGTGCCACTAATCAGCCAAGATGGAGAAGAAAGATGCTTGACTGCAAAACAACACCCAATGGGATATCAAATTAGGTAGCTTCATTTTGCAAGAGAGCTGTTAAAAAATAAACCACTGAACAGTGAGGTGTACTCAAACTGCCAGGACCAGGAAATAGCAAACATAACCTTATACTTAATTGTAAAAAAACCACAACAACCCTATCTGTTTCTTGCCAAGTGGCCAGCAGGAGCAGGGAGGTCATTCTGCCCCTGTACACTGCACTGGTTAGGTCACACCTTGAGTCCTGTGTCCAGTTCTGGGCCCCTCAGTTTAGGAAGGATGTTGACTTGCTGGAACGTGTCCAGAGAAGGGCAACAAAGCTGGGGAGGGGTTTGGAGCACAAGCCCTATGAGGAGAGGCTGAGGGAGCTGGGGTTGATTAGCCTAGAGAAGAGGAGGCTCAGAGGAGACCTTATTGCTCTCTACAGCTACCTGAAGGGAGGTTGTAGGCAGGTGGGTGTGGGTCTCTTCTCCCAGGCAACCAGCACCAGAAGAAGAGAACACAGTCTCAAGCTGCACCAGGGGAGGTTTAGGCTGGAGGTTAGGAAGAAATTGTACACAGAGAGAGTGATTGCCCATTGGAATGGGCTGCCCAGGGAGGTGGTGGAGTTGCCATCATTGGAAGTGTTTAGGAGGAGACTTGATAGGGTGTTTGGTGTCATGGTTTAGTTGATTAGGTGGTGTTGGATGATAGGTTGGATGCGATAATCTTGAAGGTCTCTTCCAACCTGGTTTTTTCTATTCTATTCTGACACTACTAAATGTAATCCAATAACTGAGGGGTAGAGGAACCACATGCATGCAAGGTTTACAGAGGAGCCATATCGTGGACCAAAGATGAAAGTCCATGTAGAGAACCCACACTGTGGTTCTTTTAAAAATGTAAATGGTTTATATTGCTGCTATAGTGAAGAAATCATTGGTCCAGTTCTTTCTGGAACAAGAAGAAAGATGATTGCACTGTCATCTTCAATCTCTGTTGACATGTTGGCTCATTCTCAGCACTTAGAAACATTTTGCCCCCACAAAATCCAACGTAGCAAAACATTTTAAACACATCCTAGACCAAATCTTATCTGAGAAGTGTTACTGCATGCACATAACTAACCACTTCTACAAGGAACTCAAAATTATCTCAAAATCAGATTAAAACTACCAGTGAACTCAGTTAAACCTGCCTTTCCTAACAAGGATTTTGCTCATTTAGTTTTGAGTTTGAGTTTTGAAGTGATGGAATTCTGCCACTGAAAAATAACCAGTCACACCCTCATTAAATGCCACTGAATATCACTACAGCATTTAAAACCACTGCCTCATCGTGAAAGAGAGGAGAAGCAACTAGGGCAATGCTTTCTGTAAAGCACTTCCCTGTCATATCAGTGCTTCAGCTTAGTGTTACACTGACTGTCACATAACTTATTTAGCTTCAGAAGTAGTGTGCAAATGAGCTGTTGGATGCCAGCCACAGAGAAGTCTCCAACGTAGGAACTATGAAGTCTTTCTCTTTATTAAATACCCTCAAATCAATGTCACAAGCAACCATACCCAGGGATGTGTGGGACTGGAGTTAGGGCAGGATTTCTTGCACCCTGCCCACTTTTTACTTAACATTTTTACCTTTGTGCACTGCACCTTTGGGGGGTTTATGTTTTTTACTCACAAAACAATGGCATTCGATGACTTCATGAAAATATGTACTTGTCCTGCTCCTCTATCCTCCATCTCTGCAAGAGTGGCTTCTGCACACCAAATCACCTCAATACAAGCACACTGAAAAGGTTTTAATCTTTTCCTACATGGATCAAATGTGTTAGAGCCCAATGCAAGCATTCATCCAGTTCTAACTCCACAAGTTCACTTGGATTCCCCTCACCTGGGTACTGCCAATTTTTGGGAAATGAGCAACATTCAGGCATTACAGCTTTGCTGGAAAGACCACTGGACTGGGAGATTCCTACTCTTAACCCTCCAGAACCTGGCCAGTGAACTCTGAAATCCTCAAGTACACAACACAAGCTAAAAGTCATGCCAGCCTCTGAAGCAGAATCCCAGAATTGTCAGGGTTAGAAGGGATGCCCAAGAAACATCTAATTCCAACTCCTTTGCCAAGGGCAGGGACACCCTCCACTAGATCAACACTATGAGACCTACCAGTGAGAAAGCCACAGGAAAGGGCACTACTAAAAGGATAGTTAGACTGAACTACCCTTGAATATATCTTTTATTTGAAACTATACTTATTTTTCCCCCACAGATCTGACAATTAAAGAATGAAAGCTCTTTCACCAGCTGTGAAGCTGTGGCAGTTTAAATAAGATTTTCTACACACAGTAAAGCTGTACTGATGTGAGAGACTTCATTCACAAAATTATTTCATTAAAGGGGTGCAGTTCCCTCATGTAGGAAACACTATTTTGATTTAAGGCTATCTTACATCAATTTAGCATAAATCAGTAATAAATCTATTTAAGATTTAGAGAAATCACTGTGGCTTTCTTGTCTAGGAAAGAGTGTAAAGAAGTACAACTGAAAATACCACTCTGGAGAAAGAGAAGAATCTAACAAGAGCTATGAAATCTAGGAATTGTTTTCAATTAGTAACTCTGCTAAAGCAGCAACATTTCTGCTTAGTGTATCCACATACAAACACTTCCAGCCTGCTGGAAGGCATGGGACCAAGGCAGGATAGTAAAGCATACAAAAGATGAGGTACATCAAGTTAGTGTTGATAAGATAAAAGTATTTTTTGTCTAGCTTACCCAGTCAAAGTAGTTCCTCTCTGAAGGCTGCCTGCTCCAACTGCAGTAATTCCACCTTCCTTCCACCTGAGGAACTTTCTCTCTAAGGAGGACAGCTGTAGGCTATATATATTCTGGGCCAGCACTACAACAGGAGGCTTTTAGGGAACCTGGGAAAACATCACCAAAACCTCCTTTCCTGTGCCACTCTTAACCCTTATGAGAGCTTTCCAAAAACTGAAATTTAAGTGTGTAAGGCAGACCAAAAAAAAGAAAGGCAAAAAGGAACATAAACAAGGAGGAGGCAAAGAGTGCACAGGTAAGCCAGTCCATGGACAGACCTACACAAGTCTGTGACATCTGGCAAAATCTGAGCTCCTGCTACACAGCAAACTTAGTGGCAACAGATTGGAACTGGAAGCACTTGTTGCTGCAACTGTGTCACACTAAATTAGCTTATGGGTAGGCAGACCAGTCACAGAATCACAGAATGTTAGGGGCTGGAAGGGACCTCCAAAGATCACAGAGGCCAACCGCCTTGTCAGGGCAGGATCACCTAGGGCAGGTCACAGAGGAGCACATCCAGGCAGGTTTTGAATGTCTCCAAAGGAGACTCCACAGCCTCTGGGCAGCTTGCTCCAGGGCTCTGTCATCCTCACAGTGAAAAAGCTTTTCCTTATGTTCATGTGGAACATGATGATGCTCCAGCTTGCACCCACTGCCCCTTGTCCTGACATTGGACATCACTGAGCAGTGCCTGGCTCCATCCTCCTGACACAGCCCTTTCACATCTTTATAAACATTAATGAGGTCACCTGTCAGTCTCCAAGCTAAAGAGATGCAAGTCCTTCAGCCTTTCTTCATAAGGGAGATGCTTAACTCCCTTAATCATCTTTGTGGCTCTAATACTGGAGTCTAAAGAAATTACCATTAGACTAGTCAAAGCTCAGAGGAAGACTCAATAAGCAGGGAATTCTTGCTTTCTATTTGCTGGGAATGCAATGGCAATTCCCACATTGAATGTGAAGGAGGCATTTTATCCTGTCCCAACAGCATGCTGGTTTGCAGTGATTTGGCAAGAAAGTATTCACATTTTCTGGGAGTGAAGAATGGGTCTCAATAGGATATTCCTGTCTCAGGATGCAAAATTCCTATTTCTGCCTGCTGTATCCCATATACTCAGACCCATTTTTGCATGGCACTTAAATGGACTTAGATATTTCACCAGGTAACACTAGAGTGTGTTTGGTGGTTTGTAATCACTTATTAGGACAGGGCTTTGCTGAAGTAAAATATGAGGGCAAAGGAAAGTAACATGCCTGTGGCATTAGAATGCTGTTAGCAAGCTTGAGGCATATCACAGAGATTGGTCCTGAGAGTAACATTTGCTGTCTTTCTGCTTTTGAATATTTTTCCCCTCCTTTTTTTCCCCTTTCCTTTTTTTTTTTTCCCTTCCCTTCCCCCCCCCCCCACACACCCCCCCCCCTCATTTTCCTGTTTCTGAGGTCTGGGATTTACCCTGAATTTAAGTACTGACAGGTTTTGATCATTTGAATAGGTATCACTGTTCAGGGGGAATACATGTGCCAGCTGAGATGTCTCTTAAAGCCAATTTGTACTACCAGTTTTATGAGCAGATCTCTCCGCACTGTAATGTCTTTCAGCTTCAGATTCTCCACCTGTATTGTGGTGCTCATCTCCTCGTCCTCCCAGCCTGAAGTGCATTACTCTCCCTTCCCAGCCCCCAGACACTTGAGCAAATTCCTTGGTGCGAGTACATCTTGAGCCACAGAAAAATGAGATTGGAAGGTTAAGAATCTGACCTTGGTTTACTAAAGCAGAGTACTCTTAGAGATGCAGTCATTTCTTAATCTAAGCCTCATCTCATTGTGCTGAGGACAGGCAGTGTGCCTTCAAGCAGGCAGAATCACCCCTGCTACTGGATCTCCAGCCTTTAAGCACGTAGCAACTCCTTGGCCTTCTATATATATCAGTTCTGATACATCAGCTGCTAGATCAGTTGGTGGCTCAGTTCTGACGCATTCACTGTGTTGAAGAATTGCGTTCATAGGCAGCAATTGTTGTGCACAAATCAGAATTATTCCTAGGTAATGATATAAAGAAGAGTTTTCCACTGTAGTAGTGCTTATTCATGAGGCTTTTCCTGGTTATTACATTTATGTACTTTGGTAGGATGATGATGAACTGCTAATCTGGAAGGAGATGGTCAAGACTCAGGATTCAAACTACTGACATCTTGAGTTTCACAAACCAGGGATTCATCTGCTTGAAACTTTGTTTTCTCTGTTATGCTTCTAGAAGAGAAAGTACTTTTTTTTATCCCCAAACATTTTAGTTGGAAGTTGAAAAGGGGATGGTTTCAGGCATGCAACCTGAAAGGTAAAGAATGATACTGATCCTGGAGAAGTTGGTGGGACTAGAGGTGAATAGAATAGAATAGAATAGAATAGAATAGAATAGAATAGAATAGAATAGAATAGAATAGAATAGGAATAGGAATAGGAATAGGAATAGGAATAGGAACAGAATTAACCAGGTTGGAAAATAGTGCTGGCTGACCAGATAACTTCCAGAAGGCATTCACCACATTTTATCTCCCAGTTATTGTCTTTCTAGGGAGGTGGACTCTTAACTGCTCCACAGAAAGATATTATGGCAGTCACTGTTGCTTTCACAGCTTTATAGATGGACTCAACTTATTTGTATGCTATGTGTGCACAGCTCATGTTGCCATCCTGGCCAGACAGCCTTGGTAAGAACTTGGTTGGTCCTGGCTCATCTGCAGCTGCATTTCTTGGTGGAGGAGAACGCTGCTCTGGGTTTGTTTGAACTGCAAGGGCAATGTCTGTTAGAAAACACAGCAAGAAATCAGCCTGCAGTCTTGCCCACAGTGCACAGACCATGTGACACTCAGACATATCTGACTGATCCTTGTGGACTCTCTTTTCCCCCACTTCCCATGCATCTGTCCATAAAGAAGAACCATGAAGGGAAAGGAATGGTAGGAATGAAACATTTGCAGGATGTCTACAAAGATCCCATTAAACCATCCTGCTGGAAACTGGAGCCTGGCATGATAGGTCTGGTTCAGATTTTCCATGTATTTGAAGTCTTATGTTGAAGAATGAAGTCTCTGTTTTAAAGAAACAAGTCCTTAAGTGGAAAAAGAAAGAGCCCAGCTGTTGGTAAGGCACTTGAGGTTATTTTGCTTTTTGCTGGTGGTTTTTTGCTGTTGTTTTGGTTGGTTGGGGTGGGGTTTTTTGTGAGAGAGTGTGTGTGTGTTGTTGCTTTGTTGTTGTTATTTTAAATGCTTCTGGTAAGCGTAGCTGATACAGCTAGTGATTGGGTTGTTTAAAGAAATCCGTCTTGTCCGAGTGGGAGCTCACTTCACGGGTGGTGAGGTTAGGGAAACCTGGCCCCTAGCTGTGTGCCTGGGGGTGCAGTAGGTGTGCTGCAGCGTCCATGTCCGCTGCAAAACCTGGTCATGAAGACTGAAGTATTGATTTGAAGTATAGCCCTGGCATCTGAAGCAACAAAGAAAGGGGGTAAGAGAACAAAAAACAAACCAGGAAGAAATGTTCAGTGTTTCCAAAGTATTGCTTTGACTGGGCTGAACCTTGCCTGGTGGGGAAAGCATCCATACTTTGGTTCATGTTAATAACTGGTCATGTGGTTTTAAATCCATCTAAATCTTTCAAGTCAATGCGTTCTTGTTGGCATGTGGTGACCACTTTAATGATGCTGTACCCTTGCTTCCTCTCAAAGCAAGGCCAGAGTCGAGCATGCAGTGGTGCAGGAGGCAAGGATGTCTTTTTGTGGGTCTTGATGTATTTACTCTTCTGCTGTTCAAGGAGGGGCCACAGCAGCCCTTGTTATCAGGCTGTCAGAAGAATTAAGAATCAAGCAGTCACATGAGCAGCAGGATGATTGAAGGCCAGTTTCCGATGGACTTTTATCTCGTAATTGATTTCCTCTGTGGGTTTGTGCTGTCTAATGAGGTGTGAGCTAACACGCCGGCCTTCCCCGCTGGGGGAGGTGAGAGAAGCCAGGCGCCTCTTCCCTACACCGCTGCAAATCTCCTCACGGAACCTACAGGAACTTGGTATTGTTGAGACCTCTGCCCCGCTGTCAAATTCGTTTGAAATTAGTGAGTTTCAAAGTTATTAGAAGGAGGACAGACAGGCAAACACACAGAGGCAAGGTGAACTTCTGTACCCCTTGCTCTTTGCAAATTAGGCTTAAAGAGAGAAAGAAACCGAGAAATTGCTTTGGTCTTAAAAGCTTCCCTCATCTGTGTTAATCCTAGGATGGGGGAGTGGCAGGGGCAGGTTGGAGAAGGCAGGGCATGAAAATCTGGTGATTGTCGTGATTGTGTTTCCATGCTACAATATTCTCTCTTGCCTGAAGTGCTGACAAGTGTGCTGGTAACTGCAAAGGTTCCCAAGGACTTGAGCAAGTAAACATAAAACAGAGTCCTGGAGCTGCGCTGCAGAGTGATTTAGTTTCTAGAACAGTCTGAAACTAGAGGAAGCAACAGCAGGGATGCTGTTGCTTAGCATCCCTGGGTCTGGCTGATCCCTCCCTGCTCTCCCTGGATAACAATTTGCTGAGAAGACTGGAATTAGGTTGGAAGGGAGCTATTGGGATGGAGAAGACCAATAGATAATATCTACTAACACTTGAGAGTATGGAAGACCATGTTACTCCTTTAACTCTTGAGTACAACACGGGTGTTTACATAAACCTTAGGAACCCTAAATGCTCTATTAAGATGGATCACATTTTACATTGAATTCCTAAATATCTGGAGATGGTAAAGAAAAGTCCTTTCATCCATCAAGCATAGAATCATAGAACGATAAGGTTGGAAGAGACCTCAAAGATCATCAAGTCCAACCTGTCACCCAACACCTCATGCCTACTAAACCATGGCACCAAGTGCCACATCCAACCCCCTCTTGAACACCTCCAGGGATGGTGACTCCACCACCTCCCTGGGCAGCAGTATGTGTCCTCGGGCATCCACGCAGTTAATAGTCTTAGCTCCAGTGGAAAGCTTCTTGAGGCATTGCTGGCTGCACTAGAGAATGTGGATCATTTAAACATTAACAGCTTTGGTTATTAATTATTGTGGAAAAGGTAGGGGTGGAGAATGCTGAGCTGGAAATGTTGTCCCACGATGTATCCTTCCCTTGCTGCGTTACCAGATCCATTTCTGCCGTAAGCTGAGCGAAGTGCGATCAGAGCAGCGTGATGGGGAGCAGAGGTTATTTTGCCTGCTGCTTGGCTTATGGGTTTTCTCTTGACAATGATGATGGAATATCTATCCTGTGGGGTATACAGATGATAGGATTTAACGTCATTTAATTTAGTGTGAGCTCTGTTTTCAGCCAGTAGGAAAGCATCTTGTAAAAACTGTGCCTTGAACACATCCTGTGAGATGCAATAGGGCGAGGATGGTCTGGAAGCTCTTAGGAACTGGAGCTGTGATTGTGGTGAAAGCTGGCTCAGCCCCTTCTCTGTGGGCCTTTTGCTACTCCACTGAGCCAGCTTTCTTATATCATTTCACCTCCCTGCGTCTCTCTAAATTGAGTTTGATGATGATGATGATGTTAAATTGAAGCACAGCGCTTTCAAGGTTGAGGTGTTTGAGCAGTATGCTCAGCGCTCTCCCTTCAGGTATGGAGATGATTTTGGAGCTCTGTACCTTCAAATAGTGCCTGGCTCCTAGGACAGCGTGGCCAGAAGCATCACACCAGCAGGTGCTTGGCACCAAGTGTTTTGGGAAATTGAAACCTGCATGTTAGTACCAGAAGGAAATGAGCTCCCTCAGAAACCTGGCCTCCACCTTGAGCATTAGAACCTTGCAAATATGCCCACACATCAGTTCTCTAGAAGCATTCAGATCCTTTACATTGTCAACCAAGGCTGTGCTGAGCACAACTGGGTCTTGAATTTGGCTTAATCTTCAGCAAGGTCTGTTTGTGAAGCAGAGCTGGGTTGTGCAGGATGTCCACAGTGGTAAATAAGATCTGCCTCTTGCTTAGTTTGCATCCAGCTAATACAGCTGTAATTACTGAATCGTATTTCCTGGACACTTGGAAGTAATTAGCTCCATATAAAACTAATGTGTCTTGCCAAATTTAGGCTTAAAATTGTTTCTACGGTTGGGTGCAGTAATCTTCTATTAGATTTAAGGGGTTTAAAAAAAATATTCCACTAGTGCCTGGCTTGATTAACTTGTAATGTTGTAAGGCTTATTTGTCGAGGGGTATAGAGATATTAAATGAATTTGGAATTAAGTAGGTGCTGGCTAAATTCCTGCTTTACTCAAGCCCCGGTGATCCCAGTGATACAGAATCTGGGCATGCAATATTGCTGCTGGCTTACTGCAGCTGGGTAGAGGTATAAGCTATGAGAGTGGATTTTTGAGGGGTTTATTTTTGGTGCTCTTTAAGCAAAAAAACTAGCTGCATGTGAATAGAATACTTAAAGAACTAGTTCCCAGCCCTGCTTCCCTATTAGCTAATGGCAGTACTCAGCTGTGGTTGGAAAGAGGGACTCGAGACAAGCTGTTTTCCCACCTAGTTAGGAGAGAGGATGAGGATTCAGGAGGCAAGTGTGGTGGGTTGAAAATTTCCCCCAGACATTAAATTTTGCCACACCAGCTCAGTTGGAAGCAAGATAAGAGCTTTGGAGACATCAGTGCCAGAACACAAGGGCACAGGGACCTGCCTTTGTGGTACAACTTCCAAATGTTTAGATGGACAGCCTTAACATGCAGCTTGCGTCTGGTCACTGACACTGTGGGCTGGCTTGGGAGCTCTGTGGATTGAGTTTGCATGGTTTCTGTCTTGTTTGTGAGTTGTAATTAATGATAATGAGCCCTGAAGACAAAACCAGAAGAGTGCCTGGACATGGGTGTCTGCACCACCAAACCCTGTGTGCAGCTGTACAGCTGGACTGGAGAGCAGCCTGATCTGGTCACTGCCCAAGGGACTGGGGCTGTCATGCTGGATCTGCAGGACAAGCCAGGCACTAACAGCAATTTAATATTGTTGTCAACAGCAGGATTAGGTGCAGTATCAGTGGGTTTGTATAGGAAGAATTTCTGGGAAGAGCAGATATGATCTTTTTTTTCCAGAAGAGCTCCATATTGTATGTTGGTGGGGTGTGAGCCCTTCTTGTTTTCCCATATGCTGAAGGGTTTTCAAGGTTGCCTTCCAGTTTAGATGTTCAGTGGAGATGGAAACAAATTCTGTTATATCAGATTTTCATAATGGAAGGGCTGCTTTCTCCTGAGTTTTTTATAGTTTCTGGTGCACTGTTTGGTAAAGTGTCTACATAAAGCAAGATATGTGTCCTAAATGCTGTAAAATGAATGGGCTCATGGGGCTACTGCTCATACTCAGTTGCTGGATCAAGCTTTCAGTGTGACTGTGTTGCCAATACTGGGAATTGCAAATGGAGGGGTTATAAATGTTCCAAATCAGTACTCTCTTCTCTGCTGCAGAGAAAGGCCTCTTGCTAGTAATTGGGGTATAAATATGAGTATGTTGTATGTGTGCCCACACTTGGCCATAAATCCCTCATGTTTATGTGTGTGTGCAGAAGTGTGTGTGTGTGTAGAAGCCACACATCTGGACCCCTCAATTTAAGAAGGACACTGAGACACTTGAACGTGTCCAGAGAAGGGCAACGAGGCTGGGGAGAGGCCTCGAGCACAGCCCTGTGAGGAAAGGCTGAGGGAGCCTGGATTGTTTAGCCTGGAGAAGAGGAGGCTCAGGGGAGACTTTATTGCTGTCTACAGCTACCTGAAGGGAGTTTGTAGCCAGGAGGGGGTTGGTCTCTTTTCCCAGGCAACCAGCACCAGAACAAGAGGACACAGTCTCAAGCTGTGCCAGGGGAGGTTTAGGCTGGAGGTGAGGAGAAAGTTCTTCACTGAGAGTTGTTAGCCATTGGAATGTGCTGCCCAGGGAGGTGGTGGAGTCACCATCCCTGGAGGTGTTCAAGAGGGGATTGGACGTGGCACTTGGTGCCATGGTTTAGCCATGAGGTCTGTGGTGACAGGTTGGATTCGATGATCTTCGAGGTCTCTTCCAACCTTATTGATTCTGCGATAAAACATCTGTGCACATGGATGTGTGTAAAGCTGCTGGGCATTTTGCCTTGTTTGGGTTTGGGTTTTGTACTGTTTTGTTTCATGAGAAAGGTCAGATTATAGATGTGAATATTGTATTAATACATCTGTTAAAGGATATGAAAAATGTAGCAGTGATGCTTTGCATGGAATGGAAATTCAGTTGTAAACATCTGAACCCCAAATAGCTCTGGATGCTACCTCGTACAGGTTCATACAGTTCATAAACCCTCTGTCACCACTGCTGGGTTGTCTCGGCATCCCCAAAGAGCAATCTCTGTTGTATTCCTGTCTCCATCAAGAATGGGACTTGAATTATTCAGACAAATCTGAGTCTATTGCTACCTTGTTTACTTGCACTGAGCATTTTTTGGTTTGGATATGCAGCAGAGTCTTCCCCTGACCTTGCAGGGCTTCAGAGATGGATGAAGGCGCATGTTCCTTAAGGCAGCTGGGAATTTATAGTGTTCAAAGAGACCCTAGCTCCAGCCTGGGCTGTTGGCAGCAGTGCTGATAATCACAGTGTGATAGCAACTGGGCTGTTTTATTTAAGATGTGTTTAAATCTTATTTTCTTGCACTGTAAGGTTATGCCTTTGCAGGCTACCAGAGTTCAGATGGGAGAGAGGAAAAAGAAAATCCCAGCCCAGCAGCCTTTGTTTCAAAAGGTTGCAAGCATAATTTTTTGGTTTGGATCACCTGGTATTTTTCTAGACCTCACTAAGAATGGGTGAGCTGTCCACAGAGTGTAGCAACTGTTTGTCTGAAGCCCATTTGTATGAAACAGAGCACTGTTGTCACGCAATCTGTTGGAGCAATACCTTGCTAATTCCCTGGATTAGCAAACCTCTTGAGTACGCTTGCATTTTGAGAGTTAGCAAATCTGGTGAACAAATGTTTCACAAAAGCCAGGAAAATGCATCACAAACCCTGCTCCATCTTTCCAATATTCCCTTTAATTGCTGACAGTCATATCCCAGAGAGGATACAGTAGTGTGTCTCTTGTATATGCAGTAGGAGTGTGGTAGTACATGTCCTAAAGCATTTGTTTCCGAACCACAGCAGGGAGTTAGCAACAGTAGCAAAATGTTCTGCTGATGTATTGTTGATCATAAAATGTGTGGTAATGGCATCCCTAATATAGCTGCATCAAAAATTTCCTCGGTTATTGAATGTGCAGTCATCCGTTCTCAGTCAGCATCTCTCTAAGGCCCTGCAGCCAAACTCAGCGGATACAGGAGGTCAAACGAAGAGGTGCCCTGAGCTGAAATGTGTAAAGTCTTATAGGGCTGCTTTCAACACAGCACACAGGCAGGTTAATTGTTTCACCTAAACAGACATACTCAATTAGAGTGTATCTATGCAGAATCTAAAGATTTTTCAGCTCTTCACAGATCTTCACGCTGCACAGCTTGGTGTAATTTATTTCCATGAATATACAGTATCATAGAATCACTAAGGTCAGAAAAGACCTTTAAAATCAGCAAGTCCAACCATAACACAGCTACCATGACCACTAAACTATATCCTGAAGTGCCATATCTGCAGCTTTTTAAACACCTCCAGGGATGGTGACTCCACCACCTCCCTGAGCAGCCTGTTTCAGTGCCTCACCACTCTCTCAGTAAATAAGTTTTTCCTAACGTCCAATCTAAACCTCCCCTGGCACAAACTAAACCCATTTCCTCTCATCCTATCACTAGTTGCTTGGGAGAAGAGAGCAACACCAGCCTCACTCCAAGCTCCTTACAGGTAATTGCAGAGAGCAGTAAGATCTCCCTTCAGCCTTCTCTTCTCCAGACTGAACAACTCCAGCTCCCTCAGCCACTCCTCACATATCATGCCCTCCAAACCCCTTACCAGCCTCATTTCTCTTTTCTGGACATGCTCCAGGACCTCAGCATCTTTCCTACACTGTGGTGCCCAGAACTGATCACAGTACTCAAGCTGTGGCCTCAACAGGTCTAAGAAGAGCAACACAATCTCTTCCCTACTCCTGCTGGAAACACTGTTTTTGATATAGACCAGGATGCCTTTTGTCTTCCTCTGTATGGGACCAATCCTGACTGCTGGGAGCTAACTTGTCATGGTGTAAATGTGTCACACATAGGCAAGTTATTATTATTTATATGTGATAGCATACATAACTTTAAAACTAGCTGAATGTTTCAGACCTGTGAGCCACAGTCCATAGCAATTCTGGGAGCAGGGGAACACAGTAGGAGTGGAAATGTTGGGCAAGAGCAAGGAGGGGGTTACAGGAATGTTTTAAGTGGTGCATTCCTTGCTGATGTACTTTTGGAAGAATTTGTAGATGCAGGAATAGAATAGGAATGGAATGGAATGGAATGGAATGGAATGGAATGGAATGGAATGGAATGGAATGGAATGGAATAGAATAGAATAGAATAGAATAGAATAGAATAGAATAGATCAGGTTGGAAGAGACCTTCAAGATCATTGCATCCAACCCATCATCCAACACCATCTAATCAACTAAACCATGGCACCAAGTACTCCATCAAGTCTTCTCCTAAACACCTCCAGTGATGGCGACTCCACCACCTCCCCAGGCAGCACATTCCAATGGGCAATCACTCTCTCTATGAAGAATTTCTTCCTAACATCCAGTCTAAACCTCCCCTGGTGCAGCTTGAGACTGTGTCCTCTTGTTCTGGTGCTGGTTGCCTGGGAGAAGAGACCAACCCCCTCCTGTCTACAACCTCCCATGCTTTATACATAGAAAATATGTAGCAGAAGTTGATATATAAGATAGCTTAATTTTGAGTTGTCTGAATTATAGTAGTCTAAAATCTGTTAGGCACCACAGAAGCATGCATGGGTTTTAACTCCCATTCAGTTTCACTGCACTGTTTCCCTGTTTTCCCCACGTTTCCAAGCATCAATACATCTTGTCTTTGTCTCCTGAAGCGATCATGGGGCCTGAGGTACCCTCATAAAATGGATTTTAAAGCTTGTTAATTATACAGCATGAAATGGGTCCTTGGCCGTGCGTGCCCTTTGACAGAGGCTCCCCATAGCTGGAGCTGTGGGACCTCAGTCACCCAGGGGTGAGGGGCCATGTCCCAGGCTCCCCAGGCTGCTAACGAGGGGCTGGACTGTGCTAATGAGGGAAATGGATCCTGCTAATGAGGGCGGCTGGGCTGGGCCAGGCCAGTAAGGGTCAGGGCAGTGCATCCAGCATGAGTGGAGGTTTTTTCAGTGTGGGCTGAGCAGAAGCATGGCAGCACCCAGGTATTTCAGCTGGCAGCAGCATGAGTTGTGGGGTGCTCTGCTGCCCTGGGGTGCTCTGGAAACCTGATCCCAGCCTGCAGGAGCTCTGTGCAGTTGATAGTTGCCTGTGTTGGGGCTTAGATGAGGAAATCTCATGAGATTCCCACTGACACCCATGAGTACCTGCTCCTAATGCCTGGGTCTTAATAATCATCTTTTCATCCTCTTTAGCATAAAGTCTGTGTACGTAAAAGGGAAGGGGAAAGTTACTTTGGGGGAAAGGTTGAATCCCTGAGGGATGCGGGCATGTGAGGTTCGGAGATCGTAATCAATCATACCTGCTGTCCTGATCATGCAAAGCACAACATTCTGTTAGTGCCATTCTGTGGCATTTTGGGTTTGGGAAAGTACTGTGATGCATCTCTGAAGAAGCTGAGCACATGAGTGACAAGAGCTGATGCAGTAACTCTGTGTTTGCCATCTCTGGTGCTGGGCAGAATGTGGTCATGGCTGGCCTGGCTAGAATTAGGGACTTGCTCCAGTTTCTGACTTGTTACATTTTCCAGACCTACATTACAAGGAGGTTCTGAGCTGTTACTAGACTTGAGATTGGAAAGCTGCTGGACAGTTTTCTGTCTAGTTCCTGCTGTTCCCCCTGCCAGGCCTGTGTGACCTCCCCAGGAGTTCAAATTTGGACAAATCTGGCTCTCCTGCATGTCGGGTGTGCAAATCGCACCCCACTCCCCCAGCCCCTCACCCTTCCCTCTGAAGCACTTCATTAGCACTGTAGTGCAAGGCTGTAGTTTGAGAGGTAACTTGCTGGGAAGGGGTAGAGGTAGTAGCAGAGCCATTTAATTCATTTTAATGAGACTCCCAGCACACTTCTGCAGGTGCTCTCATGTCAGGTCTTTGGAGATGTTGTGCCTTTGTGACAGGAGCACGCCGTGCTAAAAAGGATCCACAGAGATAACAATAGGATGTCAAAATGAAGTGAAACAAGGGCAGGGCAATTTTATGGAGATGACATGACAGGAGGAAAGTATGAGGAGGGGAAAGGAGAAAAAAAAAGAGAGAATTTAAACTGTCAGTACAGATTTACTGAAGGCTTTCCAATGTCAATGAGAAGAAATGTCAGCACGACTGACTTGGCAATGTCAAGGTGATAGCAGAATGAAGTCCGATCAGCTTGGGAAGCATCTCATATTCTGGCTACAGAGATGAGCTACTGTCAGTGAAGATGATGTCAGGATGATAATTACTTTGCATATTGTGGTTTAAGTAGGCCATTGTTTCTGTTGAGGTAATTTGAATTTAGCACAAGGTAAGGGAATGCTCATTAGAAGATAAAAGCCTCCAAATTGTGTCTGCTTTTTGTGAGGATGCCAGGAGTTTCAAACACAGACCAGGAGCCTACTGCCTGCCTGCCCTGGGGACCATATGCTGGCTGCTGTGGGTGTAGTTGAGGCTTCAGGTGATCTGAGTTTTGGCTCTATTTGCCTTCTGCATAATATGGGAGGCACATTTTCATTTCTGTCTTAACGCTGCCTCATGAATTTGGGGGCAAATAATGGAGCAGAGGAGAAAATTGATAACAGAGGGGAGTGCAGCTGTTAATTGTGGTAGGCGAGATGGTGGTGTTTGAGGATGAACAACTGTACTTCACTATCACCAATCAAAATAAATATGTCCATGTGTGATACTGGTGAAATAAGCAGTGCTTAAATAGTTAGCTGCGTTGGAAGCCACTGGATGTTGTCAGTGGCAGTATAAAGGGGTGGCAGAGGCTGTTCCCACCTCTTGGCTGTGTTTTGGGATGATTGCAGGTTTGAGTAGAACCCTGACAAGAAACAAAAATTAGTTGAATGTGTTACTGAAATGAAAAAATTGGCTCTTGGCTGCTCTGTAGTTGTGAGGTACGGGTTCAGCAGTACACTGTGCCACCAAGTGAACAGCAGACCTGGGGTGCACCAACTTCTGCCCACTGCTGAGGCACTCTCAGATGCTGCCACGTGCGCTTCCCTCACCATGCCACATCCAAACGCTGCCATGTCTGGCGCCCTTTCCAAGAAGGGATTTCCTTGTTAGTTAAACAGTTGCACTCCACTCTCTGCATGTCCTTTATCACAAAACAAACAGGGGAGAGGGGAGGAAGAAAATGCACTGGAAGAGACAATCTAAGGCCTCACAATCCCATAATAAATCCCCTGTCTTTCCACACACACGCTTGGTGCCAGCTGTAGACTAATTAAACTCAATGGTTCACAGGTGTTCCTGGGAATGACAAACGCAAGAGCACTCGCCTCTTTAGGGCTTGTTAACATCTTTTTCAGAGCTCTTTAAATTTCATACACCAGCAACACTGAGCTAAACCAGATGAAAGATAGTAGAAAGGGACTTGAGCTATTACAAGAGTGCTCTCAGTGCTAGCAGAGGCTCCGTCTCCACTTAGTTCAACAGCTTGTGCATTTTGATGGCTGAATCTCTCGGAGAGAGGCGTAAGAAGGGAATCTGCTTTCTGAGAAACGTGCTCATTTCTGTAGCAAATGAAACTGAGCAGACATTGCTTTATGGTGAGTGAGATAGAGGAAAGGGATCCCCAGAGAGGTTGTGGAGTCTCTTTCTCTGAAGACTTCTAAAACCTGCCTGGATGTATTCCTGTGTGGCCTGCCCTAGGTGATCCTGCTTTGGCAGGGGGGTTGGACTTGATCGCTGGAGGTCCCTTCCAACCCCTAATACTCTGTGAAATTCTTGTCTCTGGAGCTCATGATACAATTTCACGTGCTATCAAGGTCCCTATGGTCTGTACACACACACACACATACACAGGGGCAACAAAAGAATAAAGTCTGTGGCTAAATGAAACCGATTATAGCTATTTTGTTAAGGCTTATCATACTTTCCCAGGGTGGGCAGAGGACGGTTGGCTGGCAGACACCTCTCCTGGCACACACTACAGGACATGAGTGTGCTCAGCACAGCCTTTGCAAGCCCTTCTTGGCAATTGCTAAGGACACAAATACATCCTGAGGTCAATGCTGCCTTTTGGCAGCTCACACCAGGACAGAAGAACGTGACTGCAGTAAGGAAACCTCAACCACCCTGCTGTTTTGGGATGAATGATGCAGATGTCCTCTCAGAAATCATTGCCCTGCCACTGGTACAGAAAAGCCAAAGAATGGATTCTCAACAGCAAGGAAAGCAAAACAAACCAACCAACCAGCTCAGAAACCCAGTGTTTGCTATTTTGCATACCTCAGCAGAAATAAAGTGTCTAGAATAAACAAGAGTCTTTACAGATCTTGTAATGTCCTCCTTTCCTGCTCATGCAGTTTGATTGTCGAAGAATATGCAAACTGGTTGTAAAAAAATGTTGGGGGGACCACTGCCCACTTCAAAAACCAAACTGCACATTTTCAGAGCACTAACACACACTAAGGTGTTTCAGTATTTCCTGAGGGCATTCAGAGAAGCAGAACCCAATGTCCAAATGAGACACCGAAGGATCCAGCAGCAACATCAGTGGTACATTTAACTCAGTCCAGAGCTTCATGTTCCTCCCCACTCCCTGCTACATGTACAGAAGAGAAGGCTCAGAGGTGACCTCATTGTGGCCTTCCAGTATCTGAAGGGGGTCTACAAGAAGGCTGGGGAGGGACTTCTCAGGCTATCAGGTAGTGATAGGACTAGGGGGAATGGAATGAAGCTGGAAGTGGGGAGATTCTGACCGGATGTGAGGAGGAAGTTCTTCCCCATGAGAGTGGTGAAGCCCTGGAATGGGTTGTCCAGGGAGGTGGTTGAGGCCCCGTCCCTGGAGGTGTTTAAGCCCAGGCTGGATGAGGCTCTGGCCAGCCTGATCTAGTGCAGGATGTCCCTGCCCATGGCAGGGGTTGGAACTATATGATGCTTGTGGTCCCTTCCAACCTTGACTGATACTATGATACTATGATACATACCAGCTAAGGATGTATGGGGAGGGAGGAACAGCTCAGCAAGACAACTTTCAGTACACAGAAGCAAATCAAGCTTATTCCACACCCAAAGGAGAACAACAATGTAATTGCAAATTTGGCCCTAAATCATTGCTTGTTTCCAGATTGCAAAATGTTCTCTGGGTCTGGCAATGAGGATCTAAAATAGTCTTCAAACAACAGCTCTTGAAAGACTTCCAGTCCAACTGCTCAGGGTCTGGGTAAGCATCCAAACGTCTACATCACTCTCTGAATCAAACACGCCAAAGCAGACTGCAGCGCACCTACCAGAGGATCATTCTTGACAAAGTGCTGTGAAGTTGTGTGCAAAATTCACTGTCTGAAGCCCCACATTTGCAGCAGCAACAGCACACCAATTCACAGGCTACTCTTCTTTCAGGAAAGGCCTCTCCAGTCCTTCGTGTGAGACAGACAGTTCAGTTTGGCTTGATTTGCATTATGCTTGCCAAGACCTGTGAATTGGGAATTAATAGCTCCCACTGCTAGCACACTGCAGCCAGTTTTACTGCATTCACTCCAGCAAGTTTCAATGCACAGAGGTCAGATGCAATTTTAATGAGCACCTCTACTCTTCTATTTATTTTAATACCTTTACTGCCTCATCAAATTTATAATAATTAAGCATATTATAATTCTAGTGAATTAAGCAGAGGCTCCTCAAATGTATTCCCCCTTATTTTATAATCAATTAAAACTAATAAAATTGATTGTAAAATCTAATATCTAGTGTATACTAATGTCTGTTCTCATCATTACACAAAGGTCTACTCAGGTCATGGCCAACTACAAAGATTTCTGTAGCATTAGAAGGTCTTTAGTAATCCATTTTCTTTACCAGCCCTCTGATACACAGATCCCTCCCACAGAGCACCATTCTTTGCCTTGACTTTCCAGGATTCTTCCAGAGCCAGCAGCAGGCCTGGCTTGTAGAAGGCTATAAAGGGAGCTGATGTATCACCAGGTATAAGCAAATCCACATCTTTTCTGCCTGACAATTGCCCCTACCAGTAGACAAGTCCTGCCTGCTCTAACTGGGCAGAAAATGGGGAGAAAGGAGATCCACCCCAGCAGTTCACCTCAGCACACAGTGGTCTCTTCCATTTCCAGTGTAGACTCCTCACTTGCTATCAGAGAGCAGCAATTTCCTAGAAATGCAGCACTTCCCAACACAATCAGACTCAGGTGGTACTGCACTCTTACACTCCTCAATTTCCATCACCTACAGATTTTGTGCTTTCACAACCGTGCAGCCATCTCCACTCATGCCCTAGCAGGTCTGCTGCTTTACAGCCTGGGTGCTTCCTTATCAATTGTATCTCTTCAGTAGCTAAAAGCATCAAAAAAATACCACAAAAGACCTCCTTTCTCTGTAAGAGCAAAGAGCACCCAGTGGAATCACAAAGGCCATACAATTTTCAGTGCAAGTTCGACATTATCTTGTGGAACTTCTTGCCACAGGGTCCTACTAGGACAAACAGTCTGATAACCACTATTTTCAGTGAATAGCAATGAATGGTACTTCTAGCTGTAAGAACCAGGCTGATATCAAAAGATAATAAACTCATCAGCACTCCAAATGATCTGGTGACTTTAGGCAGTCAGGAGGAATCTCCTGTTTCAGTTACACACTTCTGCTGGTGTCTGTACTGCACAGCTTGGTACTCACTGGGACCAGAGAAAGGAGCTGAAACAAATGTCACCCACTCAGCTAGACCTGAATTTTCGTTTCCTGTTTTGGGGCTATTCTCTTACTCTGCCCAAGTAGAACACTCTTGGAAAAGGGAGTCTGCACTGGCTGACTTCAGAGCTAAGGCATCAACATCTTCAAAAAACCAAAGAGGCAATCTGTAAAACATTGCCCAAAGCCCTAGGCAACCAGCAACAGAACAACAGGACACAGTATCAAGCTGTGCCAGGTGAAGTTTAGGCTGGAGGTGAGGAGAAAGTTCTTCCCAGAAAGAGTAATTGGCCATTGGGATGTGCTGCCCAGGGAGGTGGTGGAGTCACTGCCCCTGGAGGTGTTCAAGAAAGACTGGACACGGCACTTGAAGCCATGGTTTAGTTGTGTGGAGGTGTTGGGTGATAGGTTGGGCTTGATGATCTCTGAGGTCTTTTCAACCTTATTGATTCTATGATTCTAAGATGGAGCTGACATGAACTCTCTTCTCATTGAATTTCTCCAAAAGAAACTTTGCTTACTAATTATGCAAACCAAAGCTGACTTGTTAAGCTCTGACCAAGTAAAGGCAGACCTGGGCACTACTCACTTTGCCTTTGCTACCCTGTACATGCAGTTTAGTTTGTCTGTGCTTCAACTTCTGTAACTATCTTGTTGTCCAGGGGGTTGTGGAGGTGGTTGGTCAGTGAATTCCATCAGACAGAGGAGAATCCGTTTAGTTTTTGCAGGACCAGACACAGCAGCTCACCAGACCTCCACAGAGAATCACAGAATGGACCTTTAAAAGTCATCTCCTCAACCACCCTGTGTAAGTTGGGATAGCCTCAAGTAGATGGGGTTGCTCAGAGCCCCATCAAGCCTGATGCTGAATGTTCCCAGGGATGGGGACTCCACCACCTCCCTAGGCAACCTGTTCCAGTGTTTCTCCACTCTCACAATAAACGATCTCTTTTTAATGTCCAATCTAAATTTACACTTAGTATCATAGAATCAGTCAGGGTTGGAAGGGACCACAAGGATCATCCAGTTCCAACCCTCCTGCCATGGGCAGGGACACCCCACACTAGATCAGGCTGGCCAGAGCCTCATCCAGCCTGGGCTTAAACACCTCCAGGGATGGGGCCTCAACCACCTCCCTGGACAACCCATTCCAGGGCTTCACCACTCTCATGGGGAAGAACTTCCTCCTCACATCCGGTCAGAATCTCCCCACCTCCAGCTTCATTCCATTCCCCCTAGTCCTATCACTACCTGATATGATAGCCTGAGAAGTCCCTCCCCAGTCTTCTTTCCACTTACCTAGTTGGAAATCTTTGCCCCTCATCCCGTCACCGCAGGCCTTTGTAAACGGTCCCTTTCTTCCAGGCCCTGTTCAGGTACTGGAAGGCTGCTACAAGGTCTCCCCGGAGCTTTGTCTTCTCCAGGATGAACAACCCCAGCTCTCTCAGCCTGTCTTCAAAGGAACTGTCAGCCAGTTCAGGTCTAACTTCCACAATGCAAAGCACAGTGTGATTAGGGGCTCCTCTAAACCACCTGCTTTTCCCCAAGCATTTGAGGGCACTGGAGCGAAAGCTCGATGTGTCTGCTATTACTTCCTCATTTGCATCGCCAGCTAATGGCAGCCACTTTAATTATGACACTGTGCAGATTGCAGGCCCTTTTAGCACTTGTCAGGCTGCCTTGCTCCGAGCCGCTCCTCTCTCGCTGACATCTCTCTCTGCTGAAATGTTCTTTTCTCTGTCAGCTTTGGGGCGCGAGCGGAGCTGCTACCCATCGCAATCAATGAGTGTGAACCTCCCCTGTGCCACGGGGCCTCGCCACAAGTGCCTCAGCATGGGAGGCGACACTCGTCGACACTGTCAGCCAGCCAGCATCTCGGCTACCCTCCTCCCCGAGCCGCCTTGCTCCACGGCAAGGCATTTCTCTGGCTCAGTCCCCTGCTCCCTGCAGGAGGGGAAAAGAAAACCGACAGAGGAGTTACATCACAGCAATCTCCCAGGAAGGCAGGCAATCTGCTTACTCACAGCAAGCTCTTTTATTTTTAGACTCTTTGGAGGAGGCAGCGGCTATATAAACACAAGGGCTGCTCTGAGTCTGAGGAAGCACGATGCCTGCACAGCTTGTGTCGTCACTATGGCTGAACAATTCCCTGCCCCGAGGACGGAGTGGGAGCCCGCAGCTGATGCACAGAGGCGTGGGAATTTCATTGGAAAAGCCCTGGCTTCAGAGGTGGAGAAGAACACGAGCAAAGCACGTGGCTGTAAAGACGCATCTCCTGCACAGCGCCAGCACCCAGGGTCTCAGTGCTTTCAAAGAAAGAAATCAAACCACCACAGCCCTACACAGCAGGGTCCAAGAAGAGCCTTCATGACCCAGGGGTTTTTCTCTTGCAAAACACAAGCCCACAAAGCCTTCAGCAGCCTGGAGCGATAAACTCACCCTTCTAAATTCACCCTTTTAGCACTACCTACACTATCTCCTCATGCAGTCCTCTCCTGACAGTAAGTTCAGAGACAACCTCCTTTGGAGAAAACCTGCAAAGTGCTTGCGGACTCTAAGCTGCTGGGAGGTGGGTGAGGTTTGTACCTTGAGGGTCTGAAACTGACAGCTTAACTCTGGTGTGACATCCTAAGCGAATCTCCAGATCAGTTCTTATTGCTTGTTGATACATCTCTCTGCTTCCTTTCTGTAGCAGGAGCTATAGCTTTTCTTCAACACTGTTGTCAGTTGTGGAGTACACTTTTGTCAGCTGTGGAGTAGTAACTGGCTTTGGGAAGAGGGAGCTGGGGTCTAACTCAACACTTGCTATTTCATTTCCCTCCAAAAGAACAAATACATAAAGTAGCTGGAAATGTCATCCCTGACTGCAGTTACATGCAGTATGCCCTGCTGTTAATCCTGAGCACATGAACACCAACATTTCCCATTTATGGGCTCAGACTTCTTTTTTCCCTCCCTGAACTATTCCTCACCCTCCCTGCAACAACTCCATCTTTCCAAATGGCTCTCCCAGCTGAAGAGGCCTTGAAACATCTTTGCTTTCCATTTGAACGGGCATGGTTCGTTGTTCAAAGCATTACAGTTCTGCTGAGCCTAATAATATTTGAAAGCAATAAACAAATCCATTGTTTTCAAAACAAGTAGGCTTAGGAGAATTTGTGATGCTATGTTAGATCCCCATCAGGCAGGGACATGACAGTGTTTTGCACATCCTGCTGTTGCACCTCACAGCTGAGCTGGTGATCTCAGCCATCCTGCTCCTTGCACAGAGACTCTAAGCCCTGCTGACTTTTGCCTCAGCTCTTGCAAAGTTCCTCAATAACTCTTTCCAGTGTGACAGCATTTTTTTTAATGTGGATTTTTATGGCACTGGCCAATCCTACTAGCTCTGTTTAGTTAATCTTGAAACAAACCAAGGACTGGGTGTTGCGGTACAGCCAGCAGTCCCTGTGCTACGTTCAATTCATACAGCCACAGAGGTTTCTCCTTAACAGTCAGTGCAGTTCTTCCTTCTGCATTAATGGGTGTCAGGAGCCCTCAAACACATAGCTAATGTGTACCCTAACACAAGCTTCAAATCTAACCACAGTCCTCTCACGCAAAGTCTCTCTGACAGCCAGGCTCCAGTTGGGAACTCTTTCAAGAGAATCATTAAGTAGAGACATAAATCTTTTGGATAGTCAAGCCCACATTTTGAACTCAAAATCACTGATGGTTCAAATCCAAATTTACAGCATTCCCAAGCTTCCATAAAAGGGGAAAGAGGGGGAACAAAAAAAGCCCTGCCATAAAATTAATGATCACTTGTGTTTACATTTCTGCTGGTGCATTTCAGCAAGTAAGATTATTTTCACATATTCAGAAGTTGGAGACACATTATTCACAATGCCATCAGCTCAGGACTGCTTCCACGCTGTGCTTTTATGCTCAGTTCTGCACTTCAGTTTGTAAAATGCCTGCAGTGTGCACCAATTACAGGGAGTCACACTAACAACAGCTACAGAGGATAAACTGATAAGCAGAGCTATGTCACCATCACCATCAGATGTGTCACTACCACCTCACAACATCCATGCAGCAACTGCAGGCTTGGCTGTGCATGTTTCATGGCAGAGCAAGGGACAGCAGTTGCTTCAACACTGGCAGGTCAGACAATCAGAACTTATCTGAATCACAGAATTGTTTCTGTGGAAAAGACCTCTAAGATCATTTGGTCCAACCATTAACCTAACACCACCACAGCCATTAAACCATGTCCCAGAGTGCCATGTTTACACATTTGTTAACACCTCCGGGGATGGTGACTCCACCATTTCCCCTGGACAGCCTGTTCCAATACCTGACCACTCTTTCACTAAAGAATTTGCTCCTAATATCCCATCTAAACCTCCCCTGGTGCAAACTGAGGCCATAATAAATAAAGCCACAGTCCAAAAGCATCTAATTATCCACACAGCTCTTCCTGCTACACTATTTCCTGACATCATAAAAAAAGGTGGAGTTCAAACAACCTCTGTCTGGGAATACACTTTATGTATTTCTTACTCTGTATTGTATTTATCCCACAAGTATGTAGCCAGCATAAGGACATTGACAGATTTGTGTGCCAGAGAAATCACTGTCCCCTTTTGTTGTTTCTTGTCCTCCTTTTAATCTGCCAGTACTAGACCCCCAGTACAAAGCCCCCAGACAAGCCCTCTGCCTTCTTAGCTGCACATGTCCCCATGTAAATGCAGGGGTGCTGATGGTACTTTGCATACTAACAAGCCTGCTCTCATTAGTGACATTTTAGACTGCAGGCAAGCTCCTTGACTTTAACCTGGGGAGCTCCAGCATATATTCAATGGCCACAAGTTTTATAGTATGTGAACTAGGTGTCCCCCTGAGCAAGGGAAAAGGAGAGGGAAGGATTAATGACTGCTTGCATGAATTATTCAGCACTTTGCCATTCCAGAAAGAAAGACGCCGTGCAGTTGAGACCAAGAAAGAATATAAATATTCCCTTATTGATTCACAGACTATTTGTTCATTCCTCCAACAGTAAAGTACATGAGAAAGAGCAAAGCATTCTATACCTGACATAAATCATTTCTATTTCTTAAAGTGCCTCTGTTCCTTTCCCTGCAAATAGTAAGGCAAATACCCTAACAGAAGTTAAATCTATTATCATAAACTGTGTTAGAAAGAGGTCCCAACCTCTTGGGATGGGCTACAGACCCCATTAAATATAGAATCATAGAATATAGTTGAAAACATAACCCAGTTTGGCAGAAATTAATTTTTCACTTCTTACCAACCAGCATCAGAACTAAATTTATGCCTTGGTTAGTTCAAACATTGGACAGAGAGCGAGGCAGGGCTGTATGACAAAGATAAAATCCTGGCTGTGCTGAAGCTAATGGCAACACGCCCATTGGCTTCCAGGGAGCTCAACAGCTCCTTGAATTGCAGAGAAAACTGAAGAGCTCCTGCCTAGGGATGCTGTGTTGTGTGCTAGGAGCACCCTGGTGCTCATCACTCATTCACCACAAAGTGTTCACAACACATAAGAAGGGGGGAAAAAAAAGGCTTTGAGAGAAGACAAGAAATATTTTCTTGGTCACAGCATCACATTTACGTTCAAGAAAGACACTCTCTGCCTGTTGCAAATCCATGTGGAAACCTAGAAATTTCACCTAATGCCTTCTCCCCGGGTTTGTGCTTGTAAAATGCTGATGAAAGAAAGTTGTCCCATACACAGCAGTGTGGGGATGGTGAGTCATCAAAGTATGGCAGTCAGCAGAACGCAATCAGGACAGGAACTAGACATTGCTGGTGGAATTCCTCTCGTCTAAGTTTGGCCACATAAGCCAACTAACTTTGCTAATAGAGAGAGGGTACTTGGAAAGAGTTTGACACCCCTTCATCATCAGACAGGAGAAATCACCTTCTGCAAGCCCTTAGCTACACAGGGACATCAGCCTCTCAATGGCTAATGCTAGATAAGGTAAATCCCACATTAAATAGCTTTGACCAAACAATTTACTTTGTGGACCCCACCCTACAACATCCCAGCAGATGTGTTCCAAGCCACTGCAACAGCCCATTTGGCTGTTGGGTCAGGTTGCAGCACTGAGTTCCTTGGGGCAAGTCACAAACTTGGCATGGAAAGAACAGGATGAAGCCACATAATAAAACCAAGCTTGTGTCCTGCATGCAGGCAGCTTGAGTTGAAGAGGAAACCTCAGCTTCCCCCTCCTCACTCTGGAGGGGCTGGCTTTGCAACCTCAATATGGGAAAAGTGTCTTTGTTTTTGTTTCCCCAAGACAATTATGTTTTAAATTGCACTTTTAGTGCAAGTTTTGAATGGCGTGACCTCAATTATTACTAGGAACAGAACACACAACGTCCTAAAGTGAAGCACCTAAATAGTTATGTTTATCTATTCAAAGAACCAATTAGGCAGGCTCCTGGGTTATAAAACCACTGGCCTACTATTTCTAGTCCAATGCAAGGACATTCATTACAGCTGTCACTGTCAGGGAGGTGGTGGAGTCACCATCCCTGGAGGTGTTCAAAAAGGATTGGATGTGGCACTTGGAGCCATGGTTTAGTTGTCAGGAGGTGTTAGGTATTAGGTAATAGGTTGGACTTGATGATCTCTGAGGTCTTTTCCAACCTGGTTGATTCTATGATTCTGCGATCTCAAGGAGGGTTGTAGCTAATATCATTGAACTTACAAACCTGTTCTGTGCATACTCCAAAAGTCACCTCTCAGCTCTGTCTATCCTGGGCAGCAGCGAGTCCTTGGCACCCCTCCGGCTTCTCCCCAACATAACAAAACCCCAGGTGACTCTGTGCCCTCAAGAGAACATTCGCTAAACTCCCCCGTTTATGATTTTATCTCCCACCTAATTACAGCTGAAATAATAGAATAAGATTTGTGCTCCCTGTTCAAGTCTGATATATTTAATAGATTTTTCAATATTGGTTTATCCAGCTATGTCAAAATGACAGCCCCACTTAATGTTAATCAGAGGTTGCGTGTGAGCATCAATGCTAAGCTCTGCACAGCTCAATGGAATTATCAGAGTTGCAAGACACCGTCGATATGTTTTGATCTCTGTGTCAAATGAATTTGGTTCCTTGTTAATTTTTCCCCTTTATGTTTCACTGCTGTTTAATTGTTTTGTCATCTGTGTCTACGCTGTTGTAATTGCAGCAGTGGATGTTTAGGCAAATCAGAGGACACGGTGTGACATTCATTGTCACTGAAGATCAGGTGTTTGCTCCTTACCTATCTACCAGCAGCACACAGCATGTATACACCTGCAAAGTTCAGCTCTGGGTTCCCAGGAGCTGCTAAAAACCATTCTGATGGTTCCCTAACATCACTCTGCTACCAAAAGATATGATTTAACAACCCACAGGGCATTGGCATTATACTGTGAGAATTACCTCTTAAACCATAATTCAGTCAGCCTGTGAATTCCACTATCCAACCAAATCAGGGGCAAAGGGAAGCCCTAGAGTTCTTGTACAGATCTCACCGAGCCCATCCTTCAGTGTTCAAAATGCATTATCAAATTCGAGGAGCTGGAAGGAACCTTCCTCTTCCCCAATACCTCAGAGTTGCCCAAAGCATGTGTTAGATGAAGTGAAGCTCTGGTATCCCTCAAAACAAGCCTTCTCAGTACATTGGTCCTAGAAACATGAGGTGACCAGCATGAAAAATCTTCTGACACACTCCTAGAGGTAGTGGCTAAATGCTAATTTAGGGGTCTACCCTAACTGCACCAAAGCAGTTCCGGTTTTCCATGGACTTTAATTAGAACATGACCATTTTCCAAATGAACCTATAGCATTGCAAATGAACCTACAATGCAATGTCAGTCCTGAAGACCAGGGTGGTGACAATATTTTTTCCATCTCTAAAACTCTCCAGCAGGATGACTTTGTTTCAAACAAGACCAATTTCTTCTGTTGACAAGATGCTTACTAAGGTCACCCAGAAAAACCTAAGTCAAGCCTGCATCTGGGCCCCTATTTTATCAAGATTCAAGAGGTAGAAAGAGATGTAGAGCTGTTAGCCCAACAGAACCAGTCACCCAGAGTTCAGCAGTTGGTGTCTGGATGCAAACATAATCAGCATTCTGAACCTGATCCTCCAAATTGGGCCCATCACACAAAATATTGCAATTTAAACAAACTGGCAATAGGAAGGCGAAGACAATGCGGCTGAAAGACAGTCCTGTTTGATACATGTCACTGTCAGCATCTTTGAGAAGTGTCAGACAAGCCAACACATGGTCTATCCATCATAAGACTCCCTTTGGATTGACTGACAGACTGTACAGAGCACTTGCAGTAAACTCGGGTTTATAATACCAGTGGCTTCTCACAACTTACCTACTGGGGGCTGCTTTGTTTAGGCTGGCTTAGAGCTCTACCGAGCCAAACAAAAACTTGCCCCTGATCACCAAATGAAATCATAATTCCGATGCAGTACCTGACTGTATCCAAAAGGCCAAAGCAGACAGGTTAGGGTAAATTATCAGAAACACATCAACTTTAGCATTAATTTGTTTCTTCACTGCTCCATCCCTGGAAATATTCAAGGTGAGGCTGGACAGGGCTGATCTAGTTGAGGATGCCCTTGCGTATTGCAGAAGGGGTTGAACTAGATGACTTTTGGAGGTCCCATCGAATCCAGACCATTCTGTGACTCTATGATAGGTCTGGGACGTAGAATACTTGCTGGGGTGAAAGAGCCAGGAAACCTGAAGGGAGGTTGTAGGGAGGTGGGGTTTGGTCTCTTCTCCCAGGCAAGCAGCACCAGAACAAGAGGACACAGTCTCAAGCTGCACCAGGGGAGGTTTAGGCTGGCAGTTAGGAAGAAATTCTTCATAGAGGGAATGTGCTGCCCAGGGAGGTGGTGGAGTCACCATCATTGGAGGTGTTTGGGAGGAGACTTGACAGGGTGCTTGGTTGCATGGTCTAGTTGATTGGGTGGGTTGGATAATAGGTTGAATGCAATGATCTCAGAGGTCTCTTCCAACCTGGTCTGGTCTATTCTATTCTATTCTATTCTATTCTATTCTATTCTATTCTATTCTATTCTATTCTATTCTGATGGATTTGAAGGCTGCACGTTTTCCTCCCTAATTCTAATACTCAGCACATCCAGTGCTCTGAAATCTGGTTTTCGAATGTTCACTGAACACACAAATTAATTTTTCCACAGGCTGCAACCCAAACAGACCTTTAACAGCCCACTCCAGCAAAAATCTTTGAGTCCAGCAAGAGCTAGAGCTGAAGGATCCTGTTCAGAAAGCTAAGTAGGAGCTGCTGGCTCGTTCCTGCAGATGCCCAGGCTCTCAAACAATTTGGTCTCAGAATGAATGTAGAGTGTCAGGGAATGGCATGAGACTATTTCTGGGAATAATACCAACGACATGAACAAACAGGACCACATCTCAGATGAGGAAAAGCAAATTCTGTTTTAATTGTGTAGCCTCTGTTGTGATTTCCCACAATTGTGGCAGGCAGAGGGGAGCTCAGTTCAAATTGCCTTTGAAAAGCCTCAATTCTTGGAAAATTTGAAGCATTGATTCTGTGAGATTTTTGTTCAACCACCAATACTCAAACTGGACAGTTCAAACCCATCAGACACTTCTAAAAGCTCCAGTCTGGAGGCTTAACTCTGACAGCTTTATTCTTACACACTGCTCAGTCAAAGCCAAATCCCAAACTCTTATCAGCAACTCTCTCACAAGGTTTGGCTGGTTTATTAAACAGAGATCACTGCCCAGGCTGCAAAGTGAGCAGAGGTGGCCAGTGCAGGCAGTGATGTGTGTGGCCATGGCAGGTTTTATGGCTGAGGACATTTCCACTCATAAGCCCCTACTGACAGAGGAGAGGACATGGGGTCTGCTCTGAAGTCCAACAAAGTCAATAGGATGCTTTTGCTTTGCATTAATAGGTTTGGGGTCAGCTGTTAGAGAAACGGATCAATAATAATATCAATAGTTACAGGTGCCAACCAAGCATGGACCTATGCTGTTAGAAACATCAAAAGCCTATTCCAAAGACTGCAGAAATCCTTCCTCCCCCTAGAAGTCCACATAGCAGATGTGCACCCACAATATCCCAGCAGATACCTTCTTACTTCAGCCGGCCAGAAAGATTAAATCAAGTTGCCTGAGGTGACTCAGTAGGTGACCAGCAGTGTCAGGCAAATTCAGCAGTGTCCCTTCTCTCATTTACCTAAGAAGCTCCAGCCACTCCAATTTCCATCCCAGGAGCAAGCCCAGGATTAAACATGCCTGTGTGCTCCTGAATCAAAAGGCAGTGAGAGCCCCTCTCTTGCTCCTTTGCCTTGTTTTACTCCGTGCCCTTTGTAGTATCTCTCAGAAGATTTAAAACAAAAAGCGTTTGCTGAACTTCTTTCTCCACTGGCTCCTTTGCATTTAATGAACAAGGGTTTACCTATTTGTATTTCAAATGGAATTTGAAATGAACATGACTGTATTTAATTCCTTGTTATTACACTAGGAACATCAAGGGACATCAGTGCAGCTGTTAGAGTAGGTTTGCTACCAAGTCAAGAGAGCACAGGCTCACGTGCCCCATGAAGCTTATACAATCCACCCGAGGCTCCTGCTCATCACAAGGAAAGGATGTAGAGATGCGGTTGCTGAGAGGAGGGGAGGGAGATGGGACATAGATTTGTGATTTTTCCTAAGCAGTATTTTAATCTTTCTCACTTGTTCCTTTGTGTCTTACAAATCACCATCATCCATGGCTAGGAAACCAAGGATGCCCCACACCCCCATGGATCTGGCTGCTGTCTGTTTGTACATGCTGCCTTTCCTCCACATCCCTCTGAGCTCCAGTCCCCTCTCTTCTTATGGGGCAGAGCCAGACACATCCTGGCCATGCCCATGAGCACCAGGACTCTGCTTTTTCAAATATTTGTTCCCTTTTGGAGGACAAAAATCAAATCTGATGTTTAAGCAAACAAGGTAGCCCACATCCAGTCATTACTCAGGACAAAATACTGCCAGGCTCCAGCAGCAGGTCCAGCCTGGCCAAGAGTCAACTCTTGCAGCTTAGCTGATTGGTTTTATTTGTTCTCTTACTATATTCCTCACCGTATCTAAACTGCAACAGGCAATGGTCAGCTGCCCATGCCAATGCCACTGGCAAGTGCTCATCAGAGGCCCAATTACTGCCAGCAGTGGCAAAGGGCTGTCAAATCTAATATTGCAAATAATCTAAGTAAACCTGAGCTTTATCGTGCTCCAGAATGCCCTGGATGGGGATTTCATCTTCCTTGTATAGAGTGTTACAGTAGCACATGCATCAGCTACTGACTGCATGGATTCCTTCCTGCACACTTAGAGCTTTTGAAGATCACTCACTCTGCCCAAACTGACCAAAGACTCCTTACCCCCTTCAATCCATCCACCACTGCATCACTAATGGCCACAGCATGGGCAGGAGGACAGGATACTCTCCCTCTCCCTCTCCCCTCTCCCTCTCCCTCTCCTCTCTCCCTCTCCCTCTCCTCTCTCCCTCTCCCTCTCCTCTCTCCCACTCCCCTCTCCTCTTCAAACAAGTTTGAAAGGGCAAAGGAAAATAACCTCAAAGATAAAAAACAGACCCAAGAGTCACCTCAGGAATGAAGAGGTTGCCTGAGCATTTTAATTTCCACCTGCTTACTGTGTTAGGAAGTTTATAATGTGGTCTTGTAACATGCTGTCACTGTCACAGCTGGCAGAAGAGGTCCACGTGTTTTATATATGTTATCAGACACATACAGGTATCTTTCTAAGAGTCCTTTTTGCTGCTTTCTCACTGCACAACCACATCTAAAAGCTACAGGATTAGAGAAAGCACTCAAAAAAGAGCAACCAGTAATAAAACCACATTCATAAAACATGGATGTTTGCGTGCTCAGATGCTGGGTAAGTAACACAACATTACTGCTGACCATGGTTTCCCATTCCCATCTTTCCCCACGTTCCACACAGCACAGAACAGGCAGTGGTTACACAGAGACCAGTGACATCCTTCCCCCTTTTCTTAGCAGGAGATACAACATCCACACAGAAGAGCCTGTTTTGCATCCATTCAGCTCAATGGGCAACGCAAACCCCACTCTTCGCCCTTCTCTCCCACAGACGCCAGCAGACTTTGCAAACCACCCCCAGGAATTCAGATGGCTTTGATGATCACACTCATTTACTGCAATTAGGCAAAATACTAGCTCCTTCCAAAAATCTTTGCAGATCACAAGCTGTGAACCAAGAAAAAACACTAGAAAAGAAAATTTGTGATGTGGCTTAAAAATAAATCCCAGATCAACCGAATCCCTTCACCAGAAACCTTTCTCTCTCCCTCCAGCTTGACTAAAGGCTCTTCACACCTTGAGAGATTGTGATGGAAGTGAGAAAAACAGGCTCTTTACCCAGAGAAATCTGTTAGACGACAAGGTGTGAGCTATAAGCAGGGAGGGCTTTTGTCTTCAAGGCAGTTTCCTGCCTTCTGGCCCAAATTCACTTTGTGAGCATGAGGGAATCATTGCAAGCCCAACCTGCACCCACAGGCATGTCATGAACAATCGGGGGGGGGGGAATGCTGTTACATGTCCCTACACCAGGGTGTCTGCAGAGCACATGGGTCAGCCTGAACTTTTATCTCAAAGCCCCATTTCACCTGTCCTTAGAGCACTGAACTTTCCCAGCTGTACCGAGGTATTCCCCAGCAGGAGGAGGGAGCATCTGGGGAGAGCAGTGGGTGTCAGGACAGTGGGAAGGATATGCCTTACTTAGGTCCCCTTCTGTGAGCTGTGTGTCCCAGTTTGAAGGCAGATCCTCCCTTGCCTCCCACTGGAGCAGAAAAACAAGACTGACAAATGGGTTGCAGAAGTGATGGAAAGTTTAAATGGGAAAAAAAAAAAAAAAAAAAAAAGAGCAGTGAGAGTTTTGCAGAGAACCACAAGCACAGTGACAAAAGAAGATCCCAAAGCACACCCAGAAACCTCCCAGCACTCCCCTTCTCCCTACCTGAGGGTACAGCCAAAACCCCCAGGGCTCTTTCTTCCCCCCGCCTCCGTTAGGCTACTCTCAGCTGGCCAGATCTAAGATTGCCCTTCCCCCTTCTCCTCTTGGCATTACCAGATAGGGAGCATCTCTCACGGTAGCAGCGAGGGAAGAAAGAGGAAGTGTTAAGACCTTGCAGATGGATTTGTAGGGAGCAGGACATTATGGGAATGAAATAGGCTATTTCCTGTGTCCACCCACTGGGCTGGAAAACCCGGGGCACCAAAGGTGTATCTTGTGTGGTAGCAGAAGGCATCCAGCCTACATTACCACACTGTGAAATGGTGATGGACAGACAAGGAGCCCTGCCATGGGAAAGTCAGTGTCAGAGGGGTAGCACGGAGGCTGGAGCCGGGAGGCAGCTTCCCCTGTGGCCCCAGGCTAGAACCTGT
This sequence comes from Picus viridis, assembly GCA_033816785.1. Taxonomy (NCBI): domain Eukaryota; kingdom Metazoa; phylum Chordata; class Aves; order Piciformes; family Picidae; genus Picus; species Picus viridis. Next base: position 8,671,931 of record CM066598.1, on the reverse strand, counting down.
CCTTCTCCAGCCCTGGAACCCTTCTTTAGAAGACATTTCCTTGCCATCTACAACGACAAAATGTTTCTTAAAAGGGCAAAGTTCCCGTCACTTACAGCCTGAGCCAGAAGTCCCTGCAGACCCCTTGCAGATGTCACAGGGCACCCATGGCTGTGTCCTGAGCAGGACCTGCAGCAAGTCCTGCAATGCCACCATTTTAGAAAAGAATCAGAAAATAGAGAAGGAGAAGTAAGATGCATCCTTAACCTCCCTGCCTCACACACAAGGCAGCACCTGGTAACAGCGACTTCAGCCTGGCCATCTCTAGCCACTAAAGAACACCTTGCATGTTAGGCAAAATAACCCTAACTTCAGAGATCACACTGAAAGACAGACTTGACTAGAGACCAAGTTTAACCCACTCCTCCCAAAACATAGATCTGAAGGACTGCATCTGGCTCCCAGGGGAGAATAAGTAAGTCCGTGGTGTCAAGCAAAAGACAGGAGCAAGGGAAACGGGCTCAAGTGATTATGCAAATCAAACTGAAATTGAAATTTCAGCCTAACCTGCTGGGAAGAAACCCACAAACTAGGGCAATTAGAAGAAGCAATTATGACTGGATATAAATAAGAGAGATAATTTCATTTCTCATTGAAGCTATAAGGGCTTTGGGACCTTTGTGATGGAGTCAGAGAAGTTTCCAGTAACACAGGGGCTGGCCATTACTCCTCCCCTACAGTAATGGCATGTGTCTTATCCCCCACAAGCCAAGATAAGCCAGCCCATCTGTTTTCACCGTGGGGCAGAGTTTTACCTTTGTGGCCCCAAAGAGAAAGGGAAGACAGCTCAGCATATGCTGCTGCTGCTGCCTTGCCAGACCAACAGGAGGAAAAAACCCACCTCCTTTTTGGCACCATCCAGGGAAATGGACTGGATGGGGAATTTAAGATGACTGAAGGTTTCATGCAGCCCCTTGTGAGAAATTATGACCTATTTCCTTCCTTTGATTGTATATCCTTCCTGAACTGACTTTTGGATCATTCAATATTAAAAATGCATTGCCCTATACACAGGGAGGGTAAAGAGCCGTCCCTCGCACTTGAAATCGCTCTGCTTGAGATTACATTCAAGCCTCATTACTCTAAAGAGACCTGGGATCCTCTTCCAAGTGACTGAACCGGGGCAGACATTTTTCTGACAAGATCCTAAAAGTATTCAAGTCCATCCAGGCAGCAATGTCTGGCTTTTGTTTGAAAGAAGAGGCTTCTTGTTCTGAGCAATGCTACAAAAGCAATGTCATGTCATGTTTACTACTTCCCCTCTATTGACTTCTCCAGCTGGTGAATTTTTTATGATAGAAATTACAAATATTTAGCCTGCTGATGGCAGGATGAGCCAAGTATTCCCCAGGCTCCTGCACACCAGCCTCCTTTGTTTCCTGGTTTCAGCTGCCCATGTTAGATCTGCTCGCATCCTTGCATCTGCTGGCACAAAGATAGGAAAGCTGCACGGAAGCCACCCGTCCTAGGGAACGGGGAGCTCCACCACAGCTAGCCTACAGAAGGGGAGCTCCTCCCCCTCTTTGCATGCTCCACAGCATGCCCTATAGTGAACTCAGGCACTGTGCCAGCCTCTACACACACTGCCAGGGCAGGAAGCAGATCTGCCAAAGGCGAGGGTGCAAGTGACAACCATGCTGCACCCTGAGTGTGTGGAGAGTGCACCCTGAGTGTGTGTCTCTCTCTAGCAACCAGCACCAGAACAAGGGGACACAGTCTCAAGCTGCACCAGGGGAAGTTTAGGCTCAAGGTGAGGAGAAAGTTCTTCACCGAGAGAGTCGTTCGCCATTGGAATGTGCTGCCCGGGGAGGTGGTAGAGTCGCTGTCCCTGGAGGTGTTCAAGAGGGGACTGGATGTGGCACTTGGTGCCATAGTTTAGTCATGGGGTCTGTGGTTGGACAGGTTGGACTCGATGATCTTTGAGGTATCTTCCAACCTTAGTGATACTGTGATACTGTGAGATGCAGAACTGTGGCTCATCCTGGGGACTGCTGCTGAGCTGAGGAGGATTCTGGCGGTGAAGCAGTGCCAATCCTTGTGTGGAGGGTGCAGGAGTGCCCACTGTAGAGTGTGAATATCTGCTGGTAGCTACATGTCTTAGTGCAAAAGAACCCCAGTGCAGGGGTTTGGTTCCAGTCTGTGTGTGTCATCAAATAAAAATTCTTAGAATTACATCAGGAATGTTTTCTTTTTGCCCCCCAAAAACCTATCTGCATGATGCACAGCCACACAGGAGCTGAGCAACTCTATTATTTTTTCATTTCTCCATGACAGCTGTTGTTTATTACTAATTGAAACATTTTTTGTCTGGATGAAAATGCCTGTGATTTGCGTTGTGAGGAGAGCAGCCCCCACGCTGGCACAAGGGCCACGGCTGTAGCACGCTCTGGAAAGGTGATGACAACATGAATTAACATCTGTGAAGTGGCTTTAATCAGTCAGCTCCAGCAGCAGAAGGTAGCAGAGGCTATGGTAATGCGGCTGGAAGCCCAGCGAGGGCACACGGCGATGTGTACCTGAGCAGCCACCCAGGCTGAAGCTTCTGCCAATGCATCTTCATTATCACTGGCACCCAATTTAGACCAATCAATGTGAGATGGATATTCCAGCACTCAGCTGCAACCCTTGGGGCTGGAGCGCATGACGGAGGAGGAGAGTCTAAAGGAGATGTGTTTGTTCAAGAAGAGGCTGAGAGGGATTTTCTTGCAGTCTTCAACCACCTAACAGCAGGCTGCGGAGCAGATGGAGCCAGCTCCGGAGGAGCAGACTGCAAGGACAAGGAGGTTGCAGCATGAGACACTGCGATACCAGAAAACAATTTTCTACACCACAGTGATCCAGCATTGGGAGGCCAAGGAACTGGCACCCTTGGATGTATTCAAAACTCAGCAGGGTAAGACCCTGAGCAATCTGATCTAAGCTTGAGGTTGGCCTTCTTTAAGGAGCAGGTTGGACCAAAGGACCTCCAGCAGCTCCTTCCAACCTCCACTACTCAAGAATTCAAGTCATGCTTCAGCTCAGCTTCAGACATTGCAAAAATAGCCATTTTTTTCTGCTTGGTAATGAAACATTTTGATGTAGGCAAGCAGGGATTTCAGACTCTGCTAAATAGCAGCTGCCCTTAATGACTCAAAAAATAATCATGTGCATCTAAATACTCATTTTATGAATGTAAATAAATGTATTAGCCACGTCTGAAATCACACCATATAATGCTAGCTCAATAATATCACTCAATGTGCTATGAAATGCAAAGAAAACCCTATCAAAGGCACACACAATTCTGACATTTTCTAGATATTCACATTTTTATGTCAAAAAATGCTTCTTAATGGAAATTAGGTTGAAATCGTCACAATTTGTTAAAATAAAATAAAGAGGTTTGGTTTGGTTGGCATCAAAAAGGATTAGGCAAAACATTTTTCCATGTAACACTGCCCCTGATCCCTAATCCTGATCCTTGAACGCTGTGGAGTGTTCAAGGCCAGGTCAGATGAGCCCCTGAGCAGCCTGGTCTAGTGAAAGGTGTCTCTGCCCATGGCAGGGGGCTGGAACTAGAAGATCTTTAAGGTTCCTTCCAGCCCAAACCATTTTATGAATCTATGAATCCTGTGACCTGCAGAAAAAGGCAAATGCCCTGAACTCAGTTTTTCTCTGCAAAAAGATGTGTTTGTCCCATATGTATGGGACAACTCCAGGCTGAGAAGTCTCTGCCCCAGTAGATGGAGACCTTCAGGGAGCCAGCCTCATGTACCAGCTGTGATGCTCCTGCCACTTTCTCCCTGGCAGCCACCAGAGTACAGCCAGAACCACCCACAGCTCCTGCAAAGCTCCCCTGGGGCTGAGCACAGCCCAGGGACACTGGACTCTCTCATAAAAGATTTATCTACTCGGTTTCCCTGCCAACAGTTAGTCCACATTATTGTACAGGCTGTACTGCATTATAACACAATAGTGGCAAACACAGCGTGTCAGGTCGGAAGGTGGTATAAATCTATATGTTTCCCTGGAAGCCAAACTGCTCTGCTGGTTTGCACTAATGAGCATTTAGCCTGGGTTTTTAATCCCACTAGCTCCCTGTTTTCCAAATTATCCAAGTGACACAAGTTCCCAGTTACAGATGCAGCATCCTGCAGGTTGCAAATTGGAAAATGGTGACATGTCAGCGAAGATCTCGTCTCCCAGCACTGCTGCCATACATAATCCTTTCACTTGCTTTCAGGTTTGTTTGGCTTTTTTTTTTTTTTTAAAGGACTGAGTGACTGAGAAAAATCCACTGTTTAAATCACTGCACATAAATAAATCACTCAGCTGTCTTCCCTTTCCCAACTCATTATACAGAGATGGAATTTTTTCAAGAGAAAATCTCAGCCCAAGGATCCAGTGAATTTAAAATCAATGACAATTTGAAACAGCAAGAAGTGACCCGATGTTTGTTGCTTCCAAAGCCAGCACCTGGCAGCTAGCACTACAGCATCCCTTCTCTCTGGGTCTGTGTAGACAGCTTCTAAGGTTGAGATTCCACACTGGATATAACTCAAGTGAAGACAGGGCAGATGTTAGCCAGGCTGGAACTGCAGAGTCTCATCTTCCTCTAGAAATGAAGATGAGCTGCAAACCCAGGCAGAGTTGCTAGATACAGTCACAATGTCATCAATCATTTCAGAGTTGTGCATGATAAGCAACAGGCTTGTATCTAAATGACCCAAAGGACAGAAAAAGTATTTTATACTCCTTCCTATACAGACCTATCTATATATAGTCACACCTTTCACACGTGTTGTTTCCTTACAGAGCCTCACAAAGGACCTCTCCAGCCCTCTGCCTCCCCCAGCCTCCTTGCCATTGCCCTCCCCCTGGCTCCTTCCTCCCCTTTTTCTGTTTGCCATCTGGTACCCATCAAAGGCAGTTAGAGCCTTGACACATGTGTGCTTACCAAATCCTTTAAACCTAACTAGAGCCCTGTTTTGTTTCTTCCTCATCAGAAGCCACAAGGAACCCTGATTCGGTACATCTGGACCTTCTAATAGGGTAACAGCCTGGCTGTGCCAACTCTGCTTTCTGTCTGACTCCATCTTAATCATTCACAAATCACAAAAGAACTGGGAGGGGAGCAGAGCCAGCGCAGCAGCTCCGCAAGGACGGCAGCTGAGAACAAAACAGTGGCCACAGCTCTGGTTTGGATGAACGCTGGCACACAGCAAACCGATTCATCCCCTCCTTATTCCTTTATGTGCCCCAAAGCTCTAATTTGTTGGTCCCTTGTGGGGTGACTGGTCTGGCCAGTTTGCCCTGGAAATGCAGCCTGATACTCCCTACATGAAGGTGCCACGACGACAGCCAACTCCATCTGGTTGTGCTTGGAGGAGATGTCATTTTCCCAGGGAAATGTAAGGAAATGAAACGGCTCCTCCCAGTTTTAATCAGCATATTCACTTAGAGCAGTGCTGCTAATGGCAGTGATTTTATTGCAGAGGTTCCACAACTCCTTTCCTTTCCTTTCCTTTCCTTTCCTTTCCTTTCCTTTCCTTTCCTTTCCTTTCCTTTCCTTTCCTTTCCTTTCCTTTCCTTTCCTTTCCTTTCCTTTCCTTTCCTTTCCTTTCCTTTCCTTTCCTTTCCTTTCCTTTCCTTTCCTTTCCTTTCCTTTCCTTTCCTTTCCTTTCCTTTCCTTTCCTTTCCTTTCCTTTCCTTTCCTTTCCTTTCCTTTCCTTTCCTTTCCTTTCCTTTCCTTTCCTTTCCTCTGGCTACTCATTTCTAAGCTCCCCTTTCCAGGAATCGTGTGGTGAGGGATTCTCAGCTTCCAATAGGAAGAATTTCTAAATATCAGAGGAGGCCCTGAAAATAGGACCCAGTGACAGATTTAAAGCCTTCTCCTTCCTTGCCATTTTAAAGTGGTATCACAGCTTTACATGGGAGTCCCACTCCTGAGCTGACATGACAGGGCTAGAAATACTGTGAGTCAAGGAGCTGATGCCATGCGTCACCTCCAGCCATCCCTCCAGCAATGCAGGGAAACTGATGCATGGTATAAGCTTGGTGCAGCCCAAACCCTGCAGGAGTACAGATGGAGCAGTGCTGCTTTCTCATTTACACTGAAAAGATCCACCAGATTTTCATAGAATCACAGCATGCACTGGGTTGGAAGGGACCTTTAAAGGCCATTTAATCCAGCCCCTCCTTGCAGTCAGCAGGGGTATCCCCAACTAGAGCAGAGTGCACAAATCCCTGTCTAACCTAACTTTGACAGTCTCCAGGGATGGGGCCTTCACCAACTCCCTGGGAAACCTGTTCCAGTGTTCCATCACCCTCACAGTGAAGAACTTCTTCCTGATGTCCAATCTAAATCTACCATTCTCTAATTTAAACCATGGTCCTTTGTCCTAGCGCTACACCTTCAGCCCCTGACCTCCCAGCACATGCCAGTCTGTCATCCCAGACCTACAACCAGCTAATCCCATCACACAGCATGAGATGATTCAGCCCTGACACAAACACAACTCTCCCACCTTCATCTGATCCTGAGAGCAACACAATAGGCAGAAGTAAACGCCAGAGGATAACCCCTGAACTGCTGCTTCCCATAGGCAGGTGCTCAGCTTCCCACCCAGTGGTCCTCCTCATGCCTAAAATGGCCACATTCTCCTCCACGAGTGGTTCAGATGTTTGACCAAAATAGGCTACTAAAGACAAGACATTACTCTGTCTGAGAAAAAGAAAAAAAAAACCAAGAAATCACCACAAAACCGAGGGGGAGGGGGTCTTGACTTCATGCCAGGATCTTGAAGACATATATTTATTTATGCTTTTCATGGGAAAGCTGTTCAGAGGCAGTAATCCATGACATCTGGCAAAAGAGCAGGGAAGGACCTTTACTGCAAGTTGACTTACAGATATTTTCTCCAAAAAGGAAGCGGGGGGGGAACAGCCCCAATTGTTGGTTCTGAAAGGAACTGCAGCAGGCAGGAGACCTTGGCAGGCTCTGAATGCACATTTAAGGCCAAGACATTGCACTGTCCCCACCACTGCTCCTTCACAGCACAGGAGACTTCCCTGGCTGTGAGGAGAGGGGATGACTGCACAGGCTGATCGCAGAGACATGACAGAAAGCAAAATTTGAGGTGGTGGATGAAGAAACTGCACAACAGGGATAATCAGTCCATCTAAACTTTGACTGGAGGGCTAGGAGGGCATCTGAAATTCCCCAGCTAGGGAAGAGCCTTTGAACTAGCTTGACTTCGGCAGCTCCAGTTGTTTTACTGACCCATCTCTCTGAGCCTCCACGTGGGATCCTCATCCATAATACCCATAAGGTATTCTTTCTTTTTCAGACAATAGGGCAACTCAAAGCGGTGTGCAGCTCTGCAGGGCCAAGCACACATCAACTCAAAGTCTGAAATTAATATGGAAAGTGATTCATAACAGGAGGAGACAAAACAAGCCTATTCAAGCTACTCCATGTCAAACCATCTTCGAGCTATTTTGGATCCAAATCCTCTCTTCTATTCCAAAACCGCAAAGAAAAGCAAACAGATGTCAGCCATTGCAGATTTGCAAAGACATGAACTGAACAGCTCACAACCCCAGTGTTTCTTCAGCACTTTCCACCAAGGGATATAAAAGCATTTCTGCCAGCCCAGCGGGTGGCTCAGGGATGCCACAGCCTGGGGCAGCAAGCCGAGGCTGTGCCCAACCAGTCCGGGACCGGGCACGGTCCCACGCCCAAGCTTCAAGGGCTCCATCACATTATTTCCCACTGAGACATTATGGAAAGAGAATAGATACCCTGTCAACAGGCAATCTAGAAAAATACAATTATTTGAGAGTTGAGGGCTAATTTCAAAAGCACATACAGGGCTCAGCCCTTGAACCTCCATTTTCAAAAGCTGCTTTGAAGCACAACAGCTTCAGCACTGCTGAAAGTCACTGAGTGAGGCACAATCCAAAGTGCTTTAGAAAATGTTGCCCAGATGCAATTAGTATGCTATTAATACTTCTCCCAAGTAACCAGTGATAGAACAAGAGGGAATGGCCTCAAGCTGCACCAGAAGAAGTTTAAGCTGGATACTAGGAAAATATTTTCACACTGGAACAGGATGGGGGTGGGGGAGTCAGCATCTCTGGAGCTGTTTAAAAGCTGTGTAGATGTGGTGCTTGGGGATATGGCACAGTGGTGGTCTTGGTAGAGTAGGGTTAATAGTTGGAGTCAACGATCTTGAATCCCTCCAACCAAAATGATTTTATGAATATTACTGTGAAGTTCACGTAGACATTACAGCACTGAAGCCCATCGTTCCCCTAGGTGCTCTAAAGTGGCATTGATTGCTAAAAAGCAAATCTAAATATTGGTATTGTTCAGAAACCCTTCAGTTATGCACAAAAGAATTCTTTTACAGAGCTGCCCTCCATTTCATGGAAAATTTTGTGCCCCTAAGGGTCAGACTCAGAGACAAACCCTTCGATGCAGCCAGTGAATACAGGGACTCAGGGAATTTGTTTTCTGGTAATGCTCTGCCTGCTTCTAGAACAAATGTGAAAGGCACCCTGGAAGCCAAATTCTTTCACTCAGCCTCTGCATTTTCCTTCCCTGTGCTGTTCTTTATTTTTTTGCATTTGTCAGTGTGGCACTGGAGAAGCTGCTTGCCAGACGGGGAGGCTGCAGCACACAACCGGTGGCAGCCACACACGGCTGTGACAGGCCAAGGGAAGTTGCCGTGTAAAGGTCCAGACAGCCAGAACAACAGCTGCATGTGGCTGTCACAGAATCACAGAAACATTCAGGTTGGAAAAGACCCTCAGGATCACCAAGTCCAATCAAGAACCCTACTCTACAAAGTTCACCCCTAAACCATATTCCCAAGCACCACATCCAAATGACCTTTAACCACTTCCAGGGTTGGTGACTCAACCACCTCCCCGGGCAGCACATTCCAATGCCTGACCTCTCTTGCTGGGAAAAACTTCTTCCTAATGTCCGGTCTAAACCTACCCATTCATAACTTGAGGCCATTCCTCTTGTTCTATCACTAATTACCTGTGAGAAGAGACCATCACCATCCTCTCCACAACCTCCTTTCAAGTAGTTGTACAGAGCAATGAGGTCTCCTCTCAGCCTCCTCTTTTCCAAACTAACCATCCCCAGCTCCCTCAGATGCTCCTCATAAGACTTATTTGCCCATTGGAATGGGATGCCTGGGGAGGTGGTGGAGTTGCCATCACTGGAGGTGTTTAGGAAGAGACTTGATAGGGTGCTTGGTGCCATGGTTTACTTAATTAGATGGTGTTGGATGATAGGTTGGACATGATGATCTCGAATGTCTCTTCCAACCTGGTTTATTCTATTCTATTCTGTGATTCAAAAGCCATCCCAAGTCCACCCAGCTCTGTGCAAGGAAGGAGAAGCTCCACCCAGTCTGTAGCATGGTTTAGTAGTCATGAGGTGTTGGCTGACAGGTTGGACTTGATGATCTCTGAGGTCTTTTCCAACCTTATTGATTCTATGATTCTATTCTATTTTATTCTATTCTATTCTATTCTACTCTACTCTACTCCACTCCACTCTACTCCACTCCACTCTACTCCACTCCACTCTACTCCACTCCACTCTACTCCACTCCACTCTACTCCACTCCACTCTACTCCACTCCACTCTACTCCACTCCACTCTACTCCACTCTACTCCACTCCACTCTACTCCACTCTACTCCATTCTATTTTCCAGGCCCTTCAACAGCTTCATTGGTGTCCTCTGCACTTACTCCAATCAATCACAATAGGTCCCTGAGGTTACAGATTTGATTAACAGAAATTAGGGGTAGAGAGCTGTGCCAGGAGCTGCTGTCCCTCCAGAAGCCATTGATTCCAGACACAAACTACAGCTGAGCCCCACAGCATTGCCACCAGCCAACATCCCTTCTCTGGGTCACAGGTCTTCACACACACAGCCCCTTTCAGCCACTGCCACTGGTCATGAAGCCAAAGAGGAGGCTACAGAAAACCAAAAGTAAGCAAATTTCCATTCTGTTTTTAATTACACCAGAGTAATTAACCTATTGTATGCCTCCAAATGCATTCAGAGAAGTCAGGAGACTGAAAGTCTTGTGGCAATCACTTCTTCATTAGCAGCTACGGAGCTAAGTGATGCTCTAAAGCGCATTTGCCATTCACGTCTTCTCCTTCCTAGAGGATCTGCATCTCTGTATCACTCAACCAACCAGGATTACCTCATGTTAAAAAAATACAAATATAAGATTGCCATTTTCTGCACATCCTCTCCCTGTGATACTGTGACTTTAATTTCTAACTTGCAACTACCAAATACAAATCTTACTTTAAGAATTTGCATGAAAATGAACAGTCCTGCAGCAAGATATTAAATTCCGAATTGCCACGCTAGAGTGGCCAAGGGATATTAGTCTATGCAAGAAGTTTGTGTCTGTAAAGTTGAGAGCTTGCAGATGTAATGAGAGGAGAATTTGTACACTTCAGTGAAACCAAGCTGATTAAAAGGCTTTGATGCAGTTGTTACAGAGCAAGGATACGAATTAAACATCCTGATAGCAGGGCTGCTACATGAACAGAGCAGTGTAGCATCTCATCCTACACTGTGTGGCCAGGGCTGGCCAACACAAGCAGTCTGAAGAACACACACACACACACAGAGGAAAAATAATCAAAAAGCAATGCTAATGAAGCTCTATGGCAATCTGCTGGCTGGAAAGGCTCAACGTGAAAGCACTGCTAAGAATTTCTTCCTATTTCCAGTTTCTTGCCGGCCAATGGGAAGCTGGACAGGCAGGGCTGTCTTATCACTGCCCACTGCTGCCTTCTCCTTATTAAATCCCTCCTTTGTGACTCTGGCTTTGCTGAGTAGCATGTGTCACGTCAGAGCCACGTGCTCCTGAGGAATAATTCAGGGGCTGCTAGTGAGCAGTGCCAGCAATTTCATGAGGCAGATGCACAGGCAGGACAGAACTCATCAGCTGCCTGGTGCATGCCAGAGCCAACATCAATGTCGCCACTGAGGTCTCTTCACCCAAAGTCACACAAAATTCTCCTCCCCGAGAACCCCACAGGACAGTAAATAGAGCCCACTGCAATTCCTGTTCTGTTCTTTTTGAAGTCAAAACCTACTGCAGAGCATCCCTGCAGAGCTTCCATCTCCTCCTGGCTGCCCACAGGGCTGGAAGGAAAACCGAGCAAGGGCAGAGGCTGAGCAGATTACACTCATTGTGTTTCAGTCCTTAAAATGATCACGGGCACAGCTAAACTCCGACTAACAGCTGTGGGAACAGGACCAATCTACTGCCTTAAAAGGAGTCAGAAACCTAAAGGGTTTCTTTCCTGATTTGAGAAATGCTCCTTCTCCAGACACACAGCTGCTGAACATGGCCCTGGGCAGGGGCTGTGCAGGGCTCCCACAGCCCTGGACAGCAGCCTGTCACTCCCCTTGCTTGCTTGCCCAGCCTAAACGCTGCTGGCTGTGCACACTTCCTCGACAGGATCAAACGGGAGGAGCAATCACTCCCAGGACAGACAGCAGGACAGACACTGCTTTGTTCTCACCAGCCTGTGTTTTGCTGCCAGACTCCCTTTGCCTGTACCTCTGCAGGCTTCACTCCACGCCTGTCACCGCATCCTCTGTTCATTGCTCAGCTGTCAGACACGCCTCATTCTGCTACCAGCTACCTACTTTCTGCTGGCTTTTGAAAACTTTATTAGCTCAGTTGCACACCCCAGATTTTCATTAACTTGTCTTTGCCACCAAGAAAACAAGGGTTTAACAATCCTCTCATTCTTTACCTGGTTATACCTGAGGACACTTACATTTTTTTAAGCTGAAGTGTCTTCTAGTCCCCAGTGCAGCAAACTGTACAGCCAATAGATTGCTGGAGTGATATAAAGGCACCTTTTCATGCCAGCAGAAAGATGAAAAGCAAACACCCTGAAACAGGGATGAACTGTCTTATCTTCCATGGCTGAAACTGTCAGCACTCAGCCTCATCTGCTCTCCCAGGAGCTCCTGAGATACACTTAGAAGCTTCACACAAAGGAATTCACGCTCTGCACCAGTTCTCAGCTAGCAGTCAGCAGCAGGTCCAATCATCACATCAGCATTTTGGGACAACTGCCCTGACAGTCCATGTAGCCACAGCATCTCTGGCAGACATGAAGGCTCCCAAAATCTGATGCACAGCCCTGAGCTGGGTGAGCAAACACCAGGGGTGCTCGGTGGAGTGATGCCATAAAGGCCAACAAGCATCCACCACTTAGCAGATGACAGGTACTGAGTATCACACTCAAAACCAGCCTCTGGAGGGCTTGACAAGCCAAGATTTTGTCCAGTCAGGAACAAGGATGAGTGCCAGCCACCTCCTTATGTGGTCATTTTCATGCAGAAGGCATCCCTGAACAGTGCAGCCTGATTAGAAAGCAGGATAATTTAAGTGAGAGGCAACTGTCCAAACCAAGAGCCAGTGCAGGAGAAATCTGGTGTCCTGATGTCACTCCCTCGCTTGTACAGCAATAGCTTCTCTATTTAGACAAACTCCAAACAGATCAGAAACAGCCCTTGGCCTCCTCCAGTCTTGAGCACCAGCCTGACACAGTCCCACTCCAACACAGAACTGGCATGATGTCCGTGTATGTGTTTTCCCCTCAAGCCCTTAAGATGTCATCCTTAAGAACATGTTACCAGGATCAGTTACTGGCAGAGCTGTTTGAAGACCCAGCAGCTGGGACTACAGCACTCAGCACAGATTGCTCAGGGTATCCTCCCTTTGAAGGTCACCTTCAGCAACAACAACTTCAGCAACAACACAATACTCACAAAGAAATAAGAGAGCAACTTTCTCATTGAGACAATGATTCTTCTCAAATAAGATCCAAGCAGTGTCTTAAAGACAAGCCCTCCAGATCAATACCATAGAGATGATAAAGACAGACCCTCTTCAAAAATATTCACAGAAATGTTTCTTTTTACTCTTGATTCGAATGCAAACCCTGTGTCCCATTTACACTTTAAGCCCCACACATGCCTCTGAAGCACTGAGAAACTAAACAGGGTAGTGTTTGTGCTAATGGGGATTTTCAAGGGGCTGGAGCCTTGGAATCTAAGGACAGTTCCTAGGACATCTCTGAAGGATAACAAAGAAAATCAAGCCTGTGGTCAGTAAACTTAAATTCACTATATCCACCTTGAGAAAAACAACAAGGGGCTCCAAAACTAGAGGCTGCAGCTACATGCTAGTGAAGCTAAAGGCGAATCCCAGCATCACAGAGGTTGGAAGGGACCTCCAGAGATCATTGAGTCCAGCCCCCCTGCCAAAAGCAGGATCACCGAGGGAGCAGGCACTTAAACTCCATACACCACTCAGCTCAGGCACTTAAAACTAAGATGCTCTGGGTTCAGCTTCTAGCACTGAATTGTTACTAGCCTTTATCCTGTGACCTTCACCAGAGTCTCCAGAGTCTCCAAACAGCCTTCTGCTTGTAAGGACTTGGACACTCAAGCTACGCTTACACTCCTAAATACCTTCAAACATCTGAGTCTAAAACCCTTCAGTGCTTCAGAGACACATCAACAAAACAGAGAGATTAGTATTCCTCCTTCCTTCCCACCCTACTGGAACAGTAATACTGACCATCCTTCCATGCACACAGTCCTTCTGAGCTTGGGTTAATGTAGCATATACATATTCTTAAATCCTCTCTGTTGACACATATCTGAATGAGAGCACCGTGCCAGCACAAAAGTACTCAAGTGAATCTGATTGCTGTCATCACAATGTTCAACTTGATTGACATGTTAAACATCTCAAACTGAACATCTAAGAGTTTTGGACTAAACCAGAAATCCTAGCATAGGGTGAAATACAGACAAGGGCTTATGTTCCTCTTGTCTTTTATCTTTAATGTGATCTTCCGAAGCCTGGGCAGGAGGAGGGCAAAGAAGCTGCTCAGCCGTGACACGACTCGTCCAACCGACACTGCCATGCAGCAGGGAAAATGCCACTGTGCACAGCCACTGAGGAAGGGGACACTGCCCAGAAGCTATTACTTTCAAATTTCCCATTCTTGTATTCCCACACTGATTAATATTAAATCAGAATCATTAAGGATCATTTTGTAGGCAGTCAAAGAATTCCTGAGCACAAGAGCTGCGGTTTTCAGGAGACTGGTTCCATTCACCTGCACCATGGCACAAACACACATGTGTGCAAGCAAATAGAACATGCACACACATGCCAGAAGATGCCAAATGCCAAAACTCATCACCGGTCTTCAGTTGTATCACTGCTGTAGTTATTCACTTGCCTGAGGTCAGCAGCAGGCTGGAGGCTGCCTGCACGCTGAGGCTGGCTCAGCCTTCGCCTACTGGCAAGTAGAGCAAGCACAGCAAGCACAAGGTTGGAGGCTCACAGCAGATGAGGCTTTATTGTAAGCTGCAGTTCACAGGTTTGGTTCCATGGTTCAAGTCACAGCAGCTCATTTTGTAGAGCCCCACATTCCCAGCTCCATCCCAGGGAGGGTCAGCCTGGCACAGGATGGAGGATGACAATCACCACATCTCGCTTATGACAAGCAGAAGCCACATCTTGTTCTCCCAGGTTTAGTATAAGGGTCCTGCAACACCACAAGCACTCATCTGCCTTGAAGAGCAGGAGAGAGATGGTGCACTGCTTCACCAGCATTGTGCTGTGGATGCCCCAGTGCAAATTAAAACACTGTCTGCTAAATTGTTAGCAGGTACAAACTGGTGCCAGACAGCTCCACACTGGTATCAGCCATCCCATAGCACTCCACACTAGAGGAAACACAGTCTACTCACAGACATCAGAAGTGACTAAAGTCTGCACGGCCCTACAAACCACCTCCCATGTGCTGAGCAGACTCTGCTCGTCATTTGTGCACACTGTTCCATGCACTGAGTGTCTAAGGTGCACACACAGGAGCAGGATGGCTTTGGCAGGGCACATCTTGCCCATTTTTAGGTTGAGTTTTCAGCACATAGGCTGCTCAGAAAGGGGTGATGGGATGAGGTCACCATTGCCATTGATGGTCACAGCCCAGCCCAGGAGGAAAGCTCAGCATCCCGCTCCAGCAGCAGAGAACCCTGTACACGAGGAGAAGGAGCAGCAGCAGGGTATCCTGCCTGTCCTGCTTTCTGCCCACTCTGGACAGATGGCATTTACACTGCCAGCAACACCAGGTAACCAGCAGTTTTAACAGGAACAGACCTGATGCTCCTAAGAAGCCTCTTGGCACAAGCTCTCATGGATATTTTAAATTCATACTTAGGAAGGCCAAATTTGCTCTGATGCTGGTGTTTCATTAGCTGTTGATTTAATTGCCCTTTCTCGGCCAAAGAGCAGCCAAGGCCTCAATCCCACTACCCAGCACAGATGTGCAGGACAGCCAGCAGTCAAAGCTTTTCCAATTGAACTTTAGAAGGCTTTCTTGAAAACACTAGGAAGAAAAGCTGTCAGTTCTGAATGCATATTATCTCTAATTAATCCCATTTGAAAAAAAAAGGATGGTTGCTTGGTAGCATTGCAAGAACCATTTTGTAATTAATATGACCATCATCTCCATATGGTAATTAGCAAACATTTATATTACCATTAAAAAGCCTGTGTTCATTACATAACCTCATTTTTCTCTTTCAGCTAACAGAACCAGTAAAACCAATTTAGTGAAAGCCTTGAACTTTCACAAATACTCCAAATAAATACATTCAGAAGTACTATTTTTTATTTTATTTCATTTTTTAACTGACACTCTCTCTGGCTGACTGTAAAAGCCACCAGAAGATATTTACTGAGGCTCTGGCAGGAGTGTCTGGGTGATGCAAACTCTCCACCGCCCAAGGCCAGGGGCTCACACACTGGTGCCCCACATCTGCTCAGGGGAACACAAGCAGTGAGTCCCTGCTCACATCCTAGAGCCTTGTGCTGCTTGCACCCAGGATCACAGAATGGGTTGGAAGGGACCCTCAAAGGTCATCTTGTTCAACTCCCATGCAGTCAACAGGGACACCTGCAACTAGATTAGACTGCCCAGGACCACATCAAGTCTGATCTTGAATGTCTCCAGGGGTTTGGCCTCAATCACATCCCTAAGCAACTTATTCCAGTACTTTACTGCTGTCATTGTAAAGAACCTCCTCTGTATGTCTAACCTGCTCCAGTTTAAACCCATTGGATCACACACTGGGAAGTCTCCTGCCTTTCCAAGGGGACGCTGACCCACGTCTGGGCAATGCACACATGGAGGCAGGGACTTGGGACAGCGTCCAGCTCTGCCGCCAGCATGGGGAGTGCACTCTCTCACCCCTTTGTCCCCACATCTCTAAAAAACAACAGTGACACCATCTCCTCTGCAAGGGCCAAAGGGAAATGTCTACAGAACTCCCCCTCCCCCCAAGATTTCACTGCTACCAGGATTCTAAATCTATTTTCTCCTCCTCGAAGGCAGATCGTTCCGCCTCAGGGAACAACCAGCGGTCAGCAAGTCTATTGATAGCTCCCCTGCTTATATTAATCCAAAATCTCCTACGCTGTTTTTTTGCATGCTGCAATCACTCCTACTCCCTGGAGTGACTCACAGCTTAACTGGTTTGCTAACAGAGGACCCGATGTATCAGTCAACAACAACAAAAAGCCATTATCACCAAGGACTTGTTTTGCAGCGAGGTACTTGCACTAAGTCATCCAACGACTGCAAATTGCAGGGGATAAATAGGAGCGAAACCAAAAAGCACACTTGCCTACACACTTCCCTACTCCTCTAACACGTCTCTGAGAGGGGAGGAAAAAAAAAACAACAAACCAACCCGCAAAAACCCAACAAAACAAACCTTCCTGTCTTTTGAATTCTGCTAATAACAGTTGTGCTTTGCAAACATACATTTCCCGCTCCTGATGAAAGTTGACAGCTCACGGGGAAAGGCACGGGGAGGAACAACACCACACGACTCGTGCTAATCAGGGCTTTCATCAAAGAGTAGGACTCGATGTAAGTCTAATCCGAGGTAGCTTTCTCTTTTACTTGCAAGATGTAACATCGACCACACCAAAAAAAAAAAAAAAAAAAAAAAAAAAGAGAGAGGTTTACTAATTGCAAAGATGGCACAAAAATGCTAATAAGGCTGTTAAGCTGACAGGGCTGGGAACCCTCCTGATGGAGAGGATCCAGAGAAAGGCCATGAAAATGATCAGGGGGTTGGAGCACCTCTGCTACGAGGACAGGCTGAGGGAGCTGGGGGAGTCCTCAGAAGAGGATGTTCTGAGGAGACCTAATAGCAGCCTGCCAGTACCTGAAGGGGGTCTACGTGAAGGATGGAGAGAGACTGTTTGCAAAGGCTTGTGGTGACAGGACAAGGGGCAATGGCTTCAAAGTAGAGAATTGCAGATTGAGATTGGATATCAGGAAGTAGTTTTCCACTATGACTGTAGTGGAACGCTGGAGCAGGTTGCCCAGGGAGATGGTTGAGGCCCCATGCCTGGAGATATTCAAGGTGAGGCTCAATGAGGCCCTGGGCAACCTGATCTAGTTGGGGATGTCCCTGCTGACTGCAGGGAGGTCAGACTAGATGACCTTTGGAGGTCCCTTCTGGCCTGGACCTTTCTATGATTCTATGAACATTTGAATTTTATATACATGTGTATGTCACAGATAACTCTTGCACTATAAATGACATCACTGGGACTAACAAAAACATGCAGAAATGGTAAAAATTATTTGGTCACCCTGACTACTGGGGATTGCAGGAGAAATCAAAAGGTCCCCAGTTCTCCCTGGAGCTCACTGCAGCCAGGCACACAGCTCTCACCATCTTTCTGCAAATTCCAGGGCTTTTATTGCCTTACAAGCTGCAGGTTATCTCTCATTTTTCATTTGGTTTGGGCTTTTGCTAAGTGGCTCAAGTGCAGGAGGTTAAAGAAATACATGTACAGGTTGATTAACTTGAGCAGTGAGATGTCTGACCGAGCTTGCTCTTACCAGTCTGCAGGCAGTGTCCTGTAAACCCAGAATATTCACACTCAATATGTGCAACTCAGCACCAGGAAGGTTACATTCAGAATTTAACCCAAAAGGAACACACACCTCATGCATAAACGCTGCAGAAAACTTCAAAGCAGCTGCCTTTTTTTGTTGTTTCTGAGGCAGCCAAAAAACACACAGGCTCGAGCCTGATGATAGCAACGTGCTGTAAACTTATCATAGAAGCAGGATGGAGAAACCAGCTACCAGCTGTGAAGAGTATTTACAACTGTAAATATTATACTTCAACTGTAGAGCGAGTAAATACAGCGTTATGGAAACGCCTGCCCTATCGATCAGCTCATCAGCAAGGAGAAGGAGAGAACATCATTCTGCAGTTTTCAGCAGCACAGCATTTTGCAGGCATTGAGACTGTATTTTTGAGATACTGACATCTGCAAACAGCAATAGAGGGATCAGCCCGCTGATGAATGGATGCAATAACTTCTCTTCCAGCACCTGCAAGGAACACCTTGCTCCCACTTATTTTGGGAAGAAAGCAACTTAAAACCGGTGCCAGACAGCTCCACACTAGTATCAGCCATCCCATAGCACTCCACACTAGAGGAAACACAGTCTACTCACAGACATCAGCAGTGACTAAAGTCTGCACGGCCATACAAACCACCTCCCATGTGCTGAGCAGACTCATTTGTGCACACAGTTCCATGTACTGAGTGTCTAAGGTGCACACACAGGAGCAGGATGGCTTTGGCAGGGCACATCTTGCCCATTTTTAGGTTGAGTTTTCAGCACATAGGCTGCTCAGAAAGGGGTGATGGGATGAGGTCACCATTGCCATTGATGGTCACAGCCCAGCCCAGGAGGAAAGCTCAGCATCCCGCTCCAGCAGCAGAGAACCCTGTACACGAGGAGAAGGAGCAGCAGCAGGTTCATTTTTGAGAGACTGGCATCTGCAAACAGCAACAGAGGGATCAGCCCGCTGACGAATGGATGCAATAACTTCTCTTCCAGCACCTGCAAGGAACACCTTGCTCCCTCCTTATTTTGGGGAGAAAGCAACTTAAAAGAATCAAAGAATCATGACAACTTAATTTCTATTGGGTTTACTTATTTCCACTTGATGGTAAATTCGTATAGCACCAACCCAGGGCACTCACTGTCCATGTGTGAATTTTTTTTAGCATTTTCCAGCCCAACAACAGCCAGAGCCCTGCTCTGTTGTGCTCAAAAGAGAATTCACTGATACCCAGCCTATGGCAAAACCAACTGCATGCACAGTCCTATCCTGCATGTAAAGCTCCAAATGGGAAATTAATTTTCCTGCAGTTAAAAAAAAAAAAAAAAAAAAAAGAAAGAAAGAAAGAAAGAAAAAAAAATAAAAGAAAAGGCATTAACCTATGTCTGGAGATTGATGCAAATGCAGCTGTCTTGCTTCAGCCTGACCTATCCAACTTTCAATAAGACTAAGAAAGATCGGAGTAATTAGGAGCTCATCCAATAGCCAGAATTTTATGACTGTAAATATTAACAGCGTTGGCCTTCCCACCAGCACCTCCCACGGCTATTGCAGTATAAATCCTCAGCATGACTGGAACACTGGCTAAGGGCAGCCTGAGGAAGATTCTTTTGTTTGTTTGTTTGCTTTTAAATCACCTTCTCTGGGAGAAGGCAGTAAACAAATGTCAATACTGGGCTGCAGCCCACTGACGTGGATGACACTGTAGAAATCTGTCAGACGCTTGGCAGCACCAGGAGATGAAAGAAGCAGGAAAAATCCTACTGTACGAATGAGATTGTCCCTAGCTAAGGGTGTATCTGGACAACAAGCCTTTCTTGCTTTTGCTCACCCCTCTTTTAAAAGCAGCCCCAAAGATCTACATGGTTGGGGACTCCATCCATGGAGATATTCATGGTGAGGCTCAACAGGGCTCTGGGGCAACCTGATCTAGTTGAGAGGGGGCTGGACTAGATAACCTTTGAAGGTCCCTTCCAACCCAGACCATTCTGTGCTTACTGGTGGGGGGATTGGACTAGATGACCTTTGGAGGTCCCTTCCAACCCAGACCATTCTATGATTCTATGATTCTATGCCCCTGTTTACTGCAGAGGGGGTGGACTAGATGACCTTTGGAGGTCCTTTCCAACCCTGACCCTTCAATGATTCTGTGATTCTAAAGTCATTGTCTTTAAATGAAACTTTGCTAAGGTACAGAGCATTTAATATCCAAATTTCCAAGTTCCCCTCCACTCTGGACAGCAGTGGCAAACATCTATACACCCTCTGGTGAGCATGCAGTCGGATTCCCATGGAACGCGAAGTAAAGGCAAGTGGAGGGGAGTGAACCCTGTACTGGAAAATGCAGCACAATCAGAATAGGACAAGCCTGGTGAAAACACCTTTCATTTTATGAAGTCCCCTAGAAAGCCAAAAACTTGACAGCCACTGGGAAAGGTCTCAGGGACCTCTCTCAAGCAAGGCAGGTCTGTGAGCTCTGGACTCTTTTCATGTTGGGATGCCTCACCATTCTGGGACATACCGAAGTCAACTCGGCAAAAATCTTGACACTAAGAACCTCTCTCAGTCGATTTTTTTTGCCCTCAGTGACATTTCCCCAACTGAAACCAAAGGCAGCACAAGATGTGAGCAAATTTCAGCCCAAAGTGGATCTGACTGTAATCCACCACAACCTGAGGAGCAACTTCTTTCACATCAGGTCAGTTAAATTGGTGTAAAACCAGAGCAGAGTTACAGTTCAGCTCCTCGCTTGGGAACATTTTGTGAATGAATCATCCTTGGTTTGTGTTGGCTGAATGGATTTGTCAAACAAGGACAGCAGTTCCAGCGGGTGAGAAATGAAAAGGCAGACCAGGAGATGACTTAGTGAGAGGCTAAAGCAAAAGCTGGCACTGTGCAGCAGCATACATTAACCAGCAGAACAGCTTGAGGCATGCCTGGAAAATGCCAAGTAAGTGGAATTTAATTTCTGGCTTAATAATTCCCTTCTTTATAGATGAATTTTGCTAAGAGAACATCAAATCCCATTTTCATTCGGGATGGTTGCCTTTAATCAGGAAGCTGAATGGTAACTGTGCAACATAGCTTAACAAAAGAGCAGGGTTTAATTCTGCAGCCCAAGGCAAAAGCATCCCATGTGTGGATCAGACCCAGTGCAGAACCAAAGGACAACTTCCCAGTTAGCATTTGTCCAACTCACAGATTCACAGATTGCATTGGGTTAGAAGGGATCCTCAAAGGTCATCTTGTCCAATCCCTCTGCAGGGACACCTCTAACTAGATCAGGCGGCCCAGGGCCACATCAAGTCTGATCTTGAATGCTTCCAGGGACAGGGCCTCAGCCACATCCCTGGGCAACCTGTTCCAGTGTTTTACCAGTCAAGAACTTCCTCCTTATGTCCAATATAAATCTACCCTGCTCTAGTTTAAAACCATTGCCCCTCATCCTGTTGCTACAAGCCCTTCTTTGAGTGTGTCACAACACACTCAAACCTAGAAGATCCCCCAAACAAATGCATCACTTTTTGGCTTTTCAACTCCATAGAGGCTCCATGGAGTCTATACTACCCCATATCTGCAACTCCAGGATAATGACAGGTTCCAGCTAACATCTGCTGGCTTTGGGGCTGTTATCTAAATAAAGTCCACAGTTTTGGGGTTCTCTGGTGAACCATGATTATGCACCTAAAAGTTGGATACTGCTGCAAATGAAGAATTTGGGAAAGTAAACCAACAAGCAATACGAACTATCAGGCAACTGCAAGAATGGCTAAAGCTCATCACCCATGCTGGTCTTAGAAGAGTTGGTTCTTACCAGCCAGTTTTAATTCCTTTCATAAAATCAAACCAAACCAAACCAAACAAATTTGTTTGTTGATGCTTTCAAACAAAAAATGGTAACAACAAACATATTTGTCTAAAAAACCCAGTAGTAACTGGACTGTCTTATAGTTTAATAAAGAAATGAATCAGGTTATCTGATTCACAGCCTGGGGGGATGGTGGAGTCTGAAGCTGCACCAGGGGAGGTTTAGGCTGGATGTCAGGAAGAAATGCTTCACAGAAAGAGAGATTGGCCATTGGAATGGGCTGCCCAGGGAGGTGGTGAAGTCACCATCCCTGGAGGTGTTTAAGAAGAGACTGAATGGGGTGTTTGGTGCCATGGTTTATTCGTTTAGATGGTGTTGGGTGATAGGTTGGACTTGATGATCTCAAAGGTCTCTTCCAACCTGGTTTACTCCACTCCACTCCACTCCACTCCACTCCACTCCACTCCACTCCACTCCACTCCACTCCACTCCACTCTCCTTCTCTGGAGATATTGAAGACCTGCCTGGATGTGTTCCTGTGTGGTCTGCTCTAGGTTATCCTGCCCTGGCAGCAGGGGTGGACTGGATGATCTTTCACCATCCCTTCCAGTCCCTAACATGCTGTGATTCTCTGTGATTCTGTGATCAACATCAGCTTCCCAGAAACCTGGAAAGAAACAAAACTGAATCTGTAACTTGCCTTCCTAACGCCCTTCAAGGCTCCTTCATCACAGGTAACACAAACAGTGCCAACCCCCCCCCCCCCCCCAAAAACATAACCAGACGAGACCTCGCTG
Source organism: Picus viridis (assembly GCA_033816785.1). Lineage (NCBI taxonomy): Eukaryota > Metazoa > Chordata > Aves > Piciformes > Picidae > Picus > Picus viridis. The sequence continues at coordinate 8,649,265 of CM066598.1, read as the reverse complement.
CTTTCAAGCAAGATACTGCCCCAACCGCTCGCCGCTAATTCCAAATCACTGAGGGATTTTCCATGCTGATAGCCTGCAGAGAAACACTCAGAAACCTGGTGGTGTTCATCTGAAATGTGAACGTCTTGAGGCAGGCAGATACCAGTCATTTGCTAGTGAAGATTTTCCTAACGCTGAGCAGGGGAGCTGAGATTAAAGGTGCGCTATCCTCCACTGAAAATTAATTTTCCACAGCTGTTAAAAAACTTGTTTCTCTAGGAAAATGACTCACTTGACTAGATAAACACTTTATCTCTTCTAGGGAAGCGTGTTTCCTTGAACCTTCTGACCTCACACATTATACAACTTAGTATCATCCCAGAACAGTATTTGGCTTTTCATCCAATTTCAGAAGGTAAAAATCCCGAACTGGGAAGACATTTGAAATAGTTTGTAAGACTGCCTTAAAAGGATTTAACGTGCTCTTGTTCTTTTTCACTCCCCTAAGCCTGCCACCATCTTGTTAACTACCAGACATATTTCACGAGGATTTTCAAAGTGAAGGAATAGGAATTCGGTGGTGGACAAAATGTCTTGCTGAAAAAGGAAGGTGCCCTGCAGTTTTCAAATTAACTTGGATTTTAATTTGTATTTCACACTTCCAGCATGGACACAAATTACTGCCTTGTGCAGCAATGCACAGGTGTAGCAGGCAGCTACAAATACTCCAGCAACAGCCAAGTGAAAACTGAGCACCCAAATCCTTCTGATCTCAGACCAAGTTGGGGAGGACAACACATGGCACATTTTCCTGGGCCCCCACTCCAGTGCTCGCTCAGACAGTCACAGAATCATAGAATCAACCAGGTTGGAAAAGACCTCAGAGATCATCAAGTCCAATCTATCACCTAATACTTAACACCTCATGACAACTAAACCATGGCTTCAAGTGCCATGCCCAATCCTTCTTTGATCACCTCCAGGGATGGTGACTCCACCACCTCCCTGGGCAGAACATTCCAATGGCCAATTACTGTTTCAGTGAAGAACTTCTTCCTAACATCCAACCTAAACCTCCCCCAGCACAGCTTGAGACTCTGTCCTCTTGTTCTGGTGCTGGTTGCCTGGGAGAAGAGACCAACCCCCACCTGGCTAAAACCTCCTTTCAGGTAGTTGTAGAGAGCAATAAGGTCTCCCCTGAGCCTCCTCCTCTCCAGATTCCCAAACACCTGGGCTGCTCCAACTGGAGAGCAGAGCCTCAACGTTTGATTCCTGTGGGTCTAAGTGCACTGTGGCAGTCAAAGCACCAGCACTGATTTCAGGAGCGGCAGGATGAAGCCTGAGTGCAGCATGCAACTGGTTGGAGCCTTGCAGTAGGTACTCTTGTGCCTCTCTTTCAGTATTTGGCTGATAGATCCACATCCAGCAGGGACAGAAAAGTCCTTTAGAAAACACTATTCAGTTCCCTTTTCATCTCAGGGCTACAAGCCTGGTGGTAGAGTATTATATCTTTTTAAAACCTTTTTTCTTCTCCTTTAAAAAAAAAAAAAAAAAAAAAAAAAAAAAAAAAAAAAAAAAAAGACAAACTGAGGCCAGGATGCTTTCATTTCCCTATGAAAGGGCTGATCTGAGCATACAGGCACCAATGACACCAGCACTGCAAAGATTTTTTTGAAGGAAGCCAAAACCAAAGTGCAAGAGATTAAAGAGACATCTCCTTCACAAGCCAAATGATTAAAGCCTTTGCTCTTAGGAACAAGCATTTCCCTGAAATAATAAAAAACCTCAAAAAGGAGCCTAGCACTGCTCCAGGTCTCCACCAGTTTGCTGCATGCCTGACTTTTTTTTTGGAGTTCTCCACACACATTGGATACCACATGGAAATCACTTGTAGATACAGCAGGATTTGAAGTGGGGCCACAGCTGTAATGTGTTCTTTGACATTTCCTTCCCATGCAAAACAGATTAATAGGAGCTTTCTCTGGGATCTCTGGGTTATGCCCCAGAGAAGTAGAACTATCAATAGCCTGCAAAAACTAAGTGCTAACCCCTGTCATCCAGACAGAAATTTCTGGGGAATTCAGGATCCTTCATAGAATAGAATAGAATAGAATAGAGTAGAGTAGAGTAGAGTAGAGTAGAGTAGAGTAGAGTAGAGTAGAGTAGAGTAGAGTAGAGTAGAGTAGAAGAATAGAATAGAATAGTAGAATAGAATAGAATAGAATAGAATAGAATAGAATAGAATAGAATAGAATAGAATAGAATAGAATAGAATAGAATAGAATAGACCAGACCAGACCAGGTTGGAAGAGACCTTCAAGATCATCGTGTCCAACCTATCAACCAATCCAACCCACCTAAACAACTAAACCATGGCACCAAGCACCCCATCAAGTCTCCTCCTGAACTCCTCCAATGATGGTGACTCCACCATCTCCCCGGGCAGCCCATTCCAATGGGCAATCACTCTCTCTGTATAGAACTTCTTCCTAACATCCAGCCTAAACCTCCCTGGCGCAGCCTCAGATTGTGTCCTCTTGTTCTGGTGCTGGCTGCCTGAGAGAAGAGACTTGTTCTTCCAGCACACAAGGAGCAATGTGGCTTCAGAAGAAGGCTGAAGATTTCTATAATCAAATCCTGCCACAGGCTTAAAAATAAAACCTTCTGTTTGGTACTCTGAGCAAACTCCCAAGGACTTACTCGTCAAAGGACAATTTATGGCAGTCTATAAAGGTAAGATTGATGTCACCCAAAGCCTTCATCCTGTGAGCAGATCTGCTCTTTGGAGCCCAAACATGCAAGAAATGCAAAAGCCCCGCAGACTCTCAGGCAAGAAGGCTATCATTTGAATTGTTCTTCTTCACAAAACTGTAATTTTCAGGGGGAATGTGTTTATTGTGACAACACCTCAGCATCTTAACACCTATCTTGCAAAGCACAGGGATAGTAGAAGGGAGGGAAATGAAGAGAAGGAAAAAAAGGCTAACCTCTATTTTGTCATAAAAACAGATGACAGCCCTCTCTTCTGCATAAGTATGTTGCCTGGTGAGAACAATTCTGTTCATCCTTGGTAACACTGCTCTGTCTTTTTTAATACACTCCTCATCCATTAACTTTGACTCCTTACGTGTCTAATTCACAGCTACACTCCAAACAAATTATCCCGAATTAAAACCATCTCACTCATTTCCTCTCTCCCCACCTCCTCGCTACATCTTACAAAATCATTTTGCCATGACATGTCACAAGGAATTACTAATTTCTTTGCAGGGGGCTGGTGGGAATGGAGATTCCCTTTGCACGGCACAACAGTCCCGTGGCCGAAGTTCACATCTGAAGACATGAATTCAGTTAAGCCCCCCAAGAAACAGGCTGCCCCCATTTTCTGCCTGCATGATCAAGAGGAAAAGGCTGCTAGCTTGTGTGTTGTGCTGCTTTTTCTCCTCCCCAACCAGCACAGCCTTCCACACCTAGCATAAAAAATGACTGTAGGGAAGTCCACTTAATCACCTCCAAGCTTCATTTACATTTCATGTTCATATCTCATCTGGTTAGCTCCTCCTTCTACAGCAACTTCTCAATCCATCACCTAGTTTCTTCTCTGCAGTCATCACTTCCCTTTTTAATTTACACTCTTCTCTCCCCTCAGGATTCTGCCTGAGGAGGGCACATGCTGAATGAACAGTATCAATGCACCCTCTGGATGCAGGTCAGTTCCTAAACCTCTTTGCTCCGTCTTTAATGGACCTTACACCATTAGACTACAGCCTTTTCTTCCCAGCCAACAGCTATGCTCATTACCATTCAGGTACCTGTTGAACACACAAGTATTTCTACTCGACTTGCATGTATGGGCATGCCAAAATTACTTCATTTGCTTCCTGCAGCTGTAGCTTGAACTCTTCCCTAGCTCTTCCAACTCTATCCCTTCATGATCATCAATTTATGTGGCAGTTTCCTTTAACTGGATTCCATCCAGCCAGCATCATAGCTGCTTCCCTATGAAAGGATGTGATTTTCCTCTCCAATAACTCCAGTACTTTTGCAAAGGAGCAGAACTGTCATGCTGCTTGGTATCAATCACATCCAGCCTGACCCAATGTCTCACTCTGTTCATCTCCAGACTCCACTGCAGCTTCTGCCTCACTGATGATTAGTTTCCTAATGATGATTAGTTTAATCATGAAGGTATGCACCACACAGCACCACTGACACAAGCCAGGTTCCTTCTACTGCTGCCACACTCACCAGTATTTTAACATCTACAGAAAAGGTTCTATTTTAGAGTTTGTGAACTTGCCCTAGATACTGGGGCAGGGGAGGTATCATGGGAATTAAGATGTTCCTTGAAGTTTTACATATCAGAGATGTCAGGACTGAAAACATCCCAGTTGAGCCATATCAGATACACTGACAACACAATCTTCCTGCTTCGAGACTGACTCAACCCAGAGGAAGCAATCTCATCACCTTTGGAATACCCTACAAGTTTAAGCAGAGCAGAAGGACAGACTGGAGACTGCAAACACAAGCTTACCCTTTCACCCTGGCTCTACACCAGACATGTAGTCCATCCATGGCTGCAATTCACATGGGAGCAAACAGCACATACCAGTGCAGGAATTGTAATGGAACCACAAGTGATAGCAAGATTAATTTCTGGTTCTACCACCCACTCCCTGTCCAGCCTTAAAAACAGTCACCTAACCTCTTCAACACAAAGTGCACAAGTGTCAGTAGGCCCAAACAAGTTCAGAGAGGAGCATGCTGGTCTTCCCACAAGTGTTGAGGTCCTCAACTGCAACTGAAAGGTTTTGACAGCAAGTATAAATCTAAACGAGGAGGAGGAGGAGGAGGAGGAAAAAACAACCAAACCAGACTATACCTCTTCAGCTAAAATGATGTTATGGTTCTCTGAAGCTTGTAAGATCTCTGAATCTGAACAAGGATGCCTGAACTCCATATAGAGCCTGGTCTTGTTCAAAACATCTCCACTCTAACATGGAGCCCAACATGGCAACCTTCAGAGCAAGCCATATTTAGGGAAAGAAAGGATCTGCAAGGAAGTGCAATGCAGGGCATGCACAATGCAGGAAAATCTAATAGGCTTCCTTGACCTTAACCAGAAATGACCCTGAAAAAAAGAGAAAGTGAATGAACAACCTAACATTGCCTACAAGGCTAAAAAGAGCCTCTTCTGGGAGGCAGTTTTCCAAATGGGCAGCTACATTACTTAAAGCAAACTGATGGTAGTACTTTCAGGTCTTTATTGTTAATTTTGGACACAACTTTGGCGGCAACAAACATTCTCCTTGCAAGACCATAACCTTTCCATGACTTATTTTCAGACAATGCAGAGCAATAGAGGAGATTTATGTTTACTGCTGAGTTAAAGGTCAGGAACGGAGGCTGCCTCCCTTCCCCATCTCTCACCTCCTCTCTTCCACCAAGAGACCAAGGCTGCATAATCTGCTGCGTTTGTTTTCATACAAGAGCTGCTTTTCAGCACTGCCCTGATGATCGCACAAGGGTAAGCAGATGAAATCCAATCAAGTGGCTCTACAGGACAAGACACATGACGAGACAGCCTGCCAGACTCCTGCTCTAATGTACACGCTGAAAAGAAGCTTATGCAGAGCCTGGGTAAAGAATGCTTTGTTAGGGAACACAGGCAGCTCACACTGCACTGTCTGTTCTCCATTAGCCATCCATTTAAAAACACTTCTGATTATTTTGGAAGTACTTGCACTGCCCTTTCTCAAACTCAGTATTTGCAGTTAATTGCATAGCTAGTGCACTTGCCTCCAATTTAAAAGCAGATTAAGCCCAATTTTTATTTAAAACAGCCATATTTCCACCCAAGCCTGAAAATACCAGCAGGTCCCATTTTAAGGCAAGACACCTCATTGCTGCTTTGCACTTCGCTGCGCCCAAGTTCCTGGAAGCTAACAAAGGGTATGGAATAAAGACTGGTCCCTGTGGGGTTAAAAAGGGAGCCAGCCATCACGTGCTTTTGGCAAAGATCTAATCTAAGAATGCACTGCACAGCAACAATGGCCAAGGGACTGTTTGTTGCTGGATGGAGTAGTCCCTGTGCTCAGCTAAGCACTCCTTTCACACCTTTTAGGAATGCTGTCTTCATCACCATCATTTATTCTGATGGAGGCTGGACAGCAGCCGCAGTGAACAGCAGAGCATGGGAAAACAAATCCTTCTTTTACTTTTACATGTCCATTTATATAAAACATAACTACCCCCAGGATCTATGGGGTTTATTCTCTGCTTTGACAAGAGTGTTTAACATGGACAAGGCATAAGACACCACCCCCATCCCCTCTGTCTGACACACATCTTTGTCACACATAGTAGTGGGGCATTCACCACTTGGTAGGGCTTCTGGGATTGCCAAGTCACCCCTTCCCCCTCCAGCCTCACCTTCTGACAAGTTCCTCAGCATTCAGCACACACATTCACTCTAGCAATTCCTCCATGCTGCAGGCTTAGAAAGTCACAGCCAAACAAGTTTTAGACAAGCATCATCTCCCTAGTCATAAATCTCTCCCTGGAAACTTGACTGAAGTGCTGATGTTACTGGCTTGCTACGCTGAGACGTTTTGTATTTACTGGTGCCCTTGTCTTTTCCCCTTTAAATAAAAAGTGCCCAAAATCATCAGCTTTCTGCATCTCTATTAAGAACTATTTGTTCAGCCAGCCCGAGCTCGCCCAGCCTGTCTAGGAGAACCAGAGGAACTGCACTGTCTCACTGTTCAAATAAACACAGGAAGGATGAATGTTTATGTCACCTGGCATGGCTTCAGTGATGGCACCAGTGCCACTGCACCATGCAAGGCAGGGAGTCTGACTTCTCACAGTATGGACAGAACCAACACCTACAGGAGGATAATAACCACAGTCAGCATGTACATGTTCAGCTGCGAGCCGAAGGAAAGAGCAGGTCCAGGATATGCTGCTGGTCCCACCACCAAAGCTGCACAGGTTCACAAACTGTATTAGGTTGAAAGGGAATCTTAAAGGTCATCCTGTCCAACCCCATTCCAGTCAGCAGGGACACCTCCAACCAGATCAGGCTGCCCAGAGCCACATCAAGCATGACCTTGAATGTCTCCAGAGACAGGGCCATGGCCACATCCCTAGGCAGCCTGTTCCAGTATTTCACCACTCTCATTATGAAGAACTTCCTCCTAATGTCCAACCTAAATCTCCCCTGCTCCAGTTTCAAACCAATGCCCCTCGTCCTATCACCACAAGCCTTTCTAAACAGTCCCTCCCCAGCCTTCCTGTGGGTCCCCTTCAGTTATTGAAATATAGTTACATGGTTTCTCCAGAGTCTTACAATAGAATAAACCAGGTTGGAAGAGTCCTTCAAGATCATCGCGTCCAACCCATCAAACAATCCAACCCACCTAAACAACTAAACCATGGCACCGAGCACCCCATCAAGTCTCCTCCTGAACACCTCCAATGAAGGTGACTCCATCACCTCCACGGGCAGCCCATTCCAATGGGCAATCACTCTCTCTGTATAGAACTTCTTCCTAACATCCAGCCTAAACCTCCCCTGGCGCAGCCTGAGACTATGTCTTCTCTTGCCCAGGCTGAGCAGCCCTAATTTTTTCAGTCTGTCTATGTAAGAGAGGTGCTCCAGCCCTCTGATCATCTTTGTGGCCCTCTTCTGGACCTTTTCCAGCAGGTCCATGCCTCTCTTGTTTTGGGGGTCCCATAGGTGGACCTCTGGTGAGGTGTCACCAGAGCACAATCCCCATTGCCCTGGATCCTGCAGGTACCATGCATCCCCCACAGCACCCTTCTGGAAAGTGCTCTTTAGCTATTTTACCTTTTTAATTTGCAAATATTGTCACAACTAAGTAAATATAAATATGAAGACAAAGGACATTTGCTGCCCTCTAATATTCCATGTTAAGGCATTGACTTTGCTTTCTTTAAATCCTCTTCAAAAAAGCTCTAACATAAACGAGGAAAAAAACCTTAATTATGATATTGGATATTTTAATTCCTTTCAGAACAAAAAAAAGGAATAGCCTAGAGAAAGTCCAAGTATGGCATTTCAAAAGGATGTGCTCCCATAATCTAATTAAGATTTAAACCATGACAAGCTGCAAGAGTGTGCAAGAGACAAGCTGCAGCGTGCTCGGCAACAGCAGCCACTGACAGGCAAGAGCACCTAAGTAAAATTGGGGACTTACTGTTGGGAATTAGGGGAGTTGTATAATCTCATTTGTTCCTCTTGTCAATAAAAAGCATTATATAAATATAAATAAATATAAATGCAAAACATCTTCAACTTGTATGAGAACTTGAAAACTTCTATGAGCACTTGAGAGGAAGGGGGGGGGGGTTGGGGAGGAAAAATAATCAATAAACTAATCTGTAATTAGCAGGTGAGGGGGGTCTGTAGGAAGAATGATTTGCTCTTGGGACCCCCCCCACACACACACTATCTGTCTCAACATATAAAGCTGACAATGCAGAGAGGTTGTGTGTGCCTTACACAGGGCTCAGTTTGATCTCTAATGTCCTGGAAGGGTAGATTTGCAATAAAAATATGTGAAAATATTTAGAGACATTAAGTTTACAAGATGACTCTGATCCTGTGGATTAGTGTTGAATCTGCAAGTGTGCTGAAGCCTGCCAGGGATAATAAAGAGCTGTACTGTCCTTACACTAAGAGCAATTTAATTTGGATGTCCAGCTGTTCATTTCAAGATTTTTATCCATTTTGAAGAGTTATATCTCCATTGCCTTGGAATAAAAACATAATTATGTGTAAGCCATTTACAAGATTCCTGTGGCAAATATTCTTAACCCTGCTGGGTTATTTTAGGGCAGTGAAGCCATAGCTAATACAAGGGAGGAGGACTGCTTGACAGAACTATGGAGATAAATAAAAGGACTTGCTCAAAATGCATGTCAAAGCATGTGAAAACGTGAAGGTTACTGAAGCCCAAGAGATCCCTCCATCTCTTGCCAGGCCCTGAACTGTTGGGAAACGTTTCTAGCAGCAAACTGTCCCACTTTGCATTTCTAAGAGGCTGAATCCCAAGAATAATAATGCACAGAAGATTGCAGCCCTTGGCTTTCCAGCCAGACAGTAATTCAATGAACAATGAGGACAGCCCATCAAAACATCCTTGCCAAGTTACACAAGTACCACTTGTAGGAAAAGCTTTCTACTAGAAAAAGAGACAGCAAGGGAGAATATGCCAGCAGAGAGGGAGCTGACGGGAAGGGCTCATTCCTAATCGGATGCTTAATTACAGCAGAGCTCCCACGATGGCTGGGGCTCAAAGGAGCACATGTGCTGCGTGGGGATGTACAGCCACAAGGATTTACAGGGCTCCTGCTGCATTCAGGGCATCAGGCTGCAGGGGACTCTTCCTTCAGTCCAGCCATCTCCCAGCACCAACACCTTCCTGCAAGCACATGGTCCTCTCCCACCATCCCCTCAGTGACGGCGTGGCTGGCCCAAGGGGTTACTTCAGGAGCTCATTTTGTGTATCTGGAGAAGCCCCAAACGCAGCAGAGACTGAACCAGCAGCACAATCCTGCATCACACAGCATGAAATACACCCCAAATAAGCAGCAAATTATAGCCTTTAGCTGAAAGTAAAAGAGCTTTGAATACACAGGGAAGTGATCCAAAGGCTGATAAGCCTCCCAAGGATACAGGACACATTTAGAAGGAAACAAAGATAAGTGCTTTCTATTTTAAGTGTTGCCCACCCTACCAAGTCAAATCACTGAACAGTTTGGGATTGGTTTTCTTAACCTGAAGGCTTTCAGTCAGCTTTCCCAGATTCCTTCCTCACTTATGGCTACACAAATTCATGCCAGAGAAAAATGCCTTTATAATTCTGTAATATCACCTTCTGCCCCCACCTTGGCAGCAGCCCTGGACCGAAAGCCTGCCTCATCCCTGGAATTGTGTAAGATCAGGCTGGATGAGGCCTTGAGCAACCTGGTCTAGTAGAAGGTGTCCCTGCCCATGGCAGGATGGGTGGAACTAGATGATTTTTAAGGTCTCTTCCAACTCAAGCAATTCTACAAATGTATGAACCAGAGCACTGCAACTGAATGCATTCAGAGTTGCACCACACAAACTATGGAGATAGCAAAGAGTTTCCCTCCTGCAGCACTTAGCTTAAGTTAGACCTGGTTGACAATAGTGTTCCTGGGAGGGAAAGCAGAGGAAGAGAGGGATATTTTGGAAAACAAAGTGCATGCATAGGGCACAGTGGTGGTCTGTCAGTCCCAGAAGTGCCCAGCACCAACAGAGTGTAAGGCAAGCAGGAATGGAGAAAAATAATGGGAGGGGGGAAAAGGACTGAAATATTGGGGTAAAGCTATCTGGGCAGCTCGAATGAGGCAACTGGCAGCAGCCCCATGGGATGGTGCATGGCTGAGAAAGCCTGTCCAAGTCTCTCTCTCACTATGAGAGCTGAGGAAAGCTGTGCCCTAGGAGCCTGCAGTGCTCACATTGCAGCTTCAGCCACACCATCTTCCCCCACCTTTTGAAGTGATAATACAAAAGCTATGACATGCCATCTATTCCATAGCTGCTATGAGGTGGGTATTAAAGGTCTCAAACCCTTTCAGCCAGACACCTCCTATGCAGTATGAATTTCTCTTATGTTATCTTTCCAATGAACTCAATGACCCAACTGGGATGAGCCAGGCTCCCCAGAGACAGAGATAATGTAGTGCCTGTGTCACTCCTCCTTCAGCTCGGGCTGCCAGAGCCTCAGTTTATACTCATTTGGGTGTGAAAATAACCCCAGGAACACACAGCTAAATGTACAAAGCTTTGTGACTGGGGTGGTTGTACATCATTTGCTTCAAGATCATGCCATTAAGGTTCACTACAAAGCTCCAAGTGTCTATGTTCATCACCTTTGTCTCAGGTGCCACTTAGCTAAGGACACTGCAAGGACACTGCAAGCAGGGCCTCAGCCTCAGCCTCAGCCCTCACCTCTTGAGAAAGGTGTTTATGTCAAAAGGTAGCTTAAAAATGTGCCAGAAACATCAGCTTCTAAAAGATGCAGTTGCTGGGAACAAGACAAGGCAAAAAGAAAAGACACTGTATCTGGAATTTAGGAGAGACTGAACTGAGCAAAATGCAATGAATACATTGATTTACTTGCTGTCTTGCTTGATGGTTTGCTCACTCTGGCTAAGGTGAACATAAAATGGGACCCAACCACAGGGGCCTTGAGCTGGCTCAGCCACCAAAGGCTGAATTACCCCACAGGAGCCACTAACAAGCAGAATGGTACTCAGCCTCTCTGCTCTTTGTGTCACGAAGTTCAGTGCTGTGAGGCTCACTGAGCATGTGAGGGTGGCAGAGGCAAGGCAGGTAGCGGGGCTTGTTTGCTCTGCATTCCAAACCAAACACTCTTGGCGCAGCAGATGTGACGCGATGTTGCCTTGCGAACGAGCAGTGGGTATCGTGACGACTTGCAAGCTGAAATCTCACCAAGTGGGTGGGAAATCACCAGCAAGTTGTCAAAATGTGAGTATTTTCAGGGACACTGTCCTTTTCACATGTTGAGGTCAATTCCCAAACAAAGGTGCTCAGAGGGAGTTTCTAGAAAACTCAGAAACTTCAGCCCAAAGTGCTTCAATTTCAGGGTCAAATCTGCTCTGATCATAACAACAAATTGACTCTTCTGCCACTTTCAACACCTAAAACATGAAATGAAGCTCCAAATGAGTGCAACTTCCTTCAAAGAAAAGAGGGGGAGGGGGAG